>PVJL010000025.1:488672-818376 GCA_004026885.1 Lyroderma lyra
TGATTAGACAATGAATATAACATTTGCTACATATGTTTCAGTGCAATGATCATAGCATATATTTGTTAGAATATAGTATTTGTCCAATAAATATGACTATTAATAATAGCCTTCTACTTGATATTATAGTTACTTGGCCAAGGAAGCAATAAATCAAGCTATGCCATCTCTGTCATCATGTGCCGTGTTTAATTTTTCAAATGCCGACAAACTCCTTTTGAGGAAGACATTGAATAGTAAAATCCATATGTTTAATTAACACTTGAAAACTATCCACTTGTTTTTCTTCAATGTCACTATATTCAGAGTTTTTCAAAAACTGTGGCCTGACAACCCTGATGAAATGAAATGGAATTTTAACTTTTATATTTTACTCACTTTGAGTTTATCATGTCATTTAAAAATTTTTTGTGTGTTTGCTTTGTAATGTAACATCGTTCCAATTATTCCTTATTTGGAAATGCCAGCATAAGTATGTGAGAAGAGAGGATAACAAAGAGATTTATAGTCCTTATAGGTGTGTTTTTGTCTGTGGGAAGAAATTGAACTAGAATATGATAGGGATTATTTGGTAGACATTGGACTCATGATGATGAACTCAGATTATGTGTTCTAATAGAGACCAAATTTAAATAAGAACATAAAAATGGATCTTGAAATCCACCCCCCACCCCCTAGTCACTTCCCCTCCCTCCAGCCACTATCCTTCTGTGCCCTAGACAATTCTATAGATCACCACTGTGTCTACAAACATGTATTCCGCTTCAATGTTATCTAATACCATAGGGAAATGAAAGCTGTTTCCTCTACTCTGATTAACTTAATGTAAAATAAGACTATTTTCTTAGATGCTTCCGTTGGTATGATGCCTGTGGGTTATCATTTGATCAAGTTGATTTTTATTAGCTGCATATCTTTTTTTTTTAAGTTGATTTTTATTAGTGTATGTATTTGTTGACCATGACCTTGAGCTTATACTTCAGAGTACATTTAAACTGATAAACGTTCTGTATGTCATGGTAAGCTTTTGGGGGGCTTGTTAGTTGATTCAGTGGCAATCATTTTCAGTTGTCCTCCTTGGCCACCATGTTACAATTTACTTATAAGTGGGATTAAAAGAGAAATTTCATAGAGGATGGAAAACTTACTCAGTGAAGCAAGTGACTACTTGCACTTGGTTGAAGTTGAAATCTTGTGTGGATTCATACATGATAAGATCAGGAATTTTGAGATCTTAATGGTTGTCATGTATTATATTGATGTATACCATAACTTTAACGGGCAGTCAGAAAGCCTCAGTGAAAAGGCTTATGCAAACAGTACTCCTTTCAGTCACGATACAAAGTAATCTTTTTAGTGAACCATAGCTTTACTTGGCACTGGACATGGAAAATCAACATATTTTAAAGCACGGTGCCAGCACAAAATGGAACTGCTTGAATATTTAGATTTAATTAATAAATGAAATGAGCCCAGAATATGATCACTAGCTGTCAACGAATAAATAAATGACAAGGTTGAGCTCACAAATGGATGCTGCTTTCTGTGTTGGAGACTTTAAGTAATCACAGCACAACCATCTTACCCTATTCGCATTAATAAGCAAGTGGGTTGAAATGATTATTGTTAGAGTCTATAAGACTGTTATATTGCCAACCACTAACTATGAAGTCTCCTAGGAGTACTATCAAATGTTCACGTTGCTGAGCTGGAAGTGGAGACGGGAGACAGTGATTTACAGGAGATAAAGACAAGGCCAGATTTTCCACTTTACATATTGGTTGTTCTTGGGGGCACTGGGGCGGCCAGTATAAATAGAGGAAAAGAACTTCCACTAACACATTAATTCCAAAATTCCAGACATCATTACTGGGAATGCTCAGCGGTTTCATAACATTAAATGTTGGGTTGTTTTTGTTTGCTTTCAGCCTTAGGACAAATTGATTCTCTTTGGATTTTACCCAAAATTCTTTAAGGAGAGATACACTCTTACATTTTTTTTTTTACATCATTGAGTTGATTTTGTGTAAGTAGCATCAAATAACTTGAACAAATTATCCTCTGCATGCAAATAACTCAGTGCCTTTTTGTAAAGCAGAATTTGGTACTCAAGTTTGCTAACTCTTCTCAGAACACATAAAATGAGTACGGATATCCTAATTGTTTCACACACTTGGAAATAAGTCTAACAGGAATCTATTTGCCATCTTTTGACTTTATACATGAAATTAATTTGGACCCAGCTCAAAATCCTGGTTGTTCCAATTAAACACTGATGATGCATATCTATAGTAAATACATGTATTTCCAAATCCTCACTCCTCATTGGGCCTTAAAGACAGATGAAAACCCTCAGCTGCACACCATTTAACTATATAAATATCCACTCAGGGCAGTGTTCCCCACCTCTGCTTTGAGAAGTGTTATTATAATAGTAATCAAGTGAATACAACACACATTTTTAAGCACCAACTATATTCTGCTCCTGTATGAGCAGAAGAAATACAAATGGAAGTCGAAGACATGGATTTCAGGTTACCTGCGTCAACAGGTAAATAAAGCATGAGGTTACTACTAAAATATTAGCAATATTTAACCTCCATGGTATTAAATTTTCATGTCTCATTCCAAAGGCCCATGATCTATAATAAAATATAATTTTTTATAATATGCACTCTTATCTCTTGACATTCATACACGTTGTTCCTTTTGTCTGGATATTTCTTCCTTTCTCACTCCTACCCGTCATACCTCATCCAATTAACTCTGATGTTTTATCCTCCAAATCATACCACTAATAACACTGTACTGCATTTATTATTATTATTATTTTTACTTTTTATATCCTTCTCTAGACTACAAGTTCTTTCATAGCTAGACCCATGTCCAATTTATCTTATCTCTATAAATTTAACACAGTATAAGAGCTCCGTATTAGAGGAATAAGTTAGTGAAGCTATCTAGAAAGTGCTCTTCAAAGAAGGTGACTGTAGGTAGAGCAAATTGGGGGATGGAATAAGCATTGATTAACGAGGAATCTATAATGAGAATGACCAAAGTAGATAGGAGGGTTACGTTGGAGTTATGAAAAATAAAATAGAAAAGGTAAAACAATCCCAATTAATAGACAATTCTGAGCTAAGAAGTGTCAATATGGTAGGACAGGCAATAAGGACCAACTGTAGTTGTTATTTTAGGGAAGTTATGTAATGAAATCTGTGTTATATTTTTGCATGCTTTATTTTTTTCTTAAAATTTTCTCCTTAAGAACTAAACAGTTTCCATGTGTTTTCTATTATGGGATCCTTAAAGTATGCTGTACTTCTGAAATACTCATAAACAAGAAAGCACACTGTTGATTACTGAGGAATGAAAGTATGCAATAAAATAAAAAATGACAAATATTTTTGGAAAGAAGGAAAGAAAGACGGTTATACTTGTACAGATGCAAATATTTTTGAAATGCTTGTTTCCATTATATAAGATACAATTCCATAATTACACAAATTTTATAATTACACAATACATCCTCAATAAATGAAAGTTGTCTTTATTAGTATGTTGATGCATTCTAAACAAAAAAATTAATGTTTTAGTCATCCAATTGACATTTATCCATGATTAACAATTTATATAATTATCTGGTTATCATTGTATGATTTATTTCATAATTAAGTTTTTTTTAAAATTAGAATGCTATGTACACTCCTGATAGATGTTTTAGAAAATACATAAATATAAGGGAGGGTGGTGACAAAAAAATCATGATTACATTACCTGAGGCCATTATTGTATATTTTTGTCTTGTTTTATTCAAGTATATTTTCTGTAACTTTCCTTTTAATCATTGAAATTATACTATATAACGTATATTTTTTTGTAGACCCTACGACAATGTATCATGTGATTACTGAGGAAAGAAAGCATGCAATTAGAGATTACATGTGATACAATATGATTTTCCTAAACCTAATTGTTATAGCCTGGAAGATATTCCAGTTTATGAGCATTTCTCTAATATTGGATATTTAACTTGTTTCTTATCTATTTGTTATGATGATGCAATATCTTGGGTTATTTCCTTAATTCGCAGGCTGAAGGAATAAATGTCATTCTTTTGCAACATGATTTTCCAATTCTTGATTTTTTTTTTTTTGTCAGACTGAATATTCTAGTGGGTTGTTTTTCTGTTTGTTTTTTTAAGGAGTATATGCACTCTGTGTTTTCTGAGCTCTTGCATAGGGGAAAGGAGCCAGATCCATCTAGGTCTGAAGCCCACCTCTATTACTTCATAGTCACGTGACATTTATAAATTACAGATCCCCTCTGAGTTGCAATTTAAAGAACAGATATCTACCATTCGAGTTTTTATGAAGATTAATTGAAAAAAAATGTATATAAAGTACTTGTCATAGTGCCTAGAACTAGTGCCTTCACAGAGGCTATGATTGTTTGTGCCATTACATTATTGTAGTTGGAATTCTTTGCTGTCACAATGGAAGTTAACTTGGGTTAGTTAAAAAGTTCTGTGTGGGATTAGGATTATAAAAACAATAAGAAATCAAAACAGCAAGCCTATTATTGAAAAATGAAACCTCCACTATCTTTAAAATGCATTGCTGCCATGACTCTTCCTATGCCTGCCATCAACCCAAGGGCTTTCCCTATGGGAAGTCTGTTTATTTCCTAGAATTCAATATACCGTCTCCAGGTGCTCTCACCCTACTTCCTGAGCAGTGAGTGCTGATGATTGCAAAAACAGCCTAGAAAGATGTTATTACTATTATGAAAGCCTGGCAATTGGAATTACACTCTGATTAGTTTTAAAAGCAACACATATGGAGTATGAGGAGAGACCAATGCCAAGTTTTAGGTGACTGCAGAAATTACATTTCTGAATCAGTAGACAATGGGGAAGGAAAATAGGCTCTTTTTTGCTACTTTTAGAGGAGCCTCGGTATAACACTGATTACATTTTTAGGCTGCACCCAGCAAGATTTTAATTAGCAGAAAATGACCTCAAATTGTAGTGATAGTTTGAGGGAAAGTTTGAGCTTTTATTGTGGTAACTTTGTTTTGTTTTTGTTTTTGTTTTTGCTGTATTATAATTTAGAATAAGCTTTTGAGTTTTATCTTCGGAAAATTCTTTAAGGATCTTATTTGAGTAGGAATTATATATTTTCCTTAATAGAGAGAGATTAAGTCAACCCAAACAGAGCCTTATTTAGAAAATTCATACCTAAGGGAAAACATGATTTGGTATCTTCTTTGCTAATTATATGACAAATGATTATATCCATACAGTCCAGCCATTATTAATATATCATGTATGCATATGCTTTGTTTTCTTATCATCTGAGTTTATGAATTATATCTATGCAATCAATTCCAAATAGATAATGGAATATTCCTTAAAAATGAATAGTAATTAAATGCTGATTCACTGGGCAAGCATCCCACCTTAGGATATCTCTGCAATGTGTTATGCGTATTATTAAAGTTTTATTGTAAGCATCATTCGTATTTCTAATTTATAATAAAAGGCATGTGTAATTATGAAATTGTAAATGTTTCATAGATGAAATTTGCAGCGTAATGTTAGGATAAGACAGCATCTGAGAAAAAATAATAAAAAACTATACTATTATGAAGCTGGGTGTCTGGACATGTCCTGATGAATTCATCATGTGCCATCTGCTCCAATAATTCTTGCCACTGCCAGCTATTTTTTGCCAATGGGTATTGTAGGTTCCTACCTATATTTGCTTGACTCTTTCTCATATGGATTTTTCTACATGGCTATGTCACGAAATATCCTAGCAAATGGCAAATCCTGTATTTTAATAGGGCACTTTAAAACTATAGGAAAATTAGGACCTAATTAAATATGCATTGCCGGATTGTTGTCTTCTCCATCCTTTTCACCTTATGCGTGATAAGACTTGGGAGAAGTGAACCATCCCATTCCCATTAAGCTCTTTTTAAATGTGGTGACCCATCTGTTGCCATATGCCAGGCATCTGCTTTTATTACCCTCATTTGCGATCCTTCAAAGATAGAAGTGATAAATTAACATTGAATGTATGCTAATTTTTACTGTAAGAGAACAGCTATTTGCAAATCATTTAATCTGGTGGCAGTGATTTTCAGATGTAAGAGAATAGGGGGGAGGATAAGTACAGAAATCAGCAATGTATTTTTATTCCCAGCTACCTGTTTTTGAATAGCTGTATAACTTTTAGATAATTATAATTCCTCCATGGCTCCACTTCTTAACAGGAAAATGTGAGGATTGATCTTTGATTGTAAAATGTATAGAATTAAAGTAAATATACAGTAAAGTAAATATGACATTGAAATTTTTCATAAACACTTACGCAGATCAGTGCCTGTTTAATCCAAATTGCAAAATTGTTTCTTTTTAAAAAGATGATTCATTTTTATCCAATCCTAAACTGTCATCAGAAAGTTAACAGGACATTAAAGGACAAATGGAATATAATATCATACTGATCAGCTCATAATGTAATATTTCTTAATTATTTAGTAGTGGGAAATACTAATGAATTGCAATCAGAAGACTGAACTGTCAGTCCTATTTCTACCACTAAGTGATACAATGGTGGGGCAAGTCATCAATCTTGAGTGGACACGTGTCTCATGATTATTAACTATGGTGTCTTAGCACTAACAGTTTGCATCTGCTGCTTTCTCAAATTCTTTAAGCTTAAAGGGGTCAGTATGCCAAGTTGGGGTAGCCCCTCCTATATGCCATCATAGGTCTGTTTATCAGTGGTTCCCAACCTTCCTGATGCCACGACCCTGTAATACAGTTCCTCATGTTGTGGTGACCCCCATAAAATTATTTTCGTTGCTACTTCATAACTTTAATGTTGCTACTGTCATGAATCGTCATGTAAATATCTGACATGTGTTTTCCAATGGTCTTAGGCGACCCCTGTGAAAGGGTTGTTCGACCCCCAAAGGGGTCACGACCTACAGGTTGAGAACTGCTGGTTTAGATGTTTGATTTCTTTATGACCCAGTCTTGGAAAGTTTTATGCTTCTAGAAATGTATCCACTTCATCTAGATTATCCAATTTGTGGCACCTAATTATTCACCATAGTCTCTTATAATTGATTTTATTTTTGTGACATCAGTTGTAGTGTTTCCCCTTTCATTTCTGATTTGTGTTGAGTTTTTTCTTTTTTTCTTAGTCTAGCCTTGGGTTTGTAGATCTTTGCAAAAATTCAGCTTTCATTGATCATTTTTTTCTATTCTTTATTTCTATTGAATTTTTTATTTCCTTTTTTCTGCTAACTTTGGATTTATTTTGCTTTGCTTTTCTAGTTCCTGGAAGCCACCGGTTAGGTTGTTTCTTTGAGGGGATCTTTTTTTGCTTTTCTAATGTAGGTGCTTACTACTGTAAACTTCAGGAGATAACTAAATTTTATGGAGCATCATTGGGCCGGGCTCTATGCTGCATGAGTAATCCGTTTTATGGATTAGAAAATTGGTGAAGAGAAAATATTAGGTAACATGTCTGACTGACTAAACTCCAAGAAGCTCAGCATGAGAAGAATTGCATTTTATTTCTGGTGTTTCAAGATTCAAACCTATGCTTTTTCTAGGGTACCAATCTGTCTGGGATACAATTTTCTTGCACTGTTTTCATTTTGAATATCATGAGTACCTAGCAAAGAAATGCTATATATCCTGATGTTCCTTCGGAGAGGTGCAACTAGATACAATAATATCCTGAGTCCAAACATAAAAAATAAGACAAAATGAAGCAAAAATAAACACATAAAATCTATTGTTCCTTAGTTGGTTTTAGAGAAAGCACTTAGGTAAATGTCTATATATGATTTATTACATTGTTATGATATTATGATTGTAGTAACATAATCAATGTGTGGCAAGAATCTGTTAAATTCATCTAAATGTCTGTTATCTTTATAATTTTCCCAGTGAAAAAGAAACACTGTCCAGATGCTAGTCTTTGTTGACAAGCACAAACACAAACTGGTATCTCTTATTTTAATTTCCACTAGTTATAAAGTTAATCGTGTAAAATAACTAAGGTGTAAAAGCAACTGAACATATTTAGAGCTTTTACATATTATTGTTGAAGTTCAAATTCTAATCCTTGGTACAAAAATATTTTCCCGATGCGTTGTATAAGCTGAGAATGTGATCTTCCAATTATAAAAATCATATTGTAGTTGCACATAGCACCTTTTTTCCAAGACCCTCTGTAACTAATTGTTATAGGTATCAATAATTACCCACATGTTATAACTAGTAATTGTGTCTAGTGCATCTCTCTAAAGCAACATCAGGATATTATTTTAAAGGTGGTTTTAAGTATATTGAAAATGGCTCAAGCAGTTCAGAAACTTGCTCACAGTGAAGTGAATTGGGAGTACTTGGAAATATTTCTTAGGAATCTGTATCACTGTAGCACCAGACCATTATCTTTCTCTAAAGGGCAACATGGTATTCTTAAGTCATCCATCCTTTAAAAAAATTTTTACTGTATTACCTTAGTTAAATGCTATACAATTTAAAAAGGAAATCTTGCAAATGGACTCATTTAAAACAAGGTGTGTTTGGCAATTAAGTTAGGAACAATTAATGTTACTGCATTTGAAAGGCATGTAACCAACTTCTTTTGTATCCTTTTTTTTTTCAAGGCGAGATAAACATAAACTTCAGAGAAACTTAAGTAGGTCCCCGAATTGGAAGAACAAGTCAAAACCCAAGAGGAAGAACATAATTGTCATGAGAATTTTAAAAATAAGATTGGGTCTATGGGGAGGAAATGGGAGATCAGCGTAAGAATTTGGAGTCAAGACCCTTGGCCTTCCTATGTCATATACTTGAAACACCCTTGAGCCCATCTTTGCTTCTGATTGAAAAGTGGCAAACAGCCTGGTTTCACATATACAAAGGGCTCTCTTTGAATTTTTAGCCTGATTCCCATTAAGAATGAATCTATCCCTTTGGCTTCAGAAGACTAAATAGTAGGTTACTCACAAGGTAGCAAAATAGTCCTAGAAAAGTTAGCATCCATTGCAGAAAGAGTTGTACGTGACAAAGATGACACAGTGTTAATCTAAGCTGCCATCCTTTCCCAACTTCCCTCCACAGTCACGTAAGTTTTTCTTTAATATCCTTTGTTGTTGCAATTAGTCAATTTTTGTCCACACTGATAAACAAACCTAGGATGCTCATGCAAGAAACCCTCTTACAGTCTCCTGAGGTCAGCTGGAAGTCAGTAACCTAGAGCACAACAGTGAGGTGATACTCTGATCAGGGGCTTTTGATTAAGACGGTGTGATGAGCTCTGCGACAGAATGGGCTGTCACGGCATTTCTCAGAGTTGTCCTTGCTCCACATGTCAGACACAACAGGCCTCCTAATCACCTGTCCACCCTCACCTTCCACACACTTTAGATGAGCTCTTCTGGTTGGCTCGCTGTTTCCTTCCTGAACGTGAGATGAACTTATTTTCCTCATTGCAGGTTCAAATGACCATGTCCTTCTTGACAAAGGACCTGTCCACATCGCTCGATATCCACATCGATCCTATTTTTTTCTTTATTTAGCTGACCTGTATCTTCTCTTCCCAAAGAAAATGAACCCGGATGTATTCTCTGCTACATTACCATATACACATATTCCTGGTTTTTTCCTTTCTCATCCATTTCTTCCTTCAACGTGTTTTACTGATTTGCCATGTACTAATAATCCCACTTAGAAACTGGAGTTAATGGGTAGGGTAAACCCCTGCTGTAGGAGCCGTTTGGGCTTACATTCTTTTAAAATATCTCTTTATATCCAGTTTCACCAATGTGTTTCTTTATCCCGTATCTTTAAAGATTCTCAATCTTGAAATAGCCCCGTCTTCACATGTAAGCTCGTTCTACCGTGTTCACCTCCCAGAATAAACTCCAAGGTCATTCCCAGCTATGCTCTGTTGGACACCTGGATAAACTTCCTCTTTCCTTTGCAAATTGTATGTTGATCGTACACTGTCAATGAGCTATATCCAAGATGCAAGACATTTTAGGACTAGAAAAAATTGTAAAGATGATGTCCAATATTATCATCTAACAGACAGGAAAATACACACATGGGAGGATTAGGTGACTTATTACAAGTCCCAGGTTAAGCTAATTAACAAAACCAAGACTAGAAGCAAAATTTTAGGTTTTCTTGCTATTCTCGCAAAACTACGCTATCAATAGGTAGGTAGGTCACAGGGCATCACTGGTATAAATAAATAACAAATCAGCCATCACTTCTGTTTTAAATGTGTTGCATATTATTTCTGCTGGCAATGGGTCCATATGGATATAAGCATGACAAATTACATTACATTCAAAGGAGAGCAAACTCTCATATATCCAAGTGCAATCATCTACATTAATTAGAGTAAAATTGTATGAGGATAGCAAATTGGAAAAATAAATATAATATTTTAGGCTTTTTAATTTCAATGACTAATTTCATTGAAAGTAAATCAAACAATTTTTCAAAATGGTATCATGCAAAGGGACAGTTTAAACACTTGATAATCTGCAGTGCTAGAGACATCATTAAGCTATTTGTGGACAATAAAATGTAAATAGCTCAGTAAAATTATGGGCACTGAATCAGATCACCCTTGGTATATGCTGAATCACACATAACCAGAGAGATTAAGCAATGGGAAATAAAGAGCAAATTCATTCCTCATGGTTCACACTGAAAGACAAAACTTATTTATTCTTATTATAGGTATTAAATTACTAGGGTATGTATGTTCTCTAATGTAATAAGTGTAACTTTTCTAATAAATAGGAGAGAAAGAGTGATTAAATGAAGGTAAAAAGAAGTTAAAAACCTAGGGACAGATATTTAACAAAAATTTAACATTTTTAAGTTCCTTCATCTCACCTGCATTATCTATACTGTTCTGGGCCCATCTTACTTTTTTTTTTTTTTCATTATTTAACTGACAGATTTCTTGTTGGAAGGGCCAATAAGATTTCTGTCTGTGGCTGTTATTTGATTCTATCAAAGTACATTTTTCAAACAAAATAAGAAGTTAAAAACATGACTCATACACATAACTCAAGTATATGCTATTTAACTCTTTAATGAGGTGAACCATCAGGCTGGAAAAGATAAAGGAAGCTGAGTGAAATTACTAAATTCACAAGGAAGTGTCTTTGGCGGGGGCGGGGGGGGGCGTGGTATTTTTTTATTTTTTATTTTTTAAAAAATATCTGTAAGACTGGGACCCCAGGGCAACAGAAAGCCTAGATCCAGCCTGCCTGTTTGTGTAAATACTTTTACTGGAACAAGGCATGCCCAATCATTTATTATAGCTGCTATTACTGCTATCTGGCAGTCTTCATCTGAGGCACTTGCCCAGGGGCCCTTGGAGAAACCTCAAAGACATCTTAAATTTTTCCCCCCTGAATTGAGGGTGTTATCTTGGGAAGGCAAAATTAAAAGGGTTTAAGTATTGTTTGAGTAGATTTAGTTATTTGATTAAAATACTATCATATGTATCTGTAAATAATGAATGGTTATAGTTTGGAATAAGAATCCAACACAATTTTAAGGAACTGTCCCTTAAAAAACAAGGACAAGCCAGAGCCAGCATAAAGCTTGAAAAATGTTCAGGTTAGATAAGGAATCTCTGCTATCTGGGCAGGTAACACAGAAGACTAACCTTTTACTATCTCTTGTAAAATGCAAACTAAATTCTTCTGTAATAATTTTTCATTTCAAGGTAGGAAAAAAAATAACTAGTTCTAGCTTTGCATTAATATATTTAGCAGTCATTTATTTGCAAGCTCCTTTGAAAATTTATCTCCTAATAAATCCACCTAAACTGAGCAAATGTTACCAACATTTTTACAGATTATTTTCAGAATTATTCTTTGTAGATATTATAATTCAAGGCAAATAACACTTTTTTAAAAAAAATTCACTTTTCAATAACAAGCAAGTTCTGTCCTTCATTTTCTGAAACAATTTTGTTTTGTTTTGTTTTGTTTTGTTTATGGGGGTAGTTCCCTGGCTGGGAATCGAACTCAGGCTGTAGCATTAACAGCACCTTAGCCTTAGCCACTACACCACCAGAGAACTCCATGAACAATTTTAACTAAGAAAAAAAAAAATACACTCTCCTCTGATATACAAAACCATGTTTTAGTTATAGTTCTTTGCCATGATTAATCCCAGTGTAGTTTCATGCACCCAGATAAGCCATAATTTTTCATCCAATTTACTGATCTTTCAGAGAGAAACTAGAGAGGAATCACTGTCTGTCACACACACTCATATTAGCAGTCCAACAAACCTTACACACTACCTTATAAGCTCTCCACAGCTCAAAACATACTTTAAACACCTCAGTCAATGCCAAAATTAATATGTTCATTATAGCGACCCAAAGATACAATTCCTTTATTATTGTCCAAATTAAAAGCGAAGATAGCCATAAAAATTAGTGACCAGTATTTAAATATTGTGCCATCCCTTATCAGTAAAACAGTATAAGAAATGTAGAAAAGTTAATATTAACTCATGTCTTTATTAGAAAATAAATCCAAATCTCAGAAAATATAATTATATGTTTATTCTTCATACTGAAGAAATCAAGAAAAAGACATTTACTTATTTATAACCTAAAATTACCAAACTGATTCATGTCTGAAGATTCACTTTGATTCTTCTACAAAAATGCTTCTGAGCTAGCATTGTCTGTAAAGAATGTTTTTTCTTATTTCTGGTTTTTTTATTTTTCCTTAAAAAAGTCAATACATTCAGTGCTTTGAAGTTTTCAATTTTTTTACTTTCTTGAAATTCTGGATTAAATTTTTGCAACTATTTATTAGCCTCTGTAAGTAGAAAATTCTAACTTCATAAGTCTGGGCCAAATTAGTAGTAAGTAGCTCACATAAAGGTATAGCACACAGATAATTAAATAATGCCTTGGGGGCCTCTTAGGCAGTGCTTCAGCATATGATTAGAGACATTCAAACTATTTACATATCTTCAAGCTCATTGATTCCTTTCTTGGCTGTGTCCAGTCTCCTGATGTACTCATCAAAGGCCTTCTTCATTTATGTTACAGTGTTTTGGACTTACAGCATTTCCTTTTGACTTTCTTCAAATTTTCATCTTTCTGCTTACTTTACCCACCCCCCAGTTGTTGCATGTTGCCCACATTTTTCATTAGATCCCTTAACATATTAGTAGTTATTTTAAATTCCCAGTCTAATAAATAATTAATTCCCAGTCTAATAAAATCTGTGCTCTATCTGAGTCTGTCATTTCTCCTTCAAGGTCGTAAACTACCTTTTCATAGGAAGAAGCAAGGTTGTCTAGTGAGAGATGCAGATGGTCCCCTCAGTGAAGACCTTGACTTCCTATGAACATTTTTTTGTCTCCATCAATGCATATTGACCTACTTACTCTACTTTTTACTCTTTTCAAACTATAAAACAATGGATCACTACCGTAGCATTCCACAGAGTGGTCCAGCATCCATTATGCAAAATAATACACAAGTAAAAACATCTCTAGGCCCTTGTTTCCCAAAGTCTGATCCATTTACCAACAGCATTGGTGTATTTGTCGTTTATGCTGCATAACAAATACCCTTAAGCTTAGCAAGGTGAACAACAAACATGTTATCTCACAGCTTCTATGAGTCACAAGTCTGGGCACAGGTTAGCTGAGTGCCTCTAACTCAGGGTCTCTTCCCAAGTCAGCAATCAACGTGTCCTTTGGGGCTACAGTCGAGGCTGGATTCGGGGAGGTTCTGCTTCCAAGCTCATTGAAGCCAGTGGCAGGTGGCAGGCCTAGCTTCTTATTAGCTGTTGCCCAGAGATAGCAGTTCCCTATCATGTAGATCTCACGATGGCACAGTTCACTGCCTGATGGTTGGCTCTCGTGCCCAAGACAGAAACCACAATCATTTTGTAATCTTTTCTCAGGAGGGACAGCCCATCATTTCACTATCCTCTGTTCCTTAAAAGCAAGTCAGTAGGCCAGTCCACACTCAAGGGGAAGGACCTGCATAAAGATGAAGATACCAGGAGTGAGGGGGTTACTGGGAGGTATCTTAGAGGTCACCTACCTCTATTGGCATCAACTGGGAACCTGTTAGAAATGCAGGATGACAGAACTAGTGAGGAGAATCTGACTTTTAACAAGATTCCAAGGTGATCCATGTGTGTACTAAAGGCTGAGAAGCACTATTCTAGGGAGCAAAGCTTGTGCACTTGATTCTGTTGTGGAGGCTGCTTCCTTGCTTAATTTTACCCACTACTAATGTTACTTTACAAGAAGTGCAAAGATCAGTTTTCTTTGCCACGTGCTTCTCCCCTACTCAACCAATAGGAACAAACTTGGGGTTACTGGGCTGCAGATAGCAGATCAGAAGTAGAATTGGGATGTTGGGGAAGAAAGGGGACATAAGGACTGTGACAAACAGATCTAATACCAACATCAAGGAATGATTGAAAGAGAAGGTTAAGCATTTGGGCTGAGAGGACTGTCTACAACTATGTGAAAAAAGGACTACAGTCCTATTTGCTCAACAGCCGTTAAGAGCATTGCTGAGCATTAGAAATGCTCTGTTTATAATATGGCCCCTAACTCCTTGATTCTGTTTGACTCTGTTTACCAGTACAGATAAGTGTGTAGCATATTTTAGAAAAAATTCGTCAAAACTTACAATAGAAATGCAAATGCTTAAGTGAGTTTTGGGCCTTGATTATTCCTTTTCCGGTATATTTCATTGCCTCAGTGATGCTTAAAGAATAATTTATATTAATATTTAGAATCTTTCCAAAAAAACACTAATCACTTTGGTATAAATATTTTACATTTTCTTCAAATTCTACTTAGTGGAAAAGATAAAATTACATTGAGCTTTTAATCTTGTATAGAGAAGTAAATGCCATAAGAGATGAAATAAAAGTCTCTATTCTTTCTATTTATCACAAACATGCAATAGATTAGGCAAAGCCTTTATTCTCCACCATCAAAGGTATTTAGAGCCATCTCCAACTAGGGTGTGTGAGCTGTTAAATTTTTAGTTTTATGAACTAGTTTTTAATTGCAATCATTATTAAAACTTAAAGTATTTATATAAACCTACAAATGAAAAAGTTACCTGAAAAATAAGGCAATAAATACTCAAAACCCTTAACTTTGTAATTATTTTACTGCATTTTACTATGACTTATTTTCTTGAGATTATTTATTGTATCTATAGGTTGAAAATACTATATAATACTGCTCTGTTGAGCATCTCTTACCAACCCTATGTTTAGTGACAGCCCATTGTTAGCTTGAAATTGACCACGGTAGGAGTATTGATAGCACAGAATTGGAAAATACTATAAATCAGAACTTGACTTCTATGTTGTTGTCATGAATCAGTGATGGGAAAACTGTTAGTACTATAGATTAAATTTAAGGGCATTGTATCTTTAGCAATTACTTTACCAATCGCACAAAAAAGTTGAAAAATATTCTTCATGTATTCCAAAACATGAATTTAGCAAAGTCCAATTTAGCAAAAATACTCACATCACTACAGACAAATCAGTGAAGTTCAGACATAACTCGTGCTAAGGCATACACCTAGTGTTGCAACTGAAACAAGTTTCAGTTTAATGAATCCAATTTGCATGAGAGTGAAAAATAGTTTAACAGGAGATCACAGATCAGGTTTAATGACAGAAAATTATTGAGAAAAGAGTTAGTGTGCTGGGATCAATTTTATTTGTTAAATTGTGGTTGGCCTGCAACCATAGGTTCAGTTCAGCAAAAATGAACAGCACATTGTCTGAGGAGCAATTAGTGATATGAACTTTACAGTGACAGGCATTGCACAATTTAGTATTAGTTGTCCAGTGTGTGCTCCACACTTTTTGTATCAGCACAATTTCTGTTTCATGTATGCATGTGTGTATGTGTATGTAGATGAGTAGTTTTCCCAGGGAACCATTTATTAAGCATTTATTAGCATATTGCCCTGTATCCCCCTTTCCTGCCTGTGTAAGCATAAGCACTGCCTACCACAGAGCAGCACATTACCATATCCCAATCTTCCACATAAAAGTACTACTTAAAGTTCCAAATTAGAAAAATACACGTGCAGAAAGAACAGGTATTTTAAGTCAGTGAAAACACTTCTTGTTTGGTCTGTGGGTGTGAATTTCTCTGCTACCAAGGTGGCGAGTCCCTGTTTTTTGTTGTATCATTCCAAATGAATTTCAGCTCTGTCGATGACACTTGGCATGTACCTATTGAAAGCACTCAGGAAAGCAAGTTTACTGTATTAAGATATGGAAGAGGAAGTGACTTCACCGGCACATCCAAGTATAAATTGGTCCTAAACCCTGATGGAATAAGCTTGAAAAGTCCCTGTTTTTCTTTGAATACCAGAGGACTCGCCAACAGAAACTGTACTGATTTCATGTACAGGCCTGGTGGCAGGCATTTATGCTTACGATTCAGGGGAGTCATACATGCCCCTTTCAAATTAACCTGCTGTAGCTTTATAATTTATCAAAACAACAATAGTCGGTGAGCAGTGCTGATGACAGTGTTTTTATAGAAGGAATTTAGTCTGAGGGGATGTTATTCTTCTATAAGGTTTTGGGGAAGGAGTGAACTGTCTTACCTATTGTTCAGTTCCACATATAAACGACACAAATGGAGGCAAGCAAAGTTGACTGATATAAAAGGGGCGTCCTCTGTTGCCCAATTAGAAAGAAATTTTGTTATACATCTTGAACTGGCTGAGAAAGCGAAGGAAAACTGGCAGAATTATGCTGACTTGTACATGCTGCAGGCATTTCCCCAAAGCATTTTAAACACAAAGCAGTGGTCGGATGTGTTGTAGATGGTAGAATGTCTTCGGAGACTGCCACGAGACAATAATATCCTTATGGATCCTCTGAGAAAAGAGTTAGAGGAGTGCTTTACAAAGAAAGCATTTAATAAAACTGCCGGATGTTTTAACAATGGGTAGGCAGAAACATCTTCTGTGATCCTCCAACTGCTGAGGATGTGGTGAATTTGGAGAGGGAGCAAATTTGGGCACAGAAGATTTTGCCAAGTGGGCATGCAGATAAACTGAGATAAACTGCCAGCAAAACCATATTCCAAGCACTTTTACAACAGCTCTTTAATTTAGTACATACAGATGCTTTTGATGTTTTGTTTTTGAAATAACCATGGCTAGCAAAGAGTTTCTTCTCATTTGAAAACTAGGATTAGAGCATCACGTTAAAAGGCCAATCTAATGGGGTTTCCTTTCTTCACATACATGATCGTGGACTTGCTTACAAAGCAGTCTGTTTCCCTTGTAATTCATAGTACAGTTTGCTGGACATTTGGGATTTATTAATAGGTCATGGATACTGTGGGTTTTACAGTAGAAATGCATAGCTAAGAGATGGCTTGCTTTTATCTGATTAGTCAATTCTCATAAATAAAAGGATAAAAATAGTGAAGGGGAGAGCATTGAGCGAAAGATGAGTGCATGGTGCTAGCCAAGCCTGCAGTCTGACAAGATGGAGTGAGCAATATTCCTACTTGGAAGATACAACTCAACATCTTGTGTGCATGTAGCAGTTAATACAGACATATTAAAGATGATGTGTCTGTTTACCTTGGAAAAGAACACAAATATGATATGTATTCAAACCTAAATGTCAACAGCTAACAAGGTGATAAAAATTCACATAGAGCTCAAACTCCTGGCTTTAACCATGAGTTTTTACCTGCTAAATCTTTTTGCTGGAGATACTGAGCAGCAAAATCGATTTATCTGTCCCCTCTGTAGCTTGCATAATTGTCTCCCAGCTGGAACAATTGAGTAATCAAATGGCCACAGGAATGACAAAGAAGCAGAGACAAGGTCAGAATGGAGGGAAATCCTGAGATGACCTCATCTACAGCATCTTCCCAAATAATATCTTTAATGAAACCTCAGTAAGAAAAGCAGGCAAAAGTGATAGCTACATTCCTCAGCCAAACTGAATCTTCCTTTCTGGGTAGAAATCAGTCTTCCTTCAAAGACTTCTTTACTACCTCCACTGACTCCATGGCCCAATGCAGTTCAGAATAAAACCCCACAATTTTTGTTTCAGGTATATGGAACTGAGGTCCGATGTGCCAAGCTACTTCACCCAATGTCACATAGGTAGGGAGAGTCCGGGGCAGGCCAGAACCCTGCATTGTGTTCTTCATACACCACCACGAAGGAAGTCAGCTTGTTTGGCAACTCTGTTATGAACTGAAAATTTGACCACTTTCTCTCTCTTGCATTCTATGGAGCCAGTTCAAAGCCTTTGTATTCTTTCAGTATTAAAATGATTGTCTGGAAGAAAACAATAGATCTCAGAAAGCGGATGATTCAAAATATTTGCTCTTTCAAGATTCCTCATGTCATGGTTCTACCATCAACCCAATTCACCAGTTGTTCAGAAATGACATGAAATGCCAGCATTCCTTCAGTCTGGATCTGTTATGTGACAGTGTGAGGCATGAGAGATACAGGGATAAAGATGAACGGCATTGCAGTAACTGTGAGGGCCAACCTAGGAGAGAGGAAGGGGGGGGAGAGGAAAGGACACTGACCTCCCTTTAGGTCCATTCATGTGGACTTTTTTTTTCTTGGTAACTGTCCTATTTCGTCTGTCTGTTCCCTTTGTTTAACTCATTTCGCCAAGTGTTTACAGAACACCTGTGCTGTGCTGGTACCAGTAATCACCTCCGAACAAACAGAACAATGTTTGGAGAGTGATTCACACCTTCCAGTCCACCTCCTCTCAGAGATACTATCTTCTAATGTGTATTTAAGCTGGGAATAACCTCACACCCGCTCCTCCTGGGTGTTTGAGACTTGTGAATGGAGAGGAATGGGAATGAATGCATGCTGGGAACCCTACAAGACCGGATGCTCCTTCCAGAAGCTGCCTCTGTCTTCCCTTCCTTTCGAGTCATCACTCGCTGGCTCCCAGCAAAACCCATGGGAGGGGTGTTCCTGACAGATGGTCCTGACAGAAGCCGTCATTCAGCCCCTGACTAAGTACTAATCAGAAAATAAGTAAACAACTAAGAATGATTTCAACTAGTCATAAATATTATGAAGGGCATCAAAAACAACTAATGTGGTATTGGGGACTGGATGCCATGGCTGAACCTGAAGGGGCTCTCCAAGGAGGGAACACTTAAACTCAGACCATAAGCGGGGCACTGGGGGCCCTCCAACTCTCAGTGTCATCAGGGTAAAGTCACAGGACCCTGTAAGACTTGCAGTGAAAGACTTGGCCATGATGCAAGTCCACCCTTCTTAACCGATGAGCCGTCTTGCTAAGGCCTGACATCAATAACAGTGAGGAAAGGTGGGACAGGTTCCGTGGTTTAGTTACGTGGTAGATTGCTCATACTTTCGGGGTTCATCGGTAGTAGCATAGCCACACCTTAGTTCGAAGAGAAAGCAGAGGGTGTGACGCAAGCGGCCTTGAGCTCCAGGTTCTGGACGCGCAGCCGTGTGAACGGGCCGGCCCAGCGCTCCCACGGCGGGGAAGCTGTTTACTCTCGCACGGGGAGGCCAGAGGGGGAGGCTCAGTAAATCTGCAATCATTATCGGCCAGATCAACACGTTCTAGCTGACTTGCTTCATTTTTTTTTCTCAATCAGGGGTTCAATGGCCTGTGAATGTTTGCTTTAGGAAGAAAAGTACCTTTTTTTTTTTTAATAAATCATGTCATGGTTAAAGGAAGCTTTTGTTACTTCATAGTCTGCTCCCCTCTTAGGCATATTGCTCAATAAAGTGTTAAAGATTGGTATGTGATGCAACCACTGTGTAACTCAGAAAAAAACTGTGAAAAATTAATCCTAAGTATGTTCTAACCCCTGAACAACACAGTTGCTAGGAAGGTGTATTATTTTTGTCTTAAGAGCCGAACTTATACAGATCCTACAATTAGGACTGTTTAAAAAAAAAAAAAGATCAATCAATGCTTAGGACAGACCCAAAGAGATAGAAGAAATGTAAGACATGGCTTCTTTCTTAAAGGAACTTGAAGCTCATTTGAAGAAATAGCTAAAAGACACAATAATAGGTGGCCATATAAGTCAGTGCCAAATTAAGCCATACCATGAGCTACAAACCTAAAAGGACAGCAGAGGAGGCTGGAATCAGCCAGTAGAGCTTGCTGGAGGCAGTAGGACTTCAAGCATGGAGAGATTCAGAGAGGAAGTGAGTCGAGTACTCAAGAGCTGGGCATGGGCTGGGCCATTTTCCTGGGACGTGGTGGGGACATGATGTGGTTCATCTGGGGCATTCTCGGGACGTGACCCCATTCATGCTGTACCATGCCTACAGTGGCCACCACGGGTTTTATCACCTGCAGATGCCTAACTGAAGAATTCCCTAACTTTGGCTAACATTGGTTTTCTAGGTTCCTCCATGGACTGAGGTAAACTGTCGCTGATTTGTAAATAGTTATTGTATTAAGTGTAACTTGAAGAGTAGTTTGATAGCTCATGGGGTGTGCGAGTAAATCAGAACCTCAGGACTCCCAGAAAGCACATCATTATTGCAGAGTCACCCCAAGACTTAATGAATTCACATTCTTCGGTTAAGGAGCACCTCAGAGAGAAATGGTTTTCACTGGTTACCTTCTACAGAATTTTCTTTCAGTGCTTTTTCTCACAGAAGATAAGCAAACCACCCAAGTCACTTTATTTAATATCCTAGCAAAATTAAGCGTTTTTTAAATTGTACTTTATGCTCTTTATATTTATACATATATATATATATATATTTAACCCGTGATCTTACACCATTGAATTCATAGGTAGAAATTCCATCTCCCCCAATGTTTGTTCATCACATTCACACAATTCAAAGTTCACTGTCAGTTATGGATTAACTCTTGACCAGGAAATAGTTTTACAATATGAATGCGTACATTGGAAGACAATAGGCTCCTTTCTCCCTTGAGTCACTCATGACTGAGCGCCTTTGATAATTCTAGAAACTCACAAATCTGAATTATCCCTGGCTCTTAGAGAATTAGCAAAGCCCAGCTTGTTGGGTTCAACACCCCACTGAAAGAGCAGGGATCCATTTGAAACCGTAATGAATGTGACTAGGACCTCTAGTGGCCAAACGTGTCCTCGTCTCTCCGTCCAGGCACTGCCAACGCGGGGGATCCTGAGAGTTCTCACAGCACCCCTCTCCCCACCTTCCCCAGTATAGCCACACCCTGAATGTTAGATGTCCTCACTGAACTGCAAGGCCTACCAAGAAAGTCTGCGTTGTGGCTTTGAGAACAGATTTCTCTGAAATAACTTCAAACTATTACAATGACACACCTTGCAGGCACGTAGGGTGAATTCAGAACCTTCTCAACGACTCATATCCCAGTTTTGATTGGAGCTGCCCCTGAGATGTCTGAAGCAAATAATCAGACACACATAAAATGTCCATATACATCACATTTGAAAAGGGATCAGCCTAGCATACTGGTTCCCTTTTGGATTCAGGGACTATTAAAGCAGTTTGGTTCCTCTTAAAAATACAAGCATTATTCAGTACTATTCCATATCTCTGTGTGTGGGGGTGTGTAAATGTAGTCATTAAGAGAACCCTTTTTTGGTTTTCTTCATCTGTAAAATGCAGATAAAAATAATAACAATACCTGTGGTAGGTACAAGGTTGGTACCACAATGACTGTTGAGTCTTTATAAAGATCCCTGGCACATGATCACTCAAAAGACAGGAGCTACTGCAATGATGATACGAGAATTCCTTAATTTCTATATATTCTTCTCCCCACCCCTCAGCATCCACACACGTATTCATAAGTAAACTTAGATAAGCTACTTCTCTGGCCAGAGAAAAACTAAGTGTCTTCGCAGAGAACCTGACATTCAGGATGAGACTCCAGGCATCTTGGCTGAGGTCAGGGATGCAGTGGGAGTGTTAGTGCCCCTCAGGGGGTCTGATGGGTCTGGCAGGAAGTGAGTTCTTTGATTAGGACTCCTACCATCAGTCAGCAGGTTTCCAAAACACCCTGAGATTGAGAGAACTTATAGCTTCATTCTGTACACTTAAAAGTATGGACTGAAGAAGACAGGACCCAAATAAATTTGGGGTTTCAGGAATGTAGATTAACGATCATGCCTTTCCTTTCTCCCTCTTCGCAGGTTAATCTCAGAGCCACAGACGTGAAGCTCATGCGCCAGCTGCTCGGCATCAACGAGAGCATTGAGTCCATTAAGTGGATGATGGAAGAGAAAGCCACTATTACTAGCCGAGGCAGCAGTCTCAGTGGCAGCCTGTGCAGTTTACTGGAGAGTCAGAGCACCTCCTTACGGGGCAGCTACAGTAGCCTACATGATGGCAGTGATGGGCTGGATGGCATCTCGGTGGGAAGCTATCTGGACACCTTGGCAGATGATGTCCCAGGCCATCAGACCCCGTCAGACTTGGAGCAGTTCAGTGACAGCTCCGTAATAGAGGACTCCCAGGCATTGCACAAGCATCCCAAATTGGATTCTGAATACTACTGCTTTGGCTAATGACCCAGTTTTCTGCATGGGATTGGTGTGCAATTAACTTGTATTTATCTTTCTTCTACGCTGCTATATTTTTGGTGTGATTTTTTTATATATGTGTATATATATATGACAGCCTTTTAAAAAGAAGCTTATTTTGAAACTGCTTGATGATATTTCTGTTGCTCCTAAAATTTCTCCTCTGAACTGATTTATCTTTCAACTCTTATAGCTCTAGTTTTATTTATTACCATGATTTTTTCCCCCTCTTTTACAGTGGCACAAGTAAAGTAGGGGAGAGAGAAAAAGCAATAATTACGTTTTTACTTTTGTTTTCAGAGCAAGGGGTCAGGGATTACAAGAAAAACTTTGCTAAATTTTAGAATAAACCAAAGTCTGATAACAGTTCATGTTGCTGCTCGTATTTTTCAATGATTCCAAGTTTCATTTTTCAGAAGATAACTGAGGTTTATTACTGTCTGTACATAAGGTTGACCAAATGCTTAAGACAAAGTTAGGAATTATTTCTAGGCCACAACTTCCTGGTGTAAAACCAATGATACTGTTAGTCACATACTTCTCAGGACAATCATTTGGAAACTCCAAATATATGCAGTCTTCAGTTCAGACCTGTGTTCACACTATAGATCAGCATTTTGTCATCAGTAATTCTAGCTCAAACTGGAAGCTCAGCTATATAATAATATATATGGTTCTCCTAAGTTTCAAAGAATTGAGATCAGAAACAAAGGTGAATAGAAATTAAGGTGTCCTAAATTTAACTGTATTTTGAGATTTTGTTGACATTTACTTGTATGCATTTTGCAATTCTAATAGGAAATGCAAAAACAGAAATATACATATGGATGGATAGGTAGGTAGCATGGGAAGCTGATTCACTACTCATGTATGAAGTCTAATATGATATCCTTTCATCTGGGGCTGACAAATAATGTCTTGGTTTTCTAAAATGACATTTAAACATATAACTCATAGTAAACCTTTAGTTTTGATAGGTTATTATTAATCCTCCACATTTCTTTTACCTTGATGATTCCTAGTGAGTAAATCTAGTGAGATGTCAAACTGTTTTTTTTTTTTTGTAATGATACATGGTTCTGCACTTAATATTTTACAATATGAATTTAAAAATCTGTTTTTTATAACTGGACAATGCCCATTCTTAGGACACGGTTTCCCAAAAATCTTGTTTGTTATTATATACCTATTACATACTTGTCAAATGTGTTTCCGGGACATATATTTTTCAATTAAAATCTACATGGTCTATATTTTACACTGGTCCTTTTCCACAAATTTCTTGATCTAACACACAGAGTCACTTACAAGCTAGGTAACTGGGTGAAATCACCTAGAAAGTGTCAAAGCTGGGATTCGAACTTGGGTCTGTTTTATTCCTAACACTCCCTAGCCCCTTTGGTACCTAATGAAGCCAAATACTACAGTGTGGATGAGAAAGCAAATATAAGCCCGTGACCAAAATAAAAAAATAAGAAGTGACTGAACATTTTCCTTCCAAATGCATTGTCCAATATTGAGTTTTCTGAACCCTTTTCTGAAATCACATGTCTGGGGTCCGTTTTGTGCCTATAGGTGAATCAGGGAGTTGGCCACATTCTAACTGTTCCTCATACATATCCTCCTTTCTGCTTCTACATTCAACTGAATAAATGCTGATTGGCTGGCTATTTTGTTTGGTTTTAATCTGAAATGAAACCAAACAATTTTTAGCACAGATGTTTTAGCAGATTAAAATCCAAGAGCACACGTTACGGCCTAGCCAACAAAACATTCTTAGACCCAAGACTGATGGGTTTCAAACAGAGGGTAATGAAATTTGTAACAGGTATGTCTATGGCATTGCAAGAACAACTTTAACAGAGAGGGAAGTGGGCGGACAGCAAGAGTGTAAGAGGTATCAAGGGCAAATTCTAACCCCATCGCAACCCAATGTTTACTCAGATCAAGCCAGGCACCCAGAACACGATTTCTGTCCTTAGATCACAGTTTCAGATTGTAAATTTAATCCAGCAAATTTCTTTTACACCCTCCTTTCTCCAGTCAAGCTTCCCCTGCATTTGTCCAAACCATGCCCTCTAGAAATTTCCCCTCTGTTAGATGGAAATGCAAAAGCATAATAGTATAATATGAGAGGAGTGTGTAGAATAGTTTTCATTTATACATTGTAGTTTCAAAACCCTGTAGTGAACATTGGCAGAATACTTAAGATTTTTTTTTGGCTCTATGAGTTTCCATATATTTGCTGTACAGTTATGCCTATTTTTTTTCAAAAGATCCCAAATACAGTCTTTGATTTAGATATATGGAATCACATATCAACCAACCATGTTTTGATAGTTTATTTTACTAAGAGAACGGGAATATGCAGTTAAACAACATTAATTACTATCATTGCTCTCAAGAAAATGAATGCATTTTCAACTAAAGAATCCCTATAACTAAACTCTGACCTAGAGTATTTGATCTCTGTCAGGTCCAGAAGGAAATGGGGTAGAAATGTTAAAGCAAAGTGCCTTTCAAACTATTCTGCATGCACTGAGTTGTGTGCTTTTTGAGAAATGGAATTTTCCTCAGTAATATTAATCTCTCCACTTTTATGGGCTCTCCGTCTTATAATGAGAGGGGAGATAATGGATGGTAAGGAATTTAGAAGATTTAAAGCTAGTATATTTCGGGGGTTTTGCAAATAAAGGAATTCTGGATGACTAAATTAGAAGTCTTAACTAACCTTCAAAGAAACCCCAATATTTATACTACCCGGTCAGCCACAAATTGCAAAGCATAAAGTTTGAAGTATTTGTCAATGTTTAGAAATGCAGTCAGGATTCTTTGCTGTCGGGTGGATTCTGAAGGCCTTGGGACTCCATGAATAACTTCAATTGGGTATTTGTATCCCCAATTACATCAAACATGATCACCTCCATGATGCCAAAATAAATGGTTATTTTGAGGTACTCATCTTACTTATATCAGCAACAGAAGACTGACTTGATGGCTCATTTCTTAAAAGACCGTCTTCATTTGGCTTCCAGGACCCCAGTTGCTCCTGGACCCCCTCAATCTCCACTTCCTGATTGTCAGGACACTCTGTTGGTTTCTCTTCAAATTCCTGACCTCCAAACACAAGAGTGACTCTTTGCTCAATTAGCAAATGGCTCTCTGAAGATTTCTTCTAGGTTCACAGCTTAAATGTCACCTGCGTGCTGAGATTCCTAAAAGTCTATCTCCAACACCGGTCTTGTCCTTGAACTCTGGTCTCCCATGACTATCTGGTGCCACAGCCTCTCTATTCAACCTCTGATAAGGCTCTTGGTCCAAACGTATCCAAGGCTGAAATTTTACACTTGCTCTAATCTTCCCCAGTTCAGTAAATGGTTCCTACACTCATCAGTCCCAACCCTTGAAGTCATTCTTAATATTCTGTTTCTCTCACACCCCATCCGATCTGTCATGCAAATCACACAAGCTCTACTTTAGAAATGTGTCCACAATGAGCTGCCAATTCTCACACTGCTGCTGCCACTCTAATTCAAGTCAGCATCACTTCTCCCTGGGACCACCGCAACAGCCCTGTCTTGTCGTCTCACTGTCACCCTGACTTTGACACCGCTGGTATTCAACCCAGCAACCACAAGTCATCTCTTAAGCTCCAAGGCAGATTTCTGCCAGCCTCTGTTCTAACTCATAATGCACTCCCATCTCCTTCCAAGTATAATCCAAATCTTTACCACAGACTAAAAATGCTGTGCAGTCTGTCACCTTTCCACCTGCCTGACCCCATTTTATTCTGTTCGCCTCCTTCTCGTATCAGGTATCTCATCTGCATCCTTATTATTCCTTAAAAATCCCAAAGCCCATGCAAGCTCCTACCCCCAGAAGCTTTGCACTTACTATTTTCTCTTTCCAAAATGTTCTCCCAATATTCCTAAGTCCTTTTTGGTCTCCAATCAAATGGCACCTTGTCTAAGAGGATTTCTTACACAACGTGTGACTGCTACGTAGCACACCTGGCACATCCTGCCCTGGATGACTTTTCTTCATACCATCACCTAATGCCTATTTTGTGTGTGTACTCTCTTCTTTCCCACACTAGAATGTAATTCTCTTCACTGCTCTGTGTCCTAAAAGAGTGGCACAAAGCAGACACCAATACATGTTATTTTTACTAAGATAATTATTAAACATTTACTGAGTGCCTTCTAGGTACCAGGAAATGGCTCTGCTAGGTTCTGGTGATGTAAAAAGGAGGAAGGTATAAACTCTGCTTTCAAGGAACTCATTTGTATCGTATATTTCTCTGGTAGGAAAAATAACGCTCCACCCTTCCTAAAGATGTCCTTGTCCTCATCGCTGGAACTGGTGAATGCCAGACATGGCAAAAGGAACTTTGCAGATGTAATTGAGTTAAGGTTCTTGAGATGGGAAGATGACCCAGGATGATCTAGGTGGGCCCAGTGTGATTGTAAGGATCCTCATAAGAGAGGGGCAGTAGTGTCAGAGAGAGAGGTGTGAATATGTTATACTTCTGGCTGTGAAAGCAGAAGAGACATGAGTCAAGAAATCCAAGAATCTTCTAGAAGCTGAAAAAGGCAAATATAGAGATATCCCCAAATATATTTTAGCTGAGACCCATTTTGAACTTCTGACCTCCAGAACTGCAAGATAATAGATTAGTATTGCTTTAAGCCACTAAGTTTACATAAATTTTTTAAGCAGCAATAGGAAATGAGTACAGATTTCAGTAATTAGAAGTAGGATGCTGCTATAACAAATACCTAAAAATGTGGACGTAGCTTTGGAATTGAGCAAACAGGGTCAATACTGAATGAATTTTTGAAAGGCATGATAATAAAAGCCTAGATTGCTTTGAAAAGGCTATTAGTAGAAATATGGATTCTAATGACTGTCAGTAAAACCTCAGAAGGAAGTAAGGAATACAGTAGAGAAAACACCATACTATCTTAGTGAATACTTACATCATCACAAGTTGATGATTGGTAGAATCGATCGTAAAAGCACGACTGATAAGGGTTCCGAAGGAAATGAAAAACATATTGTTGGAAAGTAAAGAACAGAGAAGTCTCATGATATAGTGGCAGAAGGTTTAGCAGGACTGTATTCTACCATTACATGGGAAGCAGAACTGTAAGTGATGAACTTGGATTTCTTCTGATGAGATTCCCAAGCAAAGTGGTTAAAGATGTGGCTGTGTTTCTTCTTGCTTCTTATAATAAAATGCAAAAAGAAACCTATAAGGAAGAAGGAAGGACTTCATCAAAAAGAAACCAGGACTTATGAAATGGAAAATTCTTAGTTATTCAGACTGAGAAAGACGCTAAATTGAGAGGATTCAGTGTCAGGAAAAGGTGTTCTGGCGAGAAAGGCCAGAGTGTGGCTGGACAACCTTTCTCTAATGTCTCAGAAGGGTCCAAAGATCAGCGTTTTCAGTTACAGAGAGGTCTCTTTAAAGAGATTAAGCATGTGACTACTGGATCTCCTCAACCAGGTCATCAGAAACCAAGAGCAGAGATAGAAAAGGCAGGTGGGGAGCTTCTTGTATATTGGGCTTACTTTCTGTGACATACTCAGGAGCATCATAAGGTTCTTGATCATGTTGTACCAGCAGGAACAGTCTAGCTTGGATGGGAAGGGATAGAGAGATCAAAATGTGACAAGGCTGTCAGACCCCAGAAATCCTGTAGTCAAGAGACAGTCTGATAAAGCTGTTCAGAAGCAAATACACACTACCTCCATGAAAAAAGGAGGAAGATGTCAAGGGCAGATCCTCAGAGGGAAGAGTCATAGCCCAGAGGACAGAGCTGAAAACTATGGAGGATTATTCCCAGGTTTTTAAATCGGATGTTGGTGTCTCAGCTACACTTTAAAATTGCTTTGTGCTGATGAGGTCATGTGTGTTCAGGGTGGTATGGCCGTAGAAACCTATGTAATCTTGCTAACCGATGTTGCCCCAACAATTTCATAAATACATTTTTAAAACTAATTGCTTGGGACTGGTGACCCTTTTCTCCCCCTTCTCTTTTGAATTGAAATGTCTATAACTATGATCCTATGCCTGTCCCACCATTGTATTCTGGCATCAGATAACTTGTTTCTTGAGTGTCGTTGCTTTAACGTGAAGAAGAATTGTGCACTGGGGTGAATGTATTACTAATATGCATACGAGATATGAACAGGCATTATGTGGGCCCAGAGAATGAACCTGGGTATGCAGTATAATGACTCTCCAAAGATATCTACATCCTCATCTTCAAAGCTGTATGCTACCTTATAATGCAATGTCTTTCTCTGCTCTGGTTCTATACTTTTTCACCGCCAAAGAACAAAGTATATACCTGAACAAGGAGGAGTTCTAGGCTAAATTATAAGTGAGAGGGTTTGGCCTAGTGCCCACAAATGTTCACAAATCATGTTTTAAGACAATTCCTACGGAACCAAAGCTCCATTCCTTCGGACTTCGTGAATACACATGATGAATGCTACAAATATCCCTGGGCTCCTACCAGCTAACGTGACCCCACTAGAAGCCTCTACTGTAGGAGGAAGCTTTGAAAGCACTTTTCCCGAGAAGCACACAGTACCCCTAGGAGGCTAAGTTGAACCACTTTCCATGGGCAGATCAGTTGCATGCTCTGTAATCTCCCCAGCACAGTGGCTAAGTGGAAGATCAGCCACTTTTTAAAACTGGATGTTTTAACTTCCATAAGATAATAATTTTCACTTGCTTATTTTTTCATAAGTCATTCAGCGTTATCCTATCTGGAAGTATTTACCATCTGATGGCCATTTGTTCGAAGAGCTATTGAGCTTCAAATATA
Organism: Lyroderma lyra; assembly: GCA_004026885.1. Classification (NCBI taxonomy): domain Eukaryota; kingdom Metazoa; phylum Chordata; class Mammalia; order Chiroptera; family Megadermatidae; genus Lyroderma; species Lyroderma lyra. The sequence goes on from PVJL010000025.1 coordinate 518,154, forward strand.
TTTTCTGTACTGTCAAAATGTATTATAAAATTACTTCCAATTATTAGTTTCAATAAACTATATTTGTAGCCCATAACACTGCCTCCTTGTCTATTTTAAATGCTACCTGAACTACAGCCAAAAAATAAAAATAATTTCTGAAATATGTTTAGTTATTTATGTTGATCAACCATCTCTCTTGCCCATATGGAGCATATAATCTAAGGAGAATTAAAGAAAGACAATTATGAAACAGTATGATAATTACTACATAAGCAACTGTTGGACCACCCATGGTTCAATGTGAAAAGAGGTACTGTTGAATTAATGCAAAATCAGTAAATCCTTGGGGTATATCAAAAGCATTATCTTAGGGAGCTTTATCTTATTTGTCATTTCATTATGATGAGAAACATACTATAATAAAATTATCTCTGCATAAATTCTACTCACCACCATAAAGTTATGCTTTAATCCTGAACCATATTCCAAGAGAACTTTTTAAGAAAATGCTAATAAATTGGTGGTTCAAAGTTTGCCAATAAATTCCTTTCTAACCTAACACTTACTTCCTACCTGTTCCATGGGGATGGATTTATTGAACAGAATCAGTATAAATACAAAGTGAACAAACCTATGTCCTTAATTAATATCAGATACCAAATACCAGAAACTACAACACACAAAATACTCTTCTGCTGGGGGAGTCTGATGACCTTGGGTACAATAGCAAACCCATGCTATTTCTATCCTAGGCAACTCTGTAAATAAATTACTCAAGTTCATTCAAATAGTAATGGTCAGATCTAAAATTTTAACTTAAGCTTTACAACCTCCAAAACTTTCAGCATGCAAATTATAATACAAAAATGCTATCCTTAACTCAAAATGTCTTTTCTTGGCTTGAGATGTACCAAAAATAAGATTTGTCTGCAAACAGTTGTATTTATAGTCAAAATGCCTTTGCTATGCTCCAATACCATTTAAGTCTAGAAGATTTAAATCCAGTTTTGCAAAGAAGATGGTTTTTTTCAGGGAGAGCATGAAAATAAGATAGAGCAAGCTTGTCTAACCCGTAGGCCACATGTGACCGAGGACAGATTTAAATGTGGCCCAACACACGTTTGTAAAGTTTCTTGAAACATTATGAGATATTTTGGCTGATTTTTTTTTTTTATCATCAGCTATCGTTAGTGTTAGTGTATTCTATGTGTGGCCCAAGACAAAAAGACTGGACACCCCTGAAATAGAGGTATGATAGAAGGAGAGAGAAGGAAGTTGACAGAATTGAATTTTCACAGGTAATTCCTTGCAGTTTAGGATGTCGTTTCTATTCAGATTTTATTGACTGAGGTATCCGTCTTACACTATTTCTATATAATCAAAGTGGTCACTATTTAAATGTTGAGTAGATCACTCTCATTTAACGTTACACCATTCCTTCAAATCTTTTCACCTATCATTCTGGATTACTGTGTAGCATGCTTAACCTAATGTTTGGTCAAGCCAAACCAGAGGCAGGGCCAGGATCATATCACATCTACCTGTATTTATGAGTGCAAGTTAAATTCCAAACATTGCCCAAAGTTGGCATTCCTTCCAGCTATTAGTATCACGACCAGGGTGTTTGTCCAATGTGAGAGGAAGAATTGTAAGAGCCTGCCTTATTTCATTCTTTACTAAGGAAGGATCATGTACCAGGGGGAAGAGGCTGCAATCTTGATGTTTTTAGATTATTCTCAGAGTAATTTACTATAATTACTTTTACATTAGCCAAATCCACCTATGAATCAAATAAAGTTTTAGCTCTCACCTCAGCATTTTTTCCTGCTCTTGCAGAAGAATATATGACAGAAGTCAGAAGAGCTCTGAATCCTTTATCATTGATGCATTCCAGCTTCCTGTCACTGACTTTCTCTTAAAGCATTATCTTTGTATATTTTTATTGAAGATTCTTTTGCAAACCTATTAGTGATGGCTCTCTCATACAATCTGAAAACTTTGTCTATCATAAAAAATGGACTGAGATAACTATTCTGCTGGGACGCTAAAAGATCTTTTCTTTTTTTTTTTAATTTAGAGATGATATGATGCTAGGTCTTGAAGACCTGCTAGAGGACATGTAGAATAATCCATCACTTGGCAAAAAGAAAAATGAGGCATTCTTGGGCAACGTGTGCCATAAGATACACAGTGTAACCAAGTTGTCTTTTTACATTATGTTTCAGAAAATCATCTGATCCACATTTGCCACAAACAATTCCATTTAAAATATAAAGAATGTAATATAAAGAGGAAAAAGAATGACATTTAAGAAGTGCTATGGTGTAATCATGAACCTACAAATAAGGGGTGGTATAAAGCATGTAGAGACACTGGTTTCAAAATGTATCTGCTCCTCCTGTTACTAGATTCATGAACCTGAAATAATTAACTCTACTTCTCTGTGTCTTAGTTTTCTCATTTCTAAATTGGGCATAATGAAACTTGCCTCATGGAATTGTTGGAGAATTAATCAATATTTGGAAAGTACTTGGAATACTACATGGCACACAGGAATATTTAATAAATTATATTATTGCCATTATAATAAAAAAGTAAAGGAATCTGTTTACATCTAAGAAGGAACATATTAACCCCAGTCCATCATAGGGAATATAATTGGGTACATATACCGTGGTATGACCAATCCAATAATCATTGCCAAACTTCTTTATTGATGACCTCCTTCACAGAGGCTGACTGGCATTTGTAGCCACTCTTGTAGATAGTTACGGTACCAAATTTTGGCTAATTAGCTGTATGCAGAAATCTGACAAGGGTATCTGGTAAACCTGTTGCTGACATTAGGCTGTTTATTATAAACCAGGCACATCCAACCTGCAGCCCAGGACAGCTTTGAATGCAGCCCAACACAAATTTTTAAAACATTATGAGATTATTTTGCAACCTATTTTTTTAGCTCACCCACTATCGTTGTGTATTTCATATGTGTTCAAGATAATTTCTCTTCCAATGTGGCCCACAGAAACCAAAAGGTTGGACACCACTGATATAAACCATTCCTGAATTTATAGTATTTTGAGGTTCTCACATCCTTATTTCCTATGGCAGTTGTAAAACTCTTGCATGAAAAGGCAAAGTGCAATTTGCATTTTAGAACTGTTAATGCACAGTGCCAGCAGTGAATGAAACAAACTAAACACAGTTGTTTCTCTTCTGTTCTCAGGGTCACCATAATGCTGCTAATAAATCTGGGAATAATTTTTCTAAGTGAAACAAGCTTTTGCCTTTATGCTATATACTTTATAGTAGTAGTCAAGTAATCAGAAGATGCTAAATTGAGAGTCTAGTTTTTCAAATTCAGTTTCTGGAAACCAACTAAGGTGCATAGAGAATTCTTTAAACATCAAGGCTTTCTAGAAGATTGCTAATTTGCTATCTCAAATTTTACTTGGTGCTTCATTTTTAAAAAGTGCAAGAGAAAAATTGACATAATGTGTCACTATCTTCTTTTAGGTCCCTTATAGATACAATATGTCAATGATGACTTACTTTGGTAGATTTAATATAGAAGGAAAAGCAAAGTGAATATAAATAATTGTACAGTTAAACATGTAGCCATACGGGATCTACTTTTCCTATTGCATTTATCAAGTCAACCAGTGAGAAAATAAGAGGTGACAAAATGATGGCTGGTGATACCATTTATAGTCACATACAAGGGCTGTCCAGAAAAAAATCCAGCCATCAATGCCCCTATTTTTCATATTACATGGCTGGATACTTTCTGGACAGCCCTTGTATACCATTTACCATAGCGATTATTTTAATTCAATAGAAGTCCACCAAAAGAGTTTCCAAAAATCTATCATGACTCTATGTTCTTCCAAATTTTTACTATTAAAGAACTTTGGGACATTAAAATTCTTATGGATTTTCACTAGGTTTAGGCTTAATATCTGCCAGCATTTAGGGTTAAAGTCCTCATTACACTGATGACTAGGAGTCCTCACATGAGTTGATGAGAGTCAGAACACAAATATTCTCAAATTCAGAAAGACTGGCAGATCTAGGAAAATGGCTGATATCTCCTGCAGTGCATTCTAGGATGACTGACTAATTCAAAATGTTAAAACTCTAAATCTCTCAAAAAACTTGCGAAGTTAGACAAGTTGGGTCCACTGAATGATGTTTTGTAAAAATGAAAATATCACTGTAAAGAAAAGTTTTTTTTTTCTGTTTCAGGCTCCTACATTTGATGAGGAAAATATATGAATTCCCATGCTTTGAAAGCCTTAAGAATTCAATTTCAAGGTTTTGCTCAGGAATTGGGAACAGAAAAACAAACAATATATAGTTTTCACCATAAGATTATATCTTAAGCATTCTACAGAGAAATCTGAATTACTAATTGCTAGGGTCACTGTGATTGGGTAACTGGGAATTGTTTGGTTTTAAGTTAAATAATTCACTTCTAAATAAATACTGTGATCCATTCTTTCTTTTAATGATGCAAATACTTCTGCATTCTTGCAGAAGCTTGTTTTCCTAATTATGGAAGTCTACCCTGTATTTTATATTTCCCATAAGATTAACTTTGAAGATATAAGATATATTTTTCATGTAAAATGTTCTTTTAAGTCATAGTTATTCTATACTATAGTGTATGACTCCTACGAGCTTTTCATTGCAGAATAATTTTCTTATCATTTAAAAACTTCCTCTGCTCAGTATTAGCTGTGCAATGTAACAGCAGAATTCCCTTCTAAAAGGAAGAGCAAAAAAGACTAGAAACATCATAAAGATTTATGGGTTAAACCAGATAATAAAATCTCTACTAAAGATTTTCTTAATAATAAAAGTCAATAGTAAAACCAGTAATAAAAAGTTGCAAAGCCACAAATCATGCTCAATAGCGGAGGTCCAGAGGTAATGGAGATAATAAGAAAGAGGCCGTAGGAGAGAGTAAATCAGAATACAAAGCAAAAAGTGTGCAATCTTAACAAAGGAAGCCAGGGAAAGAAGTTTGGGTTCTAATGGCTAAAAGGGAAAAATGCTCATCCACTACCTAAATCATGAGGCAGTTCTAAAGACCAGTGAAAGCATGGATCATGAGTCAAGCCAGATAAATGAGCCAGGGAAAGGCAAATGCCCACTGTCATCCCCTTGAAGACTGGCTCATCTGCCTATTCTCAGAATATGCCTTGAGAATAAAATATCCATATCTTTGCTGCTTCTTCTCCATGCTCAAGAATGCCTTTTCTTTTGCTCTCTATCCATCTAAATCCTTTGTTAAAGTCAGCTTTCCTGTTAACCTGTAGTCATCATTGACCATACTACACGATTTGCTGTTTAAGAATTTGCTGTAATATAATGTGAGTATATGTATACATAAGCAATTTGAGGGTGGAACCATAAATTTCTAGCTTCTCAGCACCTAGAATGTTATGTATTTCCTAATATTTATTCTCAGTGTACGCTCAACAAATATTTCTAGAAGTAATTTAGTTAAATTTATTGTTTTACACTCTACCAAATAAAAGTAATTTCATGGCCATTAAAATCTACAGAAAAAAGTATCCCATACTGCCATTATTCAGATTGTGTTTATGGTAAAAGTGAATATGAGAAGAGAAATCAAAAATAGCAAAGAAATAAACAAATTAAAGTTATATACAATATTTTGATTAGAAAAATCCAAACTACAAAATTTTTAAAAATTAAGTTAACAAAGGAGTTAATATAATAAAATGAATGAACTGATCAATACTTTAAAAATATATATATTGTTTTGTTATGTGCTAGAGTCATTTGAGTTGTTCCAGGAGATTACCATTTACAATAAGAAAAAAAAAAACTATTTAAAAGTAATTTTAATTACATGAAATGATTTCATTTACATAAAATGATTCAACCTTGTTGGGAAAAAAATGAACATTTCAAAAAGATATAATATAGAACTTGGAAAATTTTGAAGATTGTAAATGTGTACATTTTTTTCCAATTAATTTACATATAGAATTAAATAAGAAGGTAATACAGATGTGGTAGAAGAAAAAAGAAGCAAAAAAGTCTCAGATCTAAATTTTAAATAGCAGGAAGCTGAACAAAAATATGAAAGAATATATTCAGCAAAGGAGGCATAAATGAAAAAATTTTCTACCATATAATCAACCTCTTAAGAGCTATAATAATTAAAACAATGTGTTGCTGTACAAAACAAAAGATCTCTTGGAATAGAATAGATGAAGTTATACATAAATATTTAATATTTATAAAAGAAGCATCTGAAAACAATAGAAAAACATTTTTAATTTAATCAATGACACTGAGATAACATGTTAAGAATTTGAAGAAAAAAATCTGTTTTAAACCTATAACTCACACTATATACCCAAATAAACCCATGTATATTAGAGGGTTACTTTTAAAATGACTATAACAGATTTAGAAAAGAAAACATTTAAAATTATAAACATACTGGGATAAAAATACAATACTAAAACAATGGCAAACTTTATATGTAAAAGTTAAAATTAACTTCAGAAAAACATACGTCAAGAAAAAAATTGTATCAAATGGAATGATAAAATAATGTAATTAGAAAGAAAATCACCAACCCCCTACTAAATAAATGACATGAAAATGTCAAAAAGAGGAGCTCAATTAATAAAATATATAGGAAAGTAACCTTGGTAGTAATTAAATGATGACCAAAAATAAGGTTCCATTTTACTTATTGAATTCTCCAAATCTTCAAAAATTAGTGGTATACATAAACCACTGATGGCCAAGTAAAAGTGTATTACTCATTACAATTTGGAAGGATCTAAATTTAAAAGTTTTGAGAGCAAAAACTATGGAAAATAATGCCAAGGGAGGAGAAAACTTAAGTCAAAATAACCTAAATATCTAGCAACAGGAAAATGTTGATCAAACTACATAACCTGGAATTGGCATTGTTAATACAACTATTAATAATAATGGCATTTACTCAGCAAAATAAAAACATTTTTATGAAATATAAAGTGGCAAATATTTATACCGTTTATAAAGAATGACTAACTTTGTCAAGAAATACTTGCATATGTTAAACCCATCATATGCATGATTGTGGTGTTTTTCTCATTTGAATTATGAAATATTATAACACGGGAGCTACATTTTTAAATTAAAAGTAACTTTAAAAGGCTTGCCAAACTACTCTTCACTAAGTACCAATTAATCGATACCAATTCATTCATTAGAGTTCATTTTTCAACACCTTCACCAGCTTTGGATATTATATCACCTTTTAACCACTTGGTTTAGTTTAAAAATTATTTTTCATTGTTATTTTTTATGTTTCTTTAATATTTAGTGAGGTTAGACATCTCTTCACCCAAATTGGCCATTTACTTTTCTTCTGTGACAGCTTACCTTTTCCAAGTTTTACTGATAATTTTTATGGTTATGCAGATTATTTTCTATATTAAAGGTAAAAAACATAAAAAAAAGATCTGTATTATATTTTTTAAAAGGTTGTTTTAAGTGTGAAGACTTTTAGATTCTCCGTGGCATATGCTGATACCTTGATCATTGGTTCATGTATAGAAATATGTTTCTATTTTTTTCTAGTTTATAAAGCATTTTCATACACATTGTTTAATTTTACTTTTACAGATTGCATTGCATGAATTAAGCTTTAGTTTGTTTATTATGGGAAGTGCCAAATTTACCTTATAAGTGAGAGGTTCTTATATTCCAGTGAGAAGTTCTTCAGAGGCATAGTCAATTGTTTTAAGTTTAAATCTCAAGATTTCTCTTGTCAGCTACATGATCATCTGCAAAACTGTTTTCTCATGCATTAAAGTGAAAAGTTATCTTTGAAGATTTCTTATTGTGTGAGAAGTAAGTCAGATGCCATAATTTAACTGTCGATTCCTCCACAAATGTTAGGGACCATACTTTCTGCTTTATTTTTTGCCACAGTTCTGCTGTACTCCACAGACAGCAGCTCTACGGGGAAGCTCTCATATAAATTATTTTCAAAACTATTGTTCAGTGATTGTGATATTGATTTATGATTCATTTGAAATAATTTGCAATAAAATATTCCATAAAGCAAGATTACCGTGAAAATGTCACAGTTCCAGAAAACTAGATAAGATAATCAGTTATTATTGAAACCTATAGTTGATGATTTGGTTTCCTGCCCTGAGATTATCACAAAACAATATCCAATGTCCACCCATGAAAAGACTTTTTAAAAACTTGTCAAAAGTTATTAGCACTAAGGCTATTTTGCTATTAGCACAAAGAATAATTGGATCTGTTTAACTTACTGCCAGATACATTAGAGATACTCAAAAAATATTATATGATGAATACCAGAAAAATATTGCACAAAGTCATTTTCTAGAAAGGCTTTTAATGTCAGGTTAGTTTCAAAACAAATTTATAATTTGATTTGTATAATTTGATTTTGTAATAATGTTTTTGACTTCTCAAACTGGCACAATTACCTTTCTGATCTGTACACTATACATGTGTGGCTTGGCTGGGTTTCATAATTAAACTCTGAATAAAATGGCTCTCACTGAAATTGCACGCAATTGCCAAGTATTATGTATAATTGTTTATGTGGTTTTTTTTCTTCTCTTAACTTATCAAGTTAACTGGCATTTTAGTTTCTGGTTTAGGCTTGAATTTAATTTAATTGGAATCAAATTCTCACAAACCTCAGAGGGAATACATAGAATTCCTTGAATTTCTGAAGAGAAAATAAGTTTACATATAGATAAAAGAAAGCTGATCCATCCGTAGTTCTGTCACTCGAAATTTACACTAGTTAAGATTTCTGACAAGCCACAGAATTTGCAGCTAATCTATTTGGATCTTTACTTACGTGTTTGCAAGAAAAGTGAGAACGTAGGAAGATAAGAAAAAGTTTTTATCAAGACAAATCTGATTTTTCACAGTCATTTACTCAGCAAACACATATATAATGTGCTCTAACTGAAGAGGATGTCGTGTTGGAGATAAAGTTAAAAAGGCATAATTTGATTTTAAATCATTCACAGTCACACAAAAAAAGGACTATGATAAAGTGTAAGTGCTATAAAGAATGTGGCAGAAATCACAACAATAAAAACTACAAATAATTTGTCTTTTTCTCTAAGGAGTATCATTTGAAAGTGAAGTCTTATATAGTTACTGTGTTTCTAAGCACAGCCATGGTTGTCGCTGCAAAATGGTGAGCCCAAAGAGGCCTTGCGGTAAAGATACATGCACCTGGGCAAATAATTAAGAATTGGTAAGAAGGTTGGAGATGGGTGACAATGACGGAAGGGAGACATTAGAGAATAGTCAGACTGCAATGCAAGAGAGAATTGTGGAGAAAGACTGAGAGGTGAAGAAGCTGTTGGTTATAAGGAGTGGATCATTAATTGGTGAAAAAAGAAGAAATCTACATCAGGCTGTTAGGAAGCATTGTGGAGGTTTTGTGTTTTGTTTTTCTTCTTTATTGATGAGTTCTAAGTGGTGAAATGCTTCCCCTTTAATATCAAAATCGTCCTCTAAAAATAAAGGTTGCTCTTCAATGCTTTTTTAAAAGAGGATTTATGTCCTCCTCCAGTTGAATGTACATGTGAGTTGGACTTACTTAAGGTTAGCTGAGTCGTTCAAGACGGAATACAAGATTTGGTTGGAAGTGGTGTTTGAATTGATGTGGGAAGAGTTGCTTTTTCTGAAAGTAGGTGAGTAGTGTTAGGGGAAGAGTCACAAATGCAGTCTTTGAATGAAAACGTAAAGCTGTCAGGGAAAGAGAATATTGGTAAGGAAGGGCTGATGAGTTTCCAGTTGAAAATTAATGGATAAAATTGGGGAAATCAGACATTATAAGCCTACTGATCAATAGGAAGTGAATAACAGCCAAGTAACAGGGTCTATATGAGAGAGAGAAGAGCAAGTTAAGGCACATGAAAATCAGAATAAGGGGGAAGTTGTCAAAAAGAAAGAAAGAAAGAAAGAAAGAAAGAAAGAAAGAAAGAAAGAAAGAAAGAAAGAAAAAGACTTAAGACAAATAACAGCCAAACACAATATGTAGATGATTGGAGTTCAACTGAAACAAAAACAAACCCATTGAAAAAAGTCTTCTTTGAGACATTTAATTTGAATATAATTTGAATAAATTTGACATATCATTACTATTACATAATATTAAAGAATTAATGGAAATGATCATATGTGAAAACACAGATGTCATAACTACTTTCTAAAACTTTCTTATTAGAGATAAACACTGAAGTACTTATAGACAAAATGATATAACTACAGTTTACTTTAAAATACTCTGGGAGTTCCCTGGTGGTGTAGTGGCTAGGCTTTGGCATGGTCAACACTGCAGCTTGGGTTCAATTCCCAGCCAGGGAACTACCCACATACCCACATAAAAACAAAAACAAAAACAACAACAACAACAAAACCGAAAAACAATAAAATACTCTAAAAATGTGGGAGGCAGAAAAAAGACAACAAAATTAGTCAATGCTGGTCTTTTTTTCTTCTGAAATTGGGTGATGGGTACATAGATGCTCATTTTATACTTTTTACCTTTTGTATCATTTAAAAATATTTCATAACAAAAAGTTAAAAATAAAATAAAGACAATGAATTAAAGATTTCCCTACTCTTTCTAGCTCTCTGAAACAGTTCTAGAATTTCCATCTGCTAATATTTTCTATCTTCCATTCACTGTGAACACATCACCTTTTATATATTTGAATACCAAAGAAATAGCCTCTTTAATATTTTCTTACAAAATTCCAACATTTGGGTTATATCAAAGTTGGTCTCCATTATTTCGTTTTTTTCTCTTAAGAATGAGTCATATTTTTTTTAGTTCTTTATAGGCCAGGTTATAATAATTTTATGCTGGGCTTTTCCATGTTACGTTGTAAAGATTCTGGATTGTCTTATATTACTCCATTTGTTGGTTTAAGCAGGTAATTACTTTGGCTGGACTCAAAAAGTCAACTTTGTCTTTTGAGCCACACAAATCTCACGTTGGCCTTTTATCCTCAGCTACATGGTGTCTTGTGCCTGGTGCAGACAGAGATTTGGGCAAAGCTTTATACAACTTTTGAGACTCATTTCTGACTCTCCTTTTGGGAACCTCTCTCACTTTTTAGTGACTCTGGTTTCCTTAAAGTCTGTATTATGGTTCTTCAGGCCTGAAAGCAGGTTCTTATTAGAATTTTAGTCATGTTATAATCAACGCCTGCTTGCTTTCGGGCTAAACGTCATAAACAGGCCAAACCTTCATATATTGTTTTCTTCATCCAAATGTCAATTTACCCCGAAAATCTGCCTGCTTTTATTTTCTTCCCAGAATTTTACATCATTTTAAAACTATTTTACCCACTTACTGTTGTAATCCGTGGGAGGGTTGGGTATGCTTGTATGCTTGGAGGTTTACGTGGCGTGGCATACCACACGCACACACAATTACTAAAAGCTGAAATCAAGTAAGAAGGGTAAAAGACTATTAAAAGGTATAAAAATAACATTAGAAGCAATGATAAAACATAATAATAAACAAAAAACATTACTATAGTGGTAAAGCATGGATATGGGAAGAAAAAATATTCAAAAGTTCTCATTTGTTACAGATTTAATATCAGTGCTAAAGTAATAATACATTCATATTCTAGGGTTGCTAATACATGGAGATGCTGCAGACCAGCTGAAGATAAATTTGATAACGTACCATGTTAGAATCCTATTGTGACGAGCTTCAGGTGACACGCTAAGATATTTGTACTTTTTCCCATAGAGGGAAAAGAAAGGGATGCCAAAGGCAATGAGAAAGGTTATTTACAAAACAACTAGAGTTCATTTGGGGGAAGATTTGCAGAAGCTCTCAAATTATGCAATATATTCTGTTTATAACAGAAGCAGAGTCTTATGGTGGTCATTACTCACTGTGTACAAATATTGAATCATTACATTGTATACCTAAAACTATAATAATGTTGTATGTCAATTATATCTGAATTTTAAAAAAACAGTGAAATTTATTTTCTAAGAAAAATCTGCAAGTTTTTGTAGACAAACCAAGAGCTATTGCTTCATGATCCAAGTTTTCTTAAGCAAGCAAAGAGAAAACAAAATGCACCTTCACACATTGAACCTGTCTATCATAGTGAGTCAAAGAATAAATTGACATTTATTAGAAAGAAACTGCTTATTTAAAAAAATAAAACCAAACGTTACTGAGATATTACAAGTATGACCTTCTCAAGATAGTTTTTCATTTACTATAGCAGCAGTGGGTTGCAAACATCCTCACATGAAACAAGTGACGATTCTACAAAAGTGAGATTAACATTACCCTTACTAACTTCCCTTAAAATAAGCTGTAGCATGTAGCTTTAAAACAATTAATAATATAAGAAAAGGGTTTGCCTCTGAAAGGAGATACAATTTTTTAAAATGGGTTGTGAATACATGAACTATATTACTTGGAAATACAATAAAAATTGACATATGGTAAGTAACTATCGACTTGTTACAACACACATTACTACTAATCCTTTCCTCTGTACTTTCTCTATATGGCTTAGATCAATTTTAAGTTTCATCCTATATAAGTAAAGTAATAGTAATAATTTTAGTAGCTACCGGTATTGAACACTAATTATGTATCAGAAATCATAAGAGGTATATTACATTTTTAATTTAATTATTGACATGCATTTCCAACCAAGATATCATTGCCTCATTTTACAAAGGGAGACATTATCAGAGGGCAGAGGGAAGTCTATCAAGGTGTAACCAAGGTCATAAAGCCAATACACAACAGAGCTGGGAATGGTATCAGTTTAGCATGAAAGACTTCTGTGTCCCTTATATTATATCGTGCTGCCGTAATACTACTGCACCCTTGCCTGCACCACCGGGTAGACAGACATCACCACCACTAACACCCACTCAGCCTCAGTGTGCCAGGTTCATCACTGTCATCCAAAGCCACACACTGCCTTCAGCCATCCGTCCAGCTACATGGCGAGCTGTGTAAGCACCTGGGAGACTGAAATTACGTGCAATTCACCTTCCCAGTAGTGGGCTGCAGCAGCAAGGCTGACAAAATTGACTCAAAGTTTAGGCGTTAAAAAGAGATGGATGTTTGAAAAAAACTGTACACAGAGAAATGTGTATTCCATAATATTGGTATTTTGAAAAATGAAGCATCACCCTTTAATTTAGCTATACATTAGAAATTTGGAGTTAAAGCCTCCCTGAAAGCTAGGCATATTTTATAGCCAAAGCCAATTCTCAATAAGACTGTGGCTGAAATACAGTTGCTTTTGCTGCGTGCCTAATCTGTATTTTTTACATTTAGTGATCTGGCACCCGAACTGCAAACTTTCCCCACCGGCGTTTCATGGGAACCTGTTTCCCAATCCCAGGCACGCATGCTATTGACCAGAGATTATTTTTCAAAAGAAAAAAACATAGAATGCTCATTTTGAGACATAATTTACAGTTTCAGGTTTTTAAAGGTAGACTCCACTCTCTTACAGCTTCTTTCTGATATTAGCTTCTTTCCAATGTCTTTAAATAGCTGTATTTAAGAGGTTGTCCAGATTTTATCATTGTTACATGTGGGAGGTTTTGGGCTGCCACCTCTCTCCACCCCTGTTGTGAGAAGTTGTCTAGACCAAAGTCTTACTGTGAGACCCAAAGAGGGTTCACGCATACACTTGGAGGGGAGTAGATTCATGAATAACTTTAAACTGATGCAAAATTGTGTGTAAATGCATTATGGAGAGGAAAGAGACCATAACTTTCTTCAGACAATCAGTGAGGTTGGTGACACAGAGAAAGGTTAAAAACAACTCATGACCTTACCAAGCCTTAGATGTGCTTTTAAATTTTGCTACAATTATGCTACTAAAGTAGCTTCCATCTTAGTTATCCCTTTAATAGATAATTTAAGTGGATTTAAAACTATTTTTAATTGATGAGTAAAAAAAAAAAAATTGCTCCTGAGGTAGCAATTTCTCCTTATTTTTAATGATCTGAATGACAGATGTTTCTATTTTTACTCACCTCAATTCCAAGTATGGTTATGGAAAAATGACACAGAATTTTGGATTCAATACCCAGTCTCCTCCTGTGCTCCAGGAAATGGACAGGGTTTTTGCATAAAAAGATGTGAGAAACTCCTTTACAAACACCATGACATAGTGGTAATAAAATCTAAGCTTTGATTGCTGACTCTGGCCTTGAACACATTATATGTAATCTGATTCATTAGAATGGAATGGAGCAGATTTAGTGTGTCCCTCAGAAATTATGCATAAAGATTCATTTTAATCTCCTTTAACAAGACTACTCCATTCCATTTTAAAACTTGATAGAATCATCCCAGGTTTAGAACTAGCTCTACAGACAGCTCAAATTGAATCCACATTATTTAGTCATTGGATTTTAAAGAGTTTACTAAATCAAAAACAGGCAAACAAGTGTGTTAGTTCTTTATTTTAAAACTCTCTGAATCTATAATATGAATTGTGGGATTGGAGCTATATTTCTATTATCCTATGGCTGGTAACTTTCAGCAATTCATTCATTTTATAATTTTCAACGCCCACTCTGAAATGCCAGACACTCTTTAATCTAGTGTAGTATTTGAGCAATAGGAGAAAAAGGTAGCTGACCATACACTCTAATAATTATATCATAAGCACTATATTAACTGCAAGCACAGGGACTTGTGGCATGACATTAACAAGATAGTTAAGAATATTAGGGATAACATCTAGGAGGGAGATGACCCTGAAATTATTTTTACTTGATTACAAAAGCTGATAAAGCATTTATTCCTGCTTGATTAGGAATGTGTGATTGAGCTTGTCAGAATGAAATTGAGCAGGATAATGTGTCAATTTTCATGAAATGAGAGGCATTTGGTGTGTTTAGGTACCATATTGAGGTTCACGTCATCGGAAATGAGGTTGCAGAGTTTGGCTGGAAGAGGACTATGAAAAGCCTTATAGCCTAATGGGGGTCCATGACCAGTAAGAATTAGAGATATAGATATAACAACAAAATAGTAAAACCGTTTAAATGTCTCATCTTCCATACAATGTCAAGATTGGCTTATGTAATGGAGAGAAGAGGATCATGTCATTGTTAGCCAAGAATGCCACTGCTAACAATTTATGGGCAATAGCAAAGAGAATATTTAAGTAATCAAAGAGTTAATTCATGTTTAACATGCTACTCTGGCGTGTTTTCTCACCCTGCAAGTAATTCTAAATACATGTATGTAACGTTCTCACTTCATTTCCCCACCCGTAATTCCTTTAATTCTTATTCTCAGGTGAGCTCTATTTTATGAAAGAGAATTGTTAAAAGCTAGAAGAGAATCTGGATGTTGCCTGGAGAAGAAAAGAGTTTGAGAAAATTAAGCAAATCACACATAGCCTCTACTGGAATAAGATTTCATTTCAAGGTAATGACTCCTGCGTTTACAACAACCTAGTTCCCTTCTCTGCAGCCCTATGAGACATTCGTATCAAAATAAGCAAGTCGGTCCCAACAAAATAAGCATTCTTCATGGAAAAGAGCCATGCCCATTGTCTGGGAAGTGAAGACCTCCAGATATAGAGTAGGTGTCTCATTTGTCAGAAAGAATCCCATTCAAGACTAAAGCTGAAAAGGTGGAATCTGTATTTTTAATATTAACTTAGGAGGCAAAGAAGATAGTAGGCATGATGTTATGGTCAAAATGTACAAAAAGCACCATTTCCAATTTTTAAATAGATGAAATCTCAATTCTTATTACTAAAAAGTGTTCACACACACACACAAATACTTTTGCCCCTTGGTTTTAACAAGCAAAAGACAGTTACAGACTGAGAGGGAAAATAGGGCATGTTTTATTTTATTTTATTTATTTATTTTCAGAGGGCGTGTTTTAAATGGGAGGCATAAACGAGGTAAATGGGCTCTTCTCCTGTGAATCCTATAGAACACCTACAGGCATAACCTCTGAATGGACCCAGTTTGCCTCATGAGGAGAGGGCTTGGCACTTGGTTTTATAATCATCCTCTCGTTGCTCCTTTTCACAAATACCACAATTGCAGGGACTCATGACACTTATACTTGTTTAATTTGGGGAACAAGCGGAGCCATTCACCTTTTATCTTCACAGATTTCTAACCATTGATTCCCATCACTGAGGGAAGTAAACAGGAAGGACAGTGAAGGTCAGCCTGAGAAGCCTGATATGTGATACAAGACACAGGCACGTGCATTGGGAAAACGTCATCAGTTGCTAAAAAGGACAAGAAAAGTCTCCACTTCACTATTAATTTTAAAGCATTTGCCCTCTTGTTTTTCTTTATGTACGATTTTACATATGTGTTTGTGCAGCAATCTTTAGCGAAATTTTTGGTTTGGAGATGTTACTGAAGAAAAGTATATTTGTTTAACAGACAACTGCCAGACATATTTATTCTAAAGTATTTCTATCTCACCTAGATGATTAAATTATTAGATGGCTACCATCCATAATCAATCTAATGTTCTTATCTTCCAGCAAAATGCTGATTGTGATAAAATACTAGGGCTATCCAGCCAAAATTTTGGTCAGGGACAGAGAATTAGGCTGTTCTTAACAATCAAGAAGTTTCCTGACCTATATAAGAGTGGTTATAACGTAAAAATCATTTTATCCTAAAATCAACTAATATGGTAGGTTGCCCTTGCAAAAACAATTTTCTACAAAAAAACAAGCAGTCCAGATAAATGCAACAACCTTTGCAAGTCATTTGTCTCTCTTAAGTCAAGAATCTTTAAGTATTCATAACCTTTTGCCTGAGAATTCCAATAAGTAAATGTTTTCTGTAGAAATAACCTAATTTAGGGAGAAAATACATTTCTGGAAGTATTAGAGTGTTATTTAAAATAGCAAGAAATTTGAATCACTGAAAAGTCCTAAAATAGAGTAACAATTAGGCAAGTTTACTATAAACACAAGCTACAATATTGGATGGCAAATGAAATCGTTTTTATAATAATATTTTTAGGTATAGAACAAATATTAGCTCATAAATTTAAATGAAAATGTATAGTTAAACAGTTAAACAGCTCGCTCACATGTGCACCAGGGTAACGACAGAAGAACATTCATAATAGCCCTAAACTGGAAAAAGCTCAAATGTGCATAAACAATACAATGAAAATTAATTGTGGAATATTTAGATGAGGTAATACTATGTGAAATGTAAATGAACTCTAGCTACAGGCAATAGCGTACATGAAACTTATTCATGTAATGCTGAACCAAGGTACAAGATACATAATAAGAGACGCTATAAAGTTAAACAATGTTACTTAGAGAGCTATGCATAAAAGTCTAAATGAGTAAGTAGAGTAAAAGAAAGGACATGATTATTACAAGGGCAAGACAATGATCATCTCCCAAGAAGAACAAAAGGGACACAATCAAGGAAATAAATCACATCAATGTCTTCTCAGATGTTAACAGTGTCCTGCCTCTTTACCTGGGTGGTGATCATATAGATGAAGCTTGTCCAACCCACGGCCTGCCAGATGTGTGTGGCTCAGGACAGAATGCAGCCCATCGCAAATGCATCAACTTTCTTAAAACATCACAAAAATTATGCATGGACTTTTTTTGTAGCTCATCAATTACCATTCGTGTTAGTGTATTTTATGTGTGGCCCAAGACAATTCTTCTTCCTGTATGGCTCAGGGAAGCCAAACGTATGGACACTCCTGACACAGATGATTCTTTTAAATCAACTGTCTTCTGTACTTTCATATCGGATATATGTTACAATACTGAGTGTTTTTAAAAAGAATTCAGAATACCTAATTTTTCCCAACTCTGGAAGATCACCAGAAAACAGAAATTGAACTAGGAGTTGAAGAATAGATAGAATGAACATAATTAAATACGGGACAGAAGGAATGCCCAAAGATATGAAACTACATGGACTAAAGGAAAGATTCAGGGCAACAAAACCAACAAGTCTGGCAATACTGATGTGTATATGAAGGAGAATAAAGGGAGATTAAGCTGGAACAATAGAAGTTACTCGAAGCCCCTGAACACTAAAGCAGAGTAGTTATAGCACTAGGAGTAAGGTAATGGTATTTTACCTGAGTAACAGACCTGGATTATTCCTTTGCATTCCTGTGCCTGATCTGCAAAGTCAGTATCATCCCACACCCTGAACAGCTGGGAGGTAGAAAAGACAGGGCTGAAACAACTTTAGTAATTTCCCCTTGCCGGGACCAAGAGCAGCTTAATACATCTGCTCTCTAACACCAAGAAGGTTTGAACCCACCAACTCCTACCTATATATCTTGGTCTCTGCGATGACAGTTCTGCTTTGGTTGCTATACGGGGACTCTGTGGCAAAAAATCCAGCCATAAATGCCTCTATTTTTCACATTACATGGCTGGACACTTTTCAGACAGCCCTCCTATATTACTGCTTCATTTGTTCCTATTCCAGAGGAAGGCCTGAAGGGGTTGAGCTTTTCGGATTATAACTACGTATTTCACACTCTCGACCTCCATATTCTTTCACCTCGTGGGCACACCTTTACTGCACCTGGGACTCGATGCTCAACATAGTTTGCCCTTTGGTGGTCTGTGTTCATCTCCCTGGTGGGACCTGGTGTCTCGGCCTGCTCACTAGCTCATGAGTGCCTAGCGTCTCCACTTCAACAAGGAGACGTGTGGACAAATCCATAATTTATCTGCATTTCCATTTCCAACTTCAAAAACAGAAATGACACTTGTTCTTCAACAAATAACAATGGGGAGGAAAATCAACTGCTATGTATGTGAAGAATTAATGTTATATGTTTTGCTATTTTTATGCTAAAATAGTATCTTTACTTCCGTAAGTAATGGAAAAACTGAATAATTATATTATGAGTAATTTTTTAAATAAGAAAAAGAAAGTATGATTTCCATGTTTCATGAAAATGAAAACATACTTGTCTAAACATTTCATGAAAATTATCTTTGAAATATACCGTTGCAATATAACTTCTTGATAAGAAATGAGAAAAATCTAAGGCTCATTTCTCATGACCTATAATGTTCTATTCATTAGTTGTGATGATGCATAGACTACATTTTCCTTTCCCTTGAGAATAAAGATACTCTACAGCACAGAACAAAACAGAAACCCACCATGAAGACATTTCTTGAAGTCTTGGGTGTTTATATTTTGGCTAAATAAATTGTTTCTTGA
Organism: Lyroderma lyra; assembly: GCA_004026885.1. Lineage (NCBI taxonomy): Eukaryota > Metazoa > Chordata > Mammalia > Chiroptera > Megadermatidae > Lyroderma > Lyroderma lyra. The sequence goes on from PVJL010000025.1 coordinate 537,426, forward strand.
TTCAAAAAGGAATGAAGAGTGTTTTGTTTTCAGATACTTTTTTTTAAAAAATATAATACTTTTCCAATAAGACAATCACAAAAGAGGGTGGGACAAAGCCATTAAAATAGCTTTGGTTATAAATTATCCCTCCAGAGACTGTGATCTGCAGTAACACATCTGTTCTCACCAATAATGCTTGTAATAACATTGCATTACTGAATTGTCTTCTATGTAAATATTTGTTCCAATCCAGCTTATCCCGAGTTACTCCCACGGAAGCTGCTCCTTAGAAACTTCAATTTTTTGATATGTTTGTGTTTTCTAGTTCCTTGACTGTTGCATGAGCCAGTGTGCAAACCAAGGGACCTGTCAGCTCTGAATTACTGTTTCATATGCTGCATGTTATTAAAGTTGAATGTTTTCCCTCTGGCTACTTTCTGTGCAAAATTGTAAATCAATTGTGGTTTCTAAATGGGAATACAAAAGGATCTACTATATTTACTTAGGTATTAGTCAAGACCCTTTGACTGCCAATCATTGACAGTTATTCAAACTAGCTTAAGCAGAAAAATAGAAGAAAAAAGAAGGATTTCAAGCATCCTCAGAGGACAGAAAAGACATCAGGAACCTTGGTGGAATTCTCTCAGCTTTATTTATGTAGTCATACCTCTGTCTGTGAAAATTGGCTTTCTCCACTTCAAAGTGCATAGAGGAGACTCTGGATGCCCTGGGCTCCTGAATTCTACAAAGCTCCAAACACTTGTAGAATTGAATGGAGTGTTTCATGGTCTCTATTCTCAATTTGCAAGAGAGGAAAAGAGTTTGCCCCCATCCCCTCACACGTGAAATGCTGGTCATTACAAGTTAAAACAGACCTAGCTGCCGGAAAGCAGCCCCCTTAGATAAGAGTGGGAAACGGGTTAAATATGTCTACTGTAAGCTGTCTAGTCCAAAACTAGCCTTTTTGTTTCTTGAAATACAAATCGACGACCTCTGGCCTCAATTTGAATTCAGGCCTAGAGTCCGAGAAGAGGTCTAGGAGCCTAAACAGATATATTTTGTAGTAATTAGTCCTTTTAAGAGAAAACACAAAGGCTTTCCAATCTGCTCCGCCAGTCAGTTCCCTAAGGTAACACGCAGGCTCACGGAGCAGGTAGAGCATTGGAAGCAAATGCCACGAATATACGTTACAAGGAAGAGCCTGTGTGAGTATGAGACAAAAACAATGTGCAATTCATTCCTCCTGTTAATGAGCCACTTCCCCTTCAGGGAAATTATTTCACCAACGTAGGATAGTGAAGGGCCTCAGTCAGACCCTGACAAAGTGGACATGTTGTTGGACAGGTGCCACTGTTTCAGGAAGAAACACAAGGCTTTTTCAGCAGAGCTTTCTCACAAAGCAGCTTGGAGAGAGAACACACAGTGCCATCAGTTCCAGATTATCTGATGTGAAACTTCAGAGGATTTCCTTGTGGGACCGAAAGAAGAAGAAGGCATTTAGTAAAGGAAAACCAAGACTTACAGAGAAGAAAGTTAGAGATGAATTTAATTAGTGGCAGGAGATAGTGACAATGCATATACTATAGAAAATGGAAATGAACCCCCCCACCCCAATTTTTATAAAAGCTACAGTTAGAGGCAGAAGTTTCAGAAAAATGAAGTCAGGTCATCAGTACAGCAAAGTACTTGCAACTGAAAAAGCTCGGTTGTGTCTGTGTTGCTTAAAAACACTGGAGCATATTTAACAAAGTTAACATATTTTGATGGGACTAAAATTCTTCTATGATATGGATAACAGGATAAACTTAAGAAAAATCATCTTCTTTGCTTTGATTGCAAAATTACAGTTATTTCACAGCAAAGTGTTCTCTTTCTTGCAATACCATTTAGGAGATGGGGAAGAGAAGGCGGAGGGACAAAACTGAAAGTCAGAAATATCTGAAATGTTACCAATGGGGGAAAAACCATTGTACTATATAAAACTTCAAGAAGAGAGAGGATAGAGGAGGAAGGGAGGGAGGAAAGCACAACGAGAAGGAAAGGAAGGAGGGAGGGAGGAGCCATGAGCATCTAGCAGCATTGTTTTGAGAATTCCCATAATCGATTTGGCTGCGTCTCCCTTTACTCTGTCCCGTTTTATAAACTGTTGTGGCCTTAATCCCTTTGGGAAAGGACATACAATACAAATGTGTGCTTTTCTAAATACACAACTTGCAGTAACTCCTAAGGGACCCCTGTCAGACTATAGAGCATGACTACTCTGTGAAAAGTATGTTACAAAGAGCTCATTTGTTACTTGGATTATCATAAGCAGTATTTACATTGTGCCAGACAGCATCAAGGCGCTAGACCACAGCACCCACAGCGTTCAGTGTGTGTCAGCAGCACTGAAAACACGAATTAGGATACCTGATCCAGATCATATGTTACCCCGGTCTTTTCATCTAAAATCCTGTCACTGTAACTGCTGAAGTATAAGATACTGATTTTTCAACTCATAGGATTATCAGCTTCACATCAAGGACAATGTTTAAATATTTTATCATCCAATATAAGGAAGTTAGTGTCCTTCCCACCTCCACATCAATCACCTCACTCGAGGACAGCACAGAGGAGAAGTAAGTCAGCTCCATCCTGGCACAGAGATTTAATTCCCAGTGAAATGATGGTAAAATGAGAGGTTTGGACCATTTTATCTTCCTTCTATGTGGTATTACTGCTGGGAGATCGCGTTGGATCCAATCTTCCCAAACTCTGAAAAACATTCTCCCACAAAAACTGTATTATCTTCCTACCTGACCTGATTTTTTTTTTAGAACTAGACTCTCTGTTATGGGCTATAGAACACTATTTTAGTTGCAAATAAACTGTTCTATTTTTCTCATAGAAAAATTACCATACAAATAGGAAATGTTGAGAAATTTTTCAAAGACTATTGGTATATGTAGGGCTCATTTCTGGATTAACCGTTCTTTGTGAGGGAGGGTCATGTCTCATTTATTTTTCTATTTCTAGTTTCTAGCACAACACTTGATATAAAATAAGAGCTCAACAAATAATCAAGGAGCAAATGGACTCCAAATGTGGAAAGAGGGGACATTCCATTGCTCCCCCATTAGATAATGACACCATTTTGGAAGATAAAATTCAATGTGAAGTTAGTTCGACTCTCTGTGTTTTAGCCATGGACCAAGATCACAGAAAAACAGCCCACTTGCAGTGGGGGGGATCCAACGTTGAAATCGAAAAGTAAAGTCTGGGTTAAATATGATGAAAATAATAATCAGGCATTTAAACTAAGCTTGATTACTATACCCTGTATTAATAATAGAGGGGAAATAACCCCTCTAACAACTGGGGACGTGCTTCAGTAACTCAGAGCACATCAATAAAACCATGAAATACTATATATTATACAGCCACGAGCATGGTAGTTTTAAAGACTCTTCAGTAGCTTGATGTATCAAATTGCTTCATCCCATACGTCCAGTCCCATTCACCTATTAACCTTATCTTTTTCTCATTCTAGCTCTGCTGCTGTAACCAGCATTGCATAAATTCTAGCAGATTGCCTTGAGCTCAGGGTGGCACAGTGTGATGGCCCTTACGTAGCCTCTTGCCCTTGGCCCCAAGGCTTCCCTTCTAACACTGAGGCCTGGCTCACCACAAGATCTGCTCACACCCACCCACGTGAGGAAGTGAATCCCCTCGGGGGTAAGAGACCCAGGGAAAGAAGCAGCTGGTAGACACAGTCTTCCCCTTTCTCCCCGTGACTGACCCTTCCATGATACAGTGCATGAGCCTTCTTGGAGAATGTTTACATAAGATGCAACTGAACATTTTCTATGGGTTCTAGATGCTTTGCTTACTTTTATTTTTATTCCTACTTTCTGGAATTACACTTCCTAATGAAAGAGTGGAGCATAAGCCTTCGTCTCAAGCTCTGCTTTCTAGAGAAACCAGGTTAGCTCTCAGAGGATCCCAGAAAGTTGACTTTTGGGCCAAGGTTTGGGAACTGGAAGACCCAGCTGTTGGGCAGCCACAGCGTTTTGGCTTCATGTGGTGGGGACAGCAGTATGCAAGGGCCATCCGGAAAGTATCCAGCCATGTTATAGAACATTCAAGGCATTTATGGCTGCATTTTTTTTTCCAGACAGCCCCTATGCTTTCAAGGTCTTTCCCCAGAGATGTATTACTCTCCTGCTCCATTACATTACCGTCTTCCAAGTCTTTCATCGCTGTTGACATTAGAGCGAACATCAATATTCCATTCATTGGATAGTATCTTACATATTTGACTGGGTGAGCAGTAAGTGACAAGTATGCTGATGGCCTCAGAAGACACATGCACATTAGAGGGCTACAAATGGGACCCACCAATCCTCAGTGTGGGCACGTTAGTGAGGCTCTTCTGGATCCAGTGACCCGGGGCCCTTGAAGGTAGGAGATCTGGGTGCACCTTATACCTCACACCAAGAATAGAGACAAAGCACCTGCACTCTTTGAATTTTGAAGGAAGAACATACAATCAAGTCTCAGGCAACCGGCACCCATCAGGACTGGTAGATGCCAGATGAATGTAACCAGACTCTCCATGAACTGGAGCTCAAGCAACTGGCAATCTTAAGCAACCAGCTTGCATTTCGGTTAACGGAGAGTCTACTGCATTACACGTGTGCTCAAACCCATGTATTTGGAGACTCAGAAGAGTATTTGTTTTGATTGGCACTCACGGTAAGAGGAACCTGTAGTACCTACAAGCGACAGTGTACGCTCCCCTGCCACTGGAACCATCAGATTAGCTATTACGATTGTGTCCGAGGTCTGCATGGAAGATAGGAGTGCTGTGTGGAGTGCCTGACAAGCCCCAGTAGGAGATGCACAGTGCAAAGCCCTGGAGTTAGGAAGCAAAACTACGTCTTCACAAACAAAAATTACTCTGTTTATTGAGCAGTTCCCAGGGCACTCGGGCTCCTGTAGACAATGAGTAACTGTGGTTCAGGAATTGCTAAAGTGGTTCAGGAATGACCCAGTGAACCGATTGCTACCAGATCTGAGTTGTAATGCAGGAGAGCAGTGGTCGGCTATTCACTTTGTACGGAGGGAGCAGTGGCCTGAGGTGCAAATACACAAGGGTTCTTGGGCAATGATCCATTTTCAGGGTAGATGATAAAGGGTCAGGAAGAAAAAAGAAAGACTGGGAAATTAGGGGCAAGTGAATTGTATGAGAGAACATTAGGAGCTCTGGGTAGGGCAAGGGGTTTACCGTCTCAGACACAGAGGTGCTCCAGATTCTCTCAGCCATGACAGTGTCTTGTTCTAGCTGCCACTATGGTGACAAGGTATGTGTACGTTCTGACCAAATTCCTAGAGACGCAAACTGACAACTTCATGTTTATACTGTGCTCTCTCACCTGCAGTCTGGAACTTCCCTGTTGATACTTGGGTTTGAGACACACTTAGACCCCACTGAACCCCATTTGTGTGTACCTAAGCATGCACAAGGCAGAAGTTTAGGGGAATTCCTAAGTTGTGGGGAAACTGACGGGTAGGAAATGGAGCCAATGTATAAATGTTCTCCCTTTCTCCCTGAAAGGTCTTAAGACACAGTTTGTGAAATTTCTCACATGATGGACCCCAAGACCAAGTAATCAGTGAACTTCTTCTCAGTCAGCTTGCCCTCATCCTGCTCTACTTCCTGTGTCCTCCCTGTCCTGCTCCCCAGACCACACTCCAAAGGAAGCTCCAGGCTCTGATTTATGGAAAATGGCCTTAGGACATATGGGAAAATCATCATGATATATAGTGATGTGACAATAGCAGGATACAAAATTGTATCAGAATGACTCTAGCTTTGTAAAAATCAATGTGTAGAAAAAATATCAAGAATAATATAGAAACAGAGTGTTAACAGGTGTTATTTCTGATTAGAATGGTTGTTTATTTCATATTCTATAGTTTCCAAATTTCTTACAATGAACATATATATCTTCAAAACTTAAATGTTTTATGGGAAACACTGTCAGCAGGTTTCTGTAATAGAATGGGGTCCAAGGGTATAGTCGTGATGAGGTACGACGTTTCATGGGAAGTAAGCATGGAAGTCAAAACCAAGCAAATCCAAAGTAAAAATGTAAGAATCTATCAACGGGATAAGGGAAAAGAAGCAGTTTGGTCCTGAATAATCTACAGTGGCAGTCTTATTTGGGGACTGGTGTTTCTTTTGATAGATTTCCTGTTGCAGGAAACCTAACATCAATATCTACCAGAAGTATGGTGTGATGAATGTATTTCCCAATTAAATATTAAACAACATCTATGAGTAGGAGTAGAAGGTGCTCTTTGAGGGCCATGGGACAAAATATCTAAAATCTGTAAAAGTTCTAAATCACTGAAGCTATGGCATACAGGAGAAGCTAATTTTAGTAAGAGGAAGTTAGGACCGAGGTATAACTAAGTAGAAAATATTACCATATTAGCCTTTGCCAAAGAAATAACTCTTCAGAAGTGAACTGTATTTAGACAAGTTGATGAAGATTGGCGGATACAATATAAGACTCCAAGGGACTAGTAGATAGGGGAAATGGTTCTTGGGCATGGGAAGAAGGGGAAATTTATGATTGCTGAGGGGAAGGGGTGGATGTGAAGCATTAAGTGTCAGAGACAAGATGAAAATAAGTGAGGGGCAAGAGGGACAAAAACAGGGAGTATGATGCCAACCTTCCCTGGGCCACATTGGAAGAATTGTCTTGGGCCACACGTAAAATACACTAATACTAACAATAGCTGAAGAGCTAAGAAAAAGGTTTATGCATAATTTTTGTAACATTTTAAGAAAGTTTACGAATTTGGGTTGGGCCATATTCAAAGCTGTCCTGGGCCACAGGTTAGACGTGCCTGCTTCAAACCTATAAGTCATGTCTCTGGGACCACGGAATGCTGTGCAAGAGTGGATTCCTTGTAGAACAAGGAAGAGGGTTTCAATTTTTGAAGGAGCTGTGTTTGTTGCAAAACAGAGATGGCACTCAGAGATGCAGGCGTGCCAGAGCAGAGAGGTGAGAGACTGGCAGAGGTGGAGCTGAGGGCTGTTACAGGAGGTAGGACTCAGGAGGGTGGGTATTGGCTGCAGGACTCATGGTAATGAGATGTCATGGAAGTCCAAGGAAACGTGGGGATGTGGGGGTCAGGATGAAAAAACTTGGCTCCAGCAGGTGGCCAGGGAGCCTCGTGAGGAATCTGGGTACCAGAAAAGTTGGTTCTCCCTTGATTACTCCTTCACCATCATGCCGCCTGTCACCTCTTCACTAGATTTGTCAAGTAGAACCAGAATTGTCCATTAGCCATCCTGGAGGAATTTCCTACAGCTGTTTATTTTTTCAAAATTAAGCTAGACCCCCTGCAATTGGGGTTCGGCAAGTCATTATAACTTGGAAGTTCGTTCAAAGAATACAGTTATAAAATCTCAAGCACTCAATGACCTTGAGGTTGATTTTACCCACGAAAGCAGACAGGATCACAAAACTTCATAGTTCCACTTTTAACTTGCAGTGATTGATCTCAATTTGCTTAATTCAGGAGATAGAAATATTCACGGCATGGGGGTGGGGGTGGGGGAGAGATGGTGGTGGTGTCAGTGAGAGAGAAAGAAATGGGGGTAGATGGAAAGACGGGGGCAGGGCAAAACTAAAGCAGGCCAAGGCTTGGGTGCCCGCACAGGCCCTACGCTTGGAGGGACTGCAATCTGGGTTTCATACCCTGCTGTCGGGGTCTTGACATCTTTAGTTTTCTTGTGTGTTTGTTTTTTCTTCTAACACAAGGCCCGCACTTACATTTTCAACTAGGCCCCCACAATGTTGTCACTGATTCGGAGGGAGAGAGAGAAAGGGAGAAAGTTGGAAAGAAACATGACAATTACATTGCTCGAGTGACAACGAAAGAAATGGGAGGTGACACGGGCTTTCTGAGGCGGGTGCCCGGTGAACGGGCACAACACTGGGTCGTGTGGGAAGGGGCCGAATTGGGACACGTGCGTGTGTGTTGGGGGTGGGGTGGGGGGTTGGCCAACGTACACGCCTAACGACCTTATTAAAACTGTAATAATCCTTGGATGACTATATAAAGAGTTAACAAAACATTGGCATGGGGAGCCTAATCTAGGATAAGGGAGAGAATTGAGAACCTTCCTGAAGAAATCGTATGTAAATTAAGATTTGCACAAATAGGGGTCAGCCAGGCGTGAGGTGAAGGAATTAAGGGAGGATTTCAGGCACATAGCCATTGCAGCACGATGGAACCTTCCATGAGGCCCCAGGCCCCAGAGCAGGGAGCCTGCTTTTCCTTTGTTTCCTGTTACACCCTACCACATAGGACAGTGCCTGGCCCTCAGTAGATGCTCAGTGAATTTATATAGGGTGAATGAATGACTGAATGACGTTCTGAGACGACACTGAAGTTGGAGAAGTCCTGAGTTCAAGAGATCATGATAAAAGCACATCTCCAAAGAGTAAACAGACTGTAGGCACTACCAAGTAGATGTAGAAACAAATCCGAGAAATGGTGTGAAAGGCACCATTAAGTAAGTATCTAGGTCTGAAACAGCTTGAATCACTTCTGTTCAGAATCAGAGTCCTCAGAGTCCAGCAGTTTTTAACAGGCCATACATAAGGAAGTCTGCAGTCCAAAAAGTTGTGTCTCTCACACACACGACGTTATGCATGTCTAAGGAATGGATCACCCCTGACAGAAACCAGCTCAACCCTTGTAAAATTGCATATACCTTTGAGTAAACTATATCATGCATTGCTTATGAGTTGTTAAAGCTTGGATAGAAATGCTCTTTTATTTTCTTTCAGTCTAAGATAGGCTGACCACTGACCAAGACAGGGGATTTTTTATTACATAATTCCTAAGTCACTTGGCTGGATTGTTTAACTTGGACAGAAATTTAAGGCTGGACAAAAACTCACTGTGGTGAGTGATTCAGGACTCTCCACTCCCCCCACACCCCGCCTTTCTTTTCTATGATTCCATTGTCTCCTCGAAAGGACTGCCCCACCCACAGAGTTAATTTTCTGAAAGAGTGATTTTAGTCCTTACAATAAAAAGAAAATTGGAACCCTACTTAACTTACTGTTTGTTCTTTCAGACTTTGTAATTACCAAAATGATAATTTCCTGTTTTAACCCACCTAATCTTGCTATCTCTAAGTGAACACAGTATAATGTAAAATATTTATTTTGTTAATTGTCATTCTTTGCCTTTTGCCTGTAATAAATTACAAATACCAGCAGGAACTATTTAAAAATCACGCTGTCTTTTCATTCTTTATTTGATGAAGGCTGGGACACAAATAATAAATCAGGAGCTTCTGAAGGCAAGAACTCCATCTTAATCATTTTTCAACTGTTTTAGATCAATTTTTAAGTTACCGAACACACATCCACCTCGTATCTGCAGCCTGTTTTCTTATTGAACACTTTAAAAAATCTATTGGATGTACCATTTATTTGGTGCCAGACACTGAGCCTGGTGCCACATTCACATGACCTCATTGATTGACTCCATATATAGAAAGTTCTAAAAACAATACCGGGTATAGAGTAAGCACCCGATAAATGTTGGCTATGAATTTCTCATTTAATTAGCACATGTCTAATAATATCTGGCATGGCAGGTATTGTTACCCCACACCACAAATGAGGACACGATGCTCAGTTGGGTGAAGCATGAAACAACATGCTGGACACCCAAGCCCAGGGCAGACACATGGCATAATGTAGAGTCCGCGTGGAGGGAAGACTATTGAGTTGTTCTCTCCTGGAGAAGTGAAGTCAGCAGGATAGGGAACACAGGATGCAGAGACTGTTGTATGATAAAACCAAAAAGAACCCAGCCCGTTGTGTGTGTATGTGGCCATTCTCACAGCACACACCATCTTTAGGGCTCATTGCTCAGCACAATTCTGTACTAAGTGCATTAGATGCTCAGTTAACCGGCACCCAGTGGTCAATGCCGAAGATGTATGTAGACTCTCCATGAACTAGAACTCAAGCAACTGGGCCTCTCTGGTTAACAGAAAGTTTACAATACTAGCTTTGCACGAGGCACTGTGTTGACAATGGACAATCAGACAAAGATAAATATGTCACAGGCACTAAATACTCTTGTGAAGCAAAAAATTTAATAGCAAAACAGACCCAAGACAAACAAACAATACTGGAATATATCCTATGAAGAAATCAAACAGGGTGCTGAAATAGAATACAAGACTTACTTTTAGCCTAATGAATGGTTTTCACAGAAATACCTAGAGAAATAGTTCTCAAACTTAAGTTTATGTGAGAATCACCAGCGTTGGGGGTGGGGTGGTTATTAAAGCACAGATTTCTGGGATTGTCCCCTTTCCCTCAGAGTTTCTGATTCATTAGATCTGGAGTAGGGTGGAAGAATTTGAATTTCTAACGAGTTCCCAGGTGATGCTGACCCTGCTGGTCTAGAATACCAGCAGTACTTCGAGGACCTCTAAATGATGATACTCTTAATTGTAAAATGGCAGAAACTTTGCTGTGAAGTCAGGATCAAAACAAGAATTCTCACTTCTATTTTAGCATTTATAAATAATAATAAGTGAAACTAAGAGTTTCAAAAATTAAAAGGGAAAAATCCAATTGGCTTAATTTGCATGCAATATGATAAACAGCGTAGACAATCTAAAACATTCACAAAGTAAGAACATTCACTGTTTTTTTTTTTATGTGTGTGTGTGTATTCCTATAGGCCAGCAAGAACCAATCAAAAGAGTGATTAAATAGATACTTTATATAAAATTGCCTCAAAAATTATAAACTTCTTAGGGATATAAGATGGATGTCTGTATGTACAAAAGAATTTAATTTATTAAAGCAGGCAAAAGAGAACCTATGGAAGTGATGGAGAGATATACAATATTAATGATGTTATTAATTGATGAATTTAAAGCAATACCAATCAACATCTCAGCTGGGCTTTTCATGGAATATAACAAGACAACTTTAAATTCATTTGGAAGACAATAAAAACCAGGAATGTAAGAAAATTTGGAGAAAGGGTAGGAAGAAATATATAAACTAGAAGTATAGGAACAATCAGATAGACCAATGGATCAGAATAGAGAGCCCAGACATAAACACATGCACAAATGAAAGCATATGAAAGAGCAGCACTACAAAGTGCTGACTTTTTCAATAAATGATAGGAAAAAAAGACTTCCTATAAGGAGTAAGTCATTAAAACTTATGGAAGAAAAAAATAATATAGCATTAATATTTGTATAAGCCTGGATTAGAGAGGATTTCTAACATTAGATACAAAACAATACTGATTATAAACTTAAAGATTAATATATTCAGTAACATACATTTTGAACTTCAAAAGACCCGTAAGCAAAATTAAAGTTAAACAACAGGGTGAGATATGATTATTTGCTTATTTAAATACACGTACCTGACAAAGAACCACCACTGGAATTATGATTCAACAATGACATGAAGACAAGCAACAGGTAAGAAAAATGGTCAAAGGATATGTATGAACAGGAGCTTGATGGAAGAGGAAATGAAGATGGCCAATAATCTTGTAGAAAGTTGTTCAACTTCACTGGCACTGAGAGAAATGTAAATATAGTAATAACAGTCCATTTCCTACCCTTCAGATTTCCGAAACGGTATAAAAAGTACAAATCCCGTGTGTTGGAGAGGATGTGAAGAAATGGCATCTCTCATCCTGGTGGACATACAGATTGGTACAGACACTTTAAAAAGAGCAGTTGGGCTATATCTGCTGTTCATATTTGAGAGAAATAGACTGTGGGTGACACATATGTAAATGATGATGAATGCAGAAAACATTCAGCGTAGTACTGATATCAATAGCAAATACAGTGAAACGATGTGATACCATCCATAGGATATACTGTGGAAAACCACATCACAAACAATGTCCAGCTAGCCATGAAACATTCTTACTAGCATAGTTGCATGGCTTTGAGTAGGGGGTAAGTCAAATTCCAAAATTAGAACACTGGTGGGTGTTTGGAAAACCTACAAATATATACAATGTATTCAATTTAATAAAAAATATTACTATCAGAACTAATGGGTTACCCACCGACCTTAGACTAGCGGTACCATTTGGGAGATGGGAGGGAAGCTCAGGGTGTTTGTATTCCCAATACAGTAGTAACATGGTGCACGTCAGCCAGCTCACCACGAATACCTGCGAGCAAAGACGCGAGTGACTCCAACAATCCCCTTTCTACTTACTGGTGATGGTGACTGCACACTTTTGCAAAGATCTCGACTCTTTTCACTAAAAGTTTCTCTGGGAAAATTCAACGAAGCAGAACACTTCTGTAACCACTAAAGTTGGCAAGTTGCCTTGATTAAAATTGTTACCATATTGTGATGAACTTCTGATCGTTGCGTTAATCAAAGTGCCAGAAAATGTCATTCCCTAAAAGGAAATATTTGGTTTCACCAGCCAGTAGATCTGTATTAGCTAATCTAAGTCACTGGTTCCAACTGAAATCCAGTACCTGGTTCATGATAATCAACTGCAGATAAATCAGTTTGAGTCACAGTCATTTGGCTATTTTCTCTAAGAGACACTGTTAATATTAAAATACTCAATGGCACCTGCTTAGCATGTTTGCCTTCATAGGCTATTCCCAGTTTCTTTGTAAGTTTGCCAAATGTTTTCAAATGAGTCCCCTGGGAAAATGACCGAGCAGGAATGTCCCCCTGCATTTTCTCAGGCTGATAGGAGAGTGGTTCTTTGATCATGCTAACTGAGGGTTGCACTTCTTAGTTTTCCAAGCACAGAGAAACCTTATGCTTGTGTGGCCAGCTAGAGCTTTAGGCCAACATGGGATGGTTTTATGTCTTACATAAAGCTTAAAAGCTGAAATTAGGATCTACAGGTTGGAGGGATAGAGAATGTCTCCATGTTTTCACTAAAATTGTGCTGGGTTCTTTTCAATTGTATTCTTTAGCATATGCCAGTCATTTGCTCTTTTCCATTACTTTTTTCAACCAAATCCTCTTCCCTTCCCACTGAATTCTTCCTCCCATCCCCAACCCCAAAGGTACTCAGACAATAATTATAGTTCTTTCACAGGCAGGGAAATATTTTGTTTCCATGATCTGAGGTAAAACTCTCATAGCATAATAATCAAGTCATCATGTTCAATGAACTTTTTCCTTTGCTTCTAAAAGTGGTGGGAGAACACATGCTCTTTAGAACTGACACACCCTATCACGATGGGGAACTCTAGAGGAATAGGTTACACATCAGGAAATTTAAAGAGGAAAAAGCCCTTCCTCTGTGATGGTGTTAAGTTTCTTTTTCCAAAGAGGGAAAAGATCCACTAATTAAGATGAAAGGAAACCCAGGATGCCTGTGTCAGCAGTGAAGTTCATTTACTTATTTTCTCTTACGCAAGGAAAGAAATCTGACATATTCTAATGGGGGGGGGGGTTAGAATTTCATTTTCTGATTGAATTTCCTTATATTTTGAATATCTTTGCATTTACAAATAAGGCTATTTCAGTAACAAAAATCTTTGTTTGATGGTTTGACCCTGGTCCATGATAACATCACTGAGAACTGTTTTCCCCACCTTTGAAGTGTGACTGCTTTTTCCCTACTTTACAGAACCATTGTGGAGAGCAGCCTATAGAAGAAGAGGAGCTGATGTAGGAGAGGAAATCCCAAACATTCACAGGAGTTTAGAAGGTCCATAAAATGTGATCATCAGGTGAGAGGTGGATGGACTCTGCAAGTGCACTCACGCAAGCACTTCATCTCATTTCTTACAAAAATGTTCACAATGTGCTGGGCAAAGAAAACACACCATGTTTGATAGCCAAATAATAGTTGGCAGCCCTTGTAGTAATAATAATAATTTTTAAAAAGGGCTCTGGTTTGAGACAGCATTGAGTTTAAAATGACCCCAAAGTACAGGTTCTACCTGGTTCTTAAGTGGGGAAGATACTTAATTTTCCTTCCCCCTATCTTTATTGAGCTGTAATGGACACACAACACTGTGTAAGGTGTACGACGTGTTGGTATGATCCATTTATAAATTGCAAAAATAATTAACACCCCAGCATTAGCTATCACTCTCATCTTGTCACATAGTTACCCCTTCTTTTCTGTGGTAAGAACAGAAAGATCTCCTCTTGGCAACATTGAAGTATAGGACACAGTATTCTTACTAGTAGCTGTGATCACCATGCCATACAGTCCATCCCCAAACTTGTTACTCTTACAACTGGATTGCACCCTTTGGCCATTATCTCCTACTTCCTCCACCTCTCAGCCCTAGTGACCACCAGTTTCCTTTGTTCCTCTGAGCTCATCTTTTTAAGATACCACATATATGCCACATTTTCATATTGTTGTGCTTTTCATTGGTTATTTTTAAATGGCCCCCATACACAGTGCGCAGTGGTCCCTAAGCACAAAAAGGCTATGGCATGCCTATAGAGAAAACACGTGTGTTAGGTAAACCTCACCCAGCATGAGTTATTGTCCTATTGGCTGTGAGTACAATGCTAATCAACAATGTATATGGAATAAGGTGTCTTTAAAGGGAAGCATACATAAAATAAAGTTAGACAGTAATAGTTGATGAAAATATTGTGACCAGAGGCATGCAGGAACTGAACCCTGCATTTCCGCAGGAGCACTGCTTTCGTATTCACTAATCCAGTGTTTGTGATGACTTTATAGAACATAATGGCCATGAATAATTAAAATCCACTGTATGTCCATTTCTTACAATTTAAAGGTTTCAAGTTCAGTCTCTAGTAAACATTTAATTAATTCAACTTAAAAAAGATATCACATATAAATGTAAGTGATATCATATAGTACTTGTCTTTCTCTGACTTGTGAATTTCTTTAAGTCCTGATTTCCTCCCAAATAATATTATTTTAACAGAATGTTTCCACACTGAAACATAAAAATAATAGTATATTCCTCCTATGATGCTTGTGACACTTAAACAATATCACATATGCACATCCTACCACCTCAGTAAATGACACTTGTCACCACCACGAGAGTGCTTTATACACAATAATGTTCCATACAGATACAAGGAGTGTTAGTTTTGTTTTACTATTATTTACTATATGATACTTAAGTAAGTTATAAAAATCAAATAAAGAGCTCCATTAAACTAATCACTTCCAGATTGAAAGTGGGGAGACATTACTTTAACTGCTATAATTATTTAACATGCAGATAAATGTTTAATTATTAGATTCTTGTGGGATACATTCTTGTGAATACTATCAACAGGTAAGTAGTCTATTCTGATACAAATAATGTCAAAATCATAATTAATATACATAACTGACAACTCCCATATTGGTCATTTTCACATTTTACATTATGTGATTTATGGTGTTTAAATTTTCAGTGAGAATAAACTAGATCTAAATAACAGAAACTTATAGTAGAACTTCAGACATAAAGCAGAATATATTGGGCATAATCCATCAAAAGACCATTAGATCTATAGAGCCTCCCTTTTTTCTTTTAACATAAATCATATGCATAGAAGTGTATATAAGAATATATGAGTATAATTTGAATAAAAATAAAATCATCACCCTTATAACCATCATCCAGGTTAAGTAATAGAACACTGTGCATATCTTAGAAGCCTCCTGTATGCCCCTCCCAATCAAACAATTTCTTCCCCACAGAAGGAATCATAATCTACCTACATGATAACTGTTTCCTTTTCTTCCTTCAACATATGAATATTTAAACAATACATTTTTCAGCTTTCCCCATTTAGAACTTTGTTAAAATGGAATCACCTTGTAGTTATTCTATATCTATTTCTTTCACTCAACAGGGTGCTGATAGAAGGTTCTTCCAGATTGCTGGGTGTTGTTGTCATTTGTTCATTTTCCTTGTAGTACAATATTATAATGTATTTATAGACCATGATTTATTTATCCAATCTATAGTAGATGAACATTTGGGTTGTTCCCATTCAATCAGAGTTGCGTGAGCTCTCAAGTAAACTTGAGGGAGTTCCTGATGGTGTAGTGGCTTAAGGCTTTGGTGCTGGCACTGTCAGCGCTGCGGCCTGGGTTCAATTCCCAGTCAGGGAGCTACCCCCGCATACCAAAAAGGAAAAAAAAAAAAAAAAAAAAAGCGCTTCTCAAGTAAACATGAGTAGGAGTTTCTATAGTTGGATCAAGAGTGCAAGTCCAGGGTCATAAGAAATGCACAGTTTCAAATATGCTAAAAAACGTCAAGCTATTTTTCAAGTTGGTTCTATCAACTGGCCACAGCAGAGAATGAGAATTCCCATGGTTCCACATTCTGACCAACAATGGACATAGACAACCCTGTTCTTTCCCAGGCTCCACACAACAATTAGAGTAATCGTTTCAGAATTGAATTTGATCACATCCCTGTTTTCAGCTCTTGATTGGATCCCCTTACTGTCAGAAGAAAATTCTCAAATCTTTGGTGTAAAGCACAAGTCTGTGTCCTCTCTAATCCCAGTTTATTAGACATTTAAATGTCACCACTTCTGAAAGTGAAAGTTGTATGTTACAGTAGTTTTCATTTGGATTTCCGGGTCACTAATAGAATAAAGCATCTTGTCCTCAGTTTATTGCCCATTAGTGCTTTCCACTTTGCAAAGTACCTGACCATATCTTTTGTCTGGTTCTCTACAGGGCTGTCTGTTTCTTACCCTTTTATGTGAGTTCCTTTTCATGTTTCAATAATTCACTCTGTGAATTTATGTGGTTGCAACAATCTTTCACTCTATGACTTCTAACTTCAGTTTCTTTATGGTGTCTTTTGCTGAAGAGAAGTTCTTAATTTTAAAGTTAATAAATTTATTAGTCTTTATAGTTTATAGTGTCTGTTTTAAGAAATCCTAAGGAAAAAAAATGTTCTTCTATACTAACTTCTAAAATCTTTAGAATTTCTTTTCAAATTTATAACTGAAAGCCACCTGGAATGAATTTTTTTAGAAGGTAGTGGTGCAATTTCATTTTTTCTTATATGTCTCAGTTCCATTTAATGAAATGGTTTCTTCACTAATCTACAATACCTCCTCAGTGAAACTCCAAATGTCTTTTTACCGTTTAACCTTTATGGTTTCAATTTACTGTTCATTTGACAATTTTTATATCTCTACACTAATACATACTGTCCTGATTACTAGAGCTTTTTAAATCTTCATGTCTGTTGGGCCAGATTATTCAACTTGCTCTCAGGAGTATCTTGATGGCTTGGGCCTATTGCAGTTTCATATAAATTTTTCACTCATTTTTCCAAATTCAATTTAAAGGATAAAAACTTTAAGTGTATTGGCTCTCATTCATGATATTGGGTCTTCTTTACCATTAACGTGATATATGTCTGTTTATTTGTCTTTATAAAATTATGTCAACAGAGTTCTGCAAGTCTTTGCATATAGAATTTGGACATATTTTATTAGATTTACTTCTAGTTACTTCATGTTTTCATGTTAATATACATGGTATATTTTTAAAATGTTCATTTGTAACTCTTTATGGCTACTCTGTTAGAAATGCAACATATTGTGCGGTGATTTTATATCTGCACACTTGTTGAACTCTTATTTCTAACAACTTATTGTTTTGATATTTTTAAAAAATATTCTATGTGTCATCTGCAATTAATGAGAGCTTTGTTACTTCTTTTATAATTTTTACACCTTTTATTTACTTTTCTTGCCTTATAGAACTGGCTCAGACTTCTGGTACAATACTAAATATAAAGAGTGATAAAAGCATCTTTGTATTTTTCAGAACTTAAAAGGAAGGGATTTGGTCACTTACTATTAAATGTCATATTTGTGTATGAATGGATGTTGAATTGTATATGAAAAACTTTGAGAAGCTTATATTAAGATGTTGTTATATATTATTTTACATTTAATCTGTTCATATTTATTTCCTAACTTTAAACAAAATTTTTATTCTAAGGAAAAATACAATGTATCATGATGTATTATTACCTTTGTTTTACGTTGCTGGATTCAGTTGGTTAATATTTCACAAGCATTTTGCATTTATGCACGTTAGTGAGCTTGACTTGAACTTTGTCTTATTTATACTCTCCTTGTTTGTTTTGGTATTAGTGTTCGATATGCTAACTTTAAAATATAAATAAGGGGAGGATGATAATTTTCTGCGTTCTATATTCACAAATATTGAACTTATTTATTTCTTTAGCACATAGAACAACATTGTAGCAGTCACAATGACATGTGATCCACAAATCCTGTTTCTTTTTCTGCACATAGGTAACATTTGCCTGTCTCCTCACAGTCATATGAAGCCATGTTGACTAAGTTCTGGCCAATGAAATGTGCTCTACATTGAGAATAAATGGAATATTATATGTGAAAGTGCTTTATCATAATGAGTATTCCTATCTGACACATCATTTATCAAGAAACTTGCTTCATTCTTCAGTGGTGAATAATATTAATAATCAACAAATGGTTGCTGTGTGGATTAAAATCTGTGTGTAAAGGACCTAGAATAGTAAAAGCCAAATTTGTGTTCAATAATTGTAAATTGCTAACTATCATTTGATACAATAATGACATTTTGATAACAATACTCTTAAAATCTTCATGGAGATTTCACTCTGACTCTGTAATCCATATAAAAAGCAAGTCCATAACTTCAAGTTTCCAAAAGAAATAAAATGGAAACAAAAGAATTAAAGCTATGGAGAATAAAGTCTTTGGGATTAAAAATTATTCCACAACTATCATACAAATATTCCAAATATTTTGAATTTAGTGAAATGGACAAAAATGTGTTTGGAGAGATGTCTTAGAAGTTCAGAGCATTGTGTTCCATTCTTTATCAGGCATCAGAATGGCCAAGTGCAAGAGTAGTGAAAGCTAGGTGGTTGGCCTTTGCACCATTCTGCACAGGCTGTCCTTCCGTATTGATAGATAGCAATGATCAGGAGACTTCTAGATCTTTCACAGACTGGAGAATTTCCCAGTTTTGGGAGTGTCACGTCCTCTCTTCCATTCCCAGCAATAATAGGTTGAGTTTAGGAAAGAATAATAATACTGTCTCCATAAGGTCTGCTCTCCTGACAGGTGAAATTTGACAGGTGAAACCAGACTAATTTGAACCTCAAAGATAGTCTTTGGGAAAAAATGGGGTACAAATGAGGTCAATATGGTGAATGTTTTTATATGAATCCCAGATATTGTTAAAATAAGCTTTCATCACTTCTTCCTATAAGGCACTGCCCAGTGAGCAGTGTTTCTGGGTAAGGTATAAAACAGAACTTGTACTATATCACACAGTAGAAGGGCTAGGTAGGTGAGCAGGTAGGGCACTGGCCTGGCCTTCATGATTCCGTCAACAAGACTGATTCAGTGAGAGTGATAATTATTGAAATAGCAGTTTGGGGCATGGCAAATGGTCAGTGAGGCAGTATGGACACTAGTAAAGAACACCAGGTTTGGAATCTGTGGAAATAAAATAACCAGATCCTATTCCTATTATTTTTCTTTGTGAATTATCATGAAATCATATTTCTTCACTTTTAAAATGGGGTCATTAGGAGGCCTGAGTCCCTCACTGGTTCCCAGTAAGGAGCAGTGAGATAAAGGAAAGCTTTGTAAACTAGAAAGGCTTGGACACATTAGGGGACAAAGAAGGATTATATGATAGCTAAAATTACCTGCAGAAAGATCCTGCCTCACAGAAACCTGGCTTTGCAGAACAATTATCTTGAGTGTTTTATAAACATAAAAAATATATATATATAACATGAAGTAGACATTATCAGATAGAGAAAAGTAAATAGGATTGACTATTTTGTGGCACTCAGTTGTACAGTTCCAACATACTCTAAGTTCTGGGGCTAAATACAATGTTCTTTTTCAAGGTGACCTGCTCCAAAGAGCTTCTGATATGATCACTCAGGAAAATGCTGATATTGATTACCTATTGCCTGGGTAATTTACTTACTGCTAAAAATAAATTCTTGTTGTCCTCATCAATGATGAAAATTAGACCTTTTGTAAAAAACAGAAAGCCACAAGCCCTTTACTGTTAAGAGTTTGCCTGTTGATTATGAAATGCCCTTTTCAGTGGTATTAGAACAGGATTGAGCAAGTTTTCATTCATTTAAAAAATGTATGTACAGTTATTGTGGGGAAGCAGTACAAGGGTTGAATAAGACTGGAAAAAAGTGTGAGATAAAAAAAGTAGAACCTAAATATCACAGAAAACCTTAAAAATTTATAGTCATTGTAGAAAAATTAAAATAAAACAGAAAGAAGTATAAAACAATATATAATAATCACACTTTGACTACTCTCAGGTTACTTATTAATGTTTTGACTTTTACCCTCCCAGATATTCATTTGAGAAAAAGAATTAAAAAGGACAATTTCTGTGTCAGGGACTTTTCTCCAGACAGTTTTAGGAATGACAAGACATTATATCCATTTTACAGAGGAGGACACTGAAACTTAGAGAATTCAAGTCAATTGTTATAGACTGAAAAATCAAAGCAGGATTCAGATTCAGACAAAATTATTTTAAAGTTCAAGGTTTTTTATGAATGCAAAGATACTAAAGAGAATAATGTTGCTCAAAGTGACATCAGCAAGATGGCAGAATAGGAAGGCCCAGAGAAGATGGCTGTTTTTTCAAATTTGTGGGTGCCAACCCAAAATAGAAAGAAACACAAAGAAACAGGGAAAATAGTACAATAAAAAGAACAAAATAAATCTTCAGAAACCATTCACAATCAAATGGAGGTATATGAATTATCTGAATAAGAATTCAAAATAACTATCATGAAGATGTTCAATGCACCCTAGAAAACAATGCATAAAATAAGCATTTCAACAATGAGAAAGAAAAAATTATTTAAAGAACTAAACAAATTTTGGAGTTTAAGAATGCAATAACTAAACTAAAAAATTCACTAGAGGAATTCAACAGCAGACTTGATCAAGAAGAAAAATGACTCAGTGAACTTAAAACTAAGTCATTTGAAATAATCCAGTAAGAAGAGAAAAAAAAAAAGACTGAAAACAAGGAAAAACAGCTAAGGAATTAAAGAGATACCATCATGTGTACCAATACATATAGAAAAAGAAGAGGATGGAGAGTAAAGAAATAATGGTCAAAAACTTCCCAAATTTGAAAAAGTCTATGGATATACACATTTGAGAAGTTCAACGAGTCTCAAATAGGATGATCCCAAGATAGTCTACACCAAAGCACATTATAATCAAGTTGTCACAAGTAAAAGACAGAGAATTTTAAAAGCACTAAGAAAAAAGTAACTCACTGCATGCTAGGAAGATCCTATAAGGCCATCAGTGGATTTCTCAACAGTAAATGGGAAGGTCAGAAGACAGTGGGATGATACATTCAAGTGCTAAAAGAAAAAAACTGCCAACCATCCTGAATATTATATCCAGAAAAACTCTCCTTCAAAAATGGAGAGTTAGACTTCCCCAGGTAAATAAAAGCCTAGGGGGTTTATCACAACTAGATCTGCCTTACAAGAAATGCTGAAGAGAGTTCTTCAAGTTGAAATAAAAAGACACTAAACATGAACACAAAAGCATAGGGAAATATAGTTTTCTGGTAAAGCTAAATATATAGACAAAACCAGAATACTATAATACTGCAATGGTGGTGTGTAAATCACATTAAATTCAGTTACAAAAGTTAAAAGAGACAAGAATAAAAAATAACCATAAAAATACATTAATGGATACACAATATATAAAAAGATGTCATTTGTAACATCAATAACATAAAATGGGAGTGGAGAGGTAACAGTGTTGAGTTTTTGTATGCAATTGAAGTTAACTTGTTATTAAAGTAGATGATTATAACTAAAAATGTTTTATGTATGCCCCATGATTATCACAAAGAAAATACCAATTACAAGATACATGAAAGAAAATGTGGAAGGAATCAAAGCATACCACTGCCAAAAAACAAAAATCAATGAAACTCAAAGAAAACCAGCAAGTGAAAAAACAGAAATAGAATAATTATAAGACAGACAAAACCCTTATCAAAATTGCAATAAGAACTTCCATTTTAATAATTACTTTAAATTTAAATGTATTAAACTCCAACCCCAAACCCCCAAATTCAACTACATTCTGTCCATAAAAACTCACTTTAGACTTAAGGACACATATAGACTGAAAGTGAAAAAAACAGAAAAAAATATTGTATGCAAATAGTAACCAAAACAGGGGATAGACGGCCATACCTGTATCAAACAAAACAGACTAAGTCAAAAATTGTCACAGAAGACCAAGCAGGACATTATATAATAATAGAAGGATCAGTTCACTAGGAGATTATACAATCATAAATATATATGCACTCAACATCCAGCACCTAAATATATGAAACAAACACTGACAGAGTTGAAAAGAGAAGTACAGAGCAAGCAGCATAGCAGTAGGAGATTTCAATACTCTACTTTCAATAATGAATAGACTATCCAGACAGAAGATCGATTAGAAAATAGTATAGTCTAAATGACATATGCAGAACATTCCATTCAAAAGCAACAGAATACACATTCTCCTCAAGGCACAGAGAACATCCTCTAGGATAGGTTACATATTGGGTGACAAAACAACTCATATAAGAAGGTTGAAATCATGCCAATTATTTTTCCTGACCAGAATAGTATAAAACTAGATAGCAGAAGAAAAAAACTAAAACAGTCACAAATATGTGGAAATTAAAAACATACTCTTATACAATCAATGGGTCCAAAAAAAAACCAAAAGGAAAATTAGAAAGTATCTTGAGACAAATGAAATAAGACACACACACACACACACACACACACACACACACACACACCTTTGAACACCTTTTCTTGATAACAGCACTCACAAGCTGGAAATAGAAGAAAATGACCTCAACAATAATAAAGGACATAAATGTAAAGCTCACAATGAGCATCGCATTCAATGGTAAAAAACTGAAAACTTCCTCTAAAACAGTGGTTCCCTACCCATTCCTACTCGTGTACCCCTTTTAAAACCATTTGTATAAACTGTATCCCCTGTTTTTAAAACAGTTGCTTTTAAACACTAGCACTTTTGTTCAGTGTCTATCCTAATGTAAAATAGTAAAAATGAGGTAATAAGTTAGGAAAAAAATTTAGTACACTAAAAGTAAAACCACAGATTTAATTTTACAATATTCATAACAGCGAAATATTGATAATGATGATCAAATATTTAAACATTAAATAGAAAACTACTTGAAAAGAATCACAATTGAAGACAACACACTTTTACTCAGTCAATAACTAAACTGATCGAACAGTCTGGCTACAAATGTATTTATATGTTTGGAGAAGTTCTAGAAACATTGCTAATGGATTGTTCTGAAACTGTGTAATGATTGGTAGAAGAGCGGTTTGGGGAAAGGGTTCACAACCACGCCCTCACCAATCATCATTCACTAATGTGATCTAATTCTGAAATGTCTCCATTAATGGTGATTCGAACTTAACATTTATTGTTCCATAATTGACGTTTTACATTTTTATATTTTACTTGGTTTTTCACCATACTGATTATTTTTTGTGTACCCCTGATCAGCATGTACCTCGAGGGGTAGGTATACTACTGCTAAGGAACCAATGCTCTAAAATAAGAAACAAGACAAGGATGATCGCTTTGCCATTTCATTCAATGTAATAATGGAAGTTTTAGTTACAGCAATTAGGAAAGAAAAAGAAAGAAAAGACATGAAAATTGGAAAGAAAGAAGTAAAATTATGTCTAGACACAGATGACATGATTTTATATGTAGAAAGATCTCTCTCTCTCTTTCACACACACACACACACACACACACACACACACACACACACACCCCAACACCACCACCGTGTTTAGTTACTGACACCTAACCCTTTGTTTTTCTTAGACTTGAGTCAGCAGGAATATGAAACCTGGTAAGACTGCCTGTATTTCCAGCTTTTGTGACCCTTGTTTATTCATCAAACTACTGTGAACTTTGGCCCAGTTTTGTTCTTTTGCAGCCTGTAGATGTGTGTACCATTCACCAGCATGGAAGAGATACTTTCTGTTCTAAAGAATTTGTTTGCAGAGACTTGGAAGGCCTGGAAAGAAGAGGCTAGTGAACATACACATTTTGTGTTTCTGCATAGAATGACCAATTGATTCGTTTCACAGTATCTCAGTTCTAACTGCTAATCCGGATAGGAAGTGCCTAATCTGTATAGAACTACTGGAGAAAAGGGTGTGTTTTTTCTTCACTTATCCCAGGTTCAATGATAGGATAAACCTCAAAGAAGTGTGTGTCAAACCACCCAAAGGGCTCAGTGTAAAAGAAAATAAATTTCTTAAAATGAACTAAATCACAAAGCCAGCTTTAAAGGGGATGTGGAAATGAGAAGGAGAAAAGGACAAATGTTTTAACTCTCTTCTCTAGAATTTTAATTTCACTTTTTGTCACTATTGCATCATACAATTCTTAGCAATACTGATGTGAATTTACCTTGCTGTAGTTAAATGTCATTTAAGGGTCCTGTTTAAAGTGCTGAATTCAAAAGGATATAAATTCTGTAACTGAAAATCTACACAGCAAAGTATATTTAATTTCAGAGTCCGATATTGATGCTAAGCTCTTGGTAATTTTACACCATTATCTTATGCTTTAATTTACCAAGGAAATTAATACAATTTCTAGAAGTATTCATAGCTAAAAAAAACACTTCTTAAGCTCTGAAAAATTTTGATTAATTTAAAGCAGCATCATCAGTCTTGATGGATTTTACAATGAATCAACAGTTTAATTTGAGGATCACTTAAGTAGGTAAAAGGGGATGAGAGGTTGTCTCAGATAAGTAAGATTTCGGATTCCACAACTGCATAATTGCAAAAAATTGATAAGTAAGACTTCAGATTCCACAATTGCATAATTGCAAAGAACTGAGGAGGAGAAGCTTCCCTAAATCTCTGAGGCTTGCCCATTTACCTGTGATAAGTTATCTGAAAAGATCTAAGTGAATACCTTTTGAAAAATGATATGTCTGTTACTGTCATCCTTTGGGTATCAGGAAATTCAGTGTAATTTACATTTTTGTGTCCATTCTTTTACATCAGATTAAAGGTAACAGTAAGTCCCTTATCTGGTTTCCGTATTTTCTTCAAAAAACAATTGTCATTTCCCACCCCTCTTTTGAAATGTCCTATAATATATGCATTGTCATTATGACCTAGTGGTTATTTTTAGAAAGGATAAAAGAATATATTCCAAATCAACAAAATAGAAAACATACTGAATTACAATTCACTGTTTTAAAATATTTGTTTTCATTACCTTGGAAAAGATGTAATTTCTGTAATGCAATTTATTAGAGAAACATATGGGAAGATTTTGAGGTTCCTTTCCCTTTTGTTTTACGTTTTTCTTCTGTTTACATGAGAAATAGTTTAGCTATAGAAGCCTTTGCTTTCAAAGAGGAATTAATTCTCTTCTAATGAATTTTATATTAAACAAGTTCATGGGAACAACTGATGGGACAGAGTCAGATGGAAAAGGATACGAAGAGTTGAAACTCTGAGCAAGTGGGGAGAATCAATGACTTTCATTTTTGTAGTTTGAAAACTTCACAGAAATTGGTGCCACCAACCAAGATACAGGCTACAGAACGTTAACAGATTTGAAGAGGAAGATAATGAGCTCCACAGTGCTGAAAACACAGTAAAACAATTTTAAAAAATGCAACAGGGAAAATGCAACCTTCTGTGATAATTCACTGAACCCTACCATAAACTCATCTCCTCCAAACACAAGATGGAAGACCTATTTTATAGGTCAGTTTCTAATGCTAATTTGAAAAATGGAGCTCAGTTCAGGGAAGCACCTAACACCTTACGACTTGGATCATCCCCTGGGGTTGAAAGGTAAAGTATAATGTAACATACCCCATAGCTAGAGGATAAACCAGCTTAGGTTACTGGTGCATTATTTGGCTGCCCTTGTCAGAAACATAAACCTTCTGTACAAGTTTAAGATAAAACAGGAGAGGCCCGATCGTTTGACTCAAACAAAACCATATTAAGTGCGACTGCTATCTTCCCTCCCGCGATGGTACATGACTGTCAAGTCCAGCTGGGTATCGTAGCTTCAAGAATGACAGTTGAGTTTTTTGAAGCCGCCCTTTCCTCTCACACACACTCACTAGTATGATCGTCCTGTTTCTATTGAAACAACATGATAACAGTTGCATACAAATCTGCAAATGGTAACGAGGCTTGGAAAAATTCTTCCAGAAGCAGTACCATCCTGAGACAGGTCCTGCAAGGTAATAGCTTTGTGGGATTTCCTGCCTGTTGATAATATTTCATGTAAGTTTCCACAACCGAGCAGAAATGCATCAATCTAAGGCATTATTGCAGCCCTTCCCCACCCCCTGAATGTGTGAAAATACCGAGGAAAAAAGTATATAATACAGTTTTCTAATAAAGTTTGGGGGATCATTTTTACTGAGATGACCATACATCTGTGAATATTGAAAATAAACTCTGGCACATTTATTCCTTATTGTAGCATTACCATCACTTCCTTCCTTCCCTGGGAGTATTTTATACTGTACCCAGTCTATGACCCACCCCAAAATGAATCTATTCCAGGCAAACCATGTGTGCTTATCTAAACAATGCAAGCACATATAAAAGATTAAGACAAACCTCCTAGTAAAAAAAAAAAATGAGAATGTTAAAAACATAAAACAAGTAAAACTTTCCCTTCTAACAATATGTATTGGCTTCAAATATTGCTTTTCTGGATTCACTGTAAGCATTCAAGATTTCAAAAAAGAAGCATTTCCATATTTAAAGTTTAATAAGCACAGAAATATATTGGTTTCTTTTAGAAACGTGTAGGTGAGACACACACCAAAAAGTTAAGCCAATTATTTATAAGATTCAAAGAAAGTAGGTGATTTTGTTTTTCCTCCAGTGGTAACTGTTTCAAATGTTTCTTGTTTAAATAATCCATTAATTAATTGGTTGTAGAATGTCTATGATATTTCATCCCTGCACTGGCAGGAACTATAAATGTAAATGTGTATGTACACGGACATATATAAATGCATATGTGTAGATGTACGTTATTTTAAACATGAAAATGTAAAACACGGGACCAGAGGGTTAAAAGCAAACAGTGTAAAAGTGATGGTCTGATTCACCTGTGGCTTTTGATGTTTAAGAGTCACAGGACAAATATAGACTTCAGAGGCTGGTATTCCTTTGTGTAGTGAAGATGAGAGGGAAAGATGGCTAATTCTGATAAATGTGACTCAGATCATTAATTGTGCATCCTCTGCAATCTTCTCAAATTTTTGGTTAAAAAAATCTTCAAAACAAAAACAGGGCAAACACTATTGATTTGGCCTCTTTCTCTCTGTGTAGATCAAGTCTGATGCTACTCTGACATAAAAATAATAAGTCAACTCTAATTAGTCCTATGAACTGGACTACAATACTGCTGATGATCAGAGGACAGACTCCATTCCTCCAAACCCCCACTCTGAGTCTTTAACTTGGAGTTTTTTTTTTGCAAAACCTCTTATGGTATCACCAGCTGCAGTCAGGAACGGGCTATTTGGAGTTCAATGTGGAAATGAGACCAGAGCTGGGGTGGGAGCCTTTGGAGTTTTACGCAAAGTCAGCCCACCCTTTCCCTGTGGAATAAGAATTGTTGGCAAAACAGACATACTTTCATAGTCGAAATAATCTCAGCTTTCTCTTTGGAAAATACACAAAAAAGAAAAAGAACATTCTAACATGCAGCCAGCAGGAATGTACATTAGGATACTGTTAAGAGGGATCAAAATCTGTATCTTGAATCAGGATTACTGACTGTCCTCCCCATGTCTGTCTGAACTAGTAGTTAGGACCTTTTTTTGCATTTTGTGTCTAGTGATATTTGAAAGCCTGTGGCATTCACTGCACTGTATTAAGTACCCCGTGAAAAGCAAAGTTGAATGGAATGTTCCAGTTATCCAGTAAATTCATCCTAAGAAAATAAATAAGCAGAATAATTCAAGTTTAAAAATTCCATTACCACTCTTTTTTCGCATTATCAAGTTTATTTTGGTTGCATTATCCTAACATCTATTGTATCAGGATCGGAATATATCAAAATAACTGTACTGAGTTATATTTTTACTATGAATAAGAAAATTTAATAGTGTTTTTCTGTATTGACAAACTCATTTTGGAGCTACTTTAATGAATGACCTACCCTTACATCTTCCTAACTTGCAAACCAAACAAGTTCAGTCACTTCAAAAGCTGTGCCAAATAAGGTGTGAAATAGTGCTGAGAAATCTGAGGTTTCACAAACCTTTCAAGGATTCGTTAATGACTTTTCATCGTCATTTGCCTGTTACAGTTAATTTTATCCCTCTAAAATACTACCATTCAATTGAACGAGTGTAAAAGAAAATTTTTATAAACTTTTCTTAGGGTGGCCATATAATATTTGTGTATTATCAACTGCAGAATTGACAAGATTTTGTCATTGATAGCTATTGCTGAGTTTTGTATTCTGTGATCATAAATTCTACTGCATATGAATTAAGCTAAATTGTTCATTTTGCACTAATTGCACAGGAAGCCCTTCCTTCTCAGTAACATAGGGGTGCTGACTGTAGCTTTCTGCTGGGATGGGCATAGTGTGATGAAATAAGGATCTGATACCCTAAGCCCACCTCTGAAAAACATCTGGTTCACTCTTGAGTGCATCACACCGTGGTCAAGAGAAAAGACATTTTTCCTCTGCCCCATATCTCTAGCTTGCTCTCTCTTCTCTGATAATATTTTTGTCACCATCTTGCCTAATGCAACATAGCCCTGGAAGGTGACTCCAGGATATAAGACTACACATACTAGGGAATGTAGGATGAGCTCTATGAAATCATGAAATATTAAATAGTATGTTTATATACCTCAGTTCTTCATCTTTTCCTTTTTCATACTCATCTTCCACCAACTGAAAGCATAACCTTTCTAAATTAAATTCTATGTTCTGTTGCTTAAAATTTTCCTATGGCCACACATTGGACAACCACAAGTCCACCGCACCACACACCAAGTCCAACTATTACCTGGTTGCTACTTACCTTTGCCAGCTTTTACTTTATATGAGGTGTGATAAAAAGAAACTACAGTGAATGTTCATAGAAAAACAATTTATTACAGTAAAAGACACAGTGTGATGAATCCCCCTCAAAACACTTCCCCTCACTTTGAACACACGTATCCCACGTTCCTGCCACTCTCTGAAGCAGTTCTGGAAGTCCTCTTTCATGAGTGTCTTTAGTCGCGCTGCCACGGCTGCCTCGATGTCCTGAATCGATACAAAATGTTTACCTTTCATGGTCATTTTGACTTTGGGGAAGAGCTGGAGGTTGCACGGTGCCAGGTCTGGTGAATAAGGTGGATGAGGACACACCACAATGTTTTTATTTGACAAAAATTGCCATACAAGAAGCGATGTGGGACCTGAATTCATTCAGGACATCGAGGCAGCCATGACAAGTGCAACTAAAGACTCTCACGAAAGAGGACCTCCAGATCTGCTTCAGAGAGTGGCAAGAATGATGGGCTGAGGGTGTTTGAAGCAAGGAGGACTATTTTGAAGGGGGTCAATAGCAATGTGTCTTTTACTGTAATAATTTTTTTAAATTGAAAGTCGTTGTATTTTTTTATCACACCTCGTATCTACAATACCAGATAGTTCTTCAGTGTACATTATGGCGAATCATGCTTGCTGTTGTCCATAATGGTTTCTTTGCCTCAATCTTACAAACCTTGTCCTTGCTGACCCAAACTTAAGACTTGGCTTATAGATATCTCCTCCAGAAAACTATGAACCCATGAACCCGCCCTGACCTCCTCAGTCTGAACGATGGGCCCTTCTTGTTGATCCCATAGCTCCCTCTGCTGTCTTCCATTATAGGATGTATCATAGTGGGTTTTCCTGGTCTTCCCTTCTTAGGAGATTGTGAACTCCTCAAGGTCAAGGACAAATGTGTCCACCAATATTTTATTCATTTCTGTGCTTCCCTCCACCTTACAGGATGGGGACGAGTAGAGAGAAGAGACAGAGAAAAGCAAAGACAATGATAACAGAAATGTCTAGACTACGGAGAGAACCATGATACCAGGGGATTTCTAGGGCAGAACTACTTACTTAAAATAAAACAAACTAATAAAATTAATGTTTCATGAAATGTTTTTCTCTTTACTTTGATTTTTCTTTCCAATTAGAATAGTCCTAAATCTATGGAGAACAATTGGTTAGATTTGAACATATTTTACCCATCTATGTGTTCTTATAAAAAACTAGACTTTCAAGTATCTGAGGGTAGATAAGGAAACTGTTTATAGGTTGAGGAAAATTTACTTCCCCATATTGAAAAATATTGAAAAATATTTTATGTTCAAATTTACCATAGATTCTCTATGTGACCTCAGGAAAGTATGTTTCCTCGTTTGATTTTAAATTCCTTCCTATAAAATAAAGCACTATGATAGAGAAGTCTAAATACAATATAAATGTCTAATGTGTATAAACCCATAATTTCTTGATTTGATGGGTGGTAAAATAGTTTTAAATACTTAAATAATTAACCTCTAGGTTGTTGAATGCACATAGCAGATAAGAGTCTTAGTCTACAACTCAAATGAATAAGAAATATGTTGATATTCTATAAATGTCTAGAATTGAACAATTTTTATTTTGTGCTTCATTCTATCCATGTGGCATAAACTTACTCTCAGTCAGTTTGGGCCCCACCTCTCCCCTCTTCCTGCACTCTTTTCCCTGAGGTGTACCTAAGTTCTGGGTTTTGCAGAGTGCCACAGCAAGGAAATACAGTAGGAGTCAAGTGCACACTAATGGCTGTCCACAGAGGTGTTCAATGAGGCACCCAATATTGCTACATCGTTCCCCACACCTAAGTCATCCATCCCCCAGGGCTGTCTACAAGTCCTTCTGAAGCCCATGGGAAGGACCTCTCTCTCTCCACATGTCCAAATGTAAACCATCCTGCTGTTACCTGTGATATTCTGGGTGTCAAGAAACTCTACAAATCTATCTCAAGACCCATCTATTCAAGCAAACATGCATACCATTCTTCACGAGGCTTTTTTCCTCTTCCCTGGAGCTCTCTCCCCCGGAGTTTTTCCTCTGCCTTCCCTGGAATCCACACTTTTCCTTGAAGGCTCATTAGTTTTCATACTCACATCACTTCTGCTCTCTTGCTACCCACTCCAACACACACACACACACACACACACACACAATGATTAAATATAAAAGATTCCTATAAAGTATCTAACTCTGTACATGGTTACTACTATTATTATTAATTCTTTGAATAAGTAATAGTAACATTGTTTTAAAAAATCAAATATATATATATATATTCAGATATGAGTACATACATGAGTATACACACGCCCACATAAAAGTTAAAGTGAGAAGTATCCTTCTCATCCAATTACCCCTTTGTCCAGTTTCTTTGTTCATCCCTCAAGAAAAAACGATGACAGATATTTTTTTAGGCAAACACAGTGGTATAAAATGTATGATATCTGTAAAATTGAAAGTTTAGGGGTTAATTTTCATTATTCATATACACTTATAAGACTATTATCCAAACATTACACAATACTTTGTCAAATAATTTTTGCAACACTTTCAAAGATACTCTTTTAAGTGCTTTTAAAATATTATTAAGTTATTACTCATAGAATACTATGAGGAATGTGCTATTGGTCACTTCCTTTGACAGATAAGGAAACTGAGGCTCAGAGAGTAATTGTTAAAAAGCAGAGGAGAAATTAATTTTTAGACCTTCTACCCTTACACAACTATTATAATTTATATTTTTCTCATCTAGGCTTTGCATATGCATATATTGCAACATTCTTTCTAATTGCTTTGCTGTCTTCATGAACTGTCAAAAGTCAGAATTGCCATTATTCCCAGAAATCCTTTGGATAGCATAAAAAATAACTTATGGAGAACAGGACTCAATGGGGGCAGGTCATCCACAGACTCTCCCATACATCAGTAATAACCCAATATACAAGGGTTGTCCGGAAAACATCCAGCCCTTGTCGATATAAGGAGAACAGTTACATGGCTGGATACGTTCCAGACAGCCCTCTTACGTTCCCACTTAATCTTTATGTGTGAAGACATTATTTATTTTAAAAAGTATTGACAGTTAAATAAAGCCAAGAACCTTAACTTCTAATAATAATGATGACCTACATTGAAAAAACCCATTCAGTATCTCTCATATCCTCACTGCAATTCTATTGAGCTAATTGTTTCCCCATACCTGTTGCTTCTTTTCTTCCTTTAATCCATCTTTTATCAAACATGCAAAATTTTAAATGGAACACATCTTTTAAAAGAAACTTTAACATTTCCCAAACATTTTATAAATTTAACTTTAAAAAATATTTAAAATGAACTAATTTTATATATTATATAAATATATATTCATTTATATTCATATATAAATGTGTACCAGCCATATATATAATACTTAAATTGCACTATATATAATATAACCATCACCAATTCTAAGTAAGGCATTCAATTTTCAACCTACATTTATAGCCTAATCTTTTGATTTTATCCCACCTCACCCAGATATCCAATTATACTGAATTATTTGCTGGCATCTGAATGATAATATTTGCTTTTCATGCCTTTGTTTATATTGACCCCTTCTTCACTGATGGCATCCTATTCCTCCTTTAAGGCCCAACTCAAATATCACCTACTCAACTTTCAAGACTTAAATATAATGTGAACTTGGTCGTCTCCCAAGCACGGCAGTGAACTACCATAGCACTGTGCACGAGTGGCATATGTCACCTTTTATCTTACTTCTTCATGTGCCTATTGGATTTATTATTGTGTCCTAACATAGTACCTGAAATACAGTAAGTGGATACTAAAGGATTACAAATCCATAAGTGATACTGAGCTGGCACAGCATGAACTCTTATTTATCAGAGGAAGCATATTCCAGAAGGAAGAGTGGCTTGCCCAGGGCTGTAGATTAACTCCTTCAGGATATTATACAGCTATATGAGCACACTCAGAAAGCTGGCTTCCCAAAAAAGCTGGCTTCCCGAATGTCCCTACCTTTCACATGATATGTTATAGAAACCGCAGAATGACAAAGCTGGGGGTGGGGGGGAAGTCTACGTATTTGCAGAGACTATCAGGGCACATTTACAGAGACTGAATTACGAATACTTCAAATTTATGACCCAAATCCCAATGTGTTCTGAGAATTACCTGTTGTTCACATCTCTTCTTAACCCTCAAGCAACTCCTCACTCTTAAAAGCTGACCCCTCTTACTTAAAAAAGGCACAATCAGCCGCAACCGAGCCTTATGGAAAGTAAGATGGATGGACAAATAGAATTATGATAAAGAAGAAGGAATGATCTTATTTTGACATCTGGGACTCCATTCATCGTCAGGCTGTAACATCTTGACCTGGTTAACAAGAGGTCAGTCTCACGTTCTGTCCTTACCCTGTATCCCTCCCAGATAATGTTTCAGAGAGAGGAGGTTTGAGATATACGGGATGTCTTGAATTATCTCCACTAATTCTCTGGACTGATGTTTATAAAAACAGAAAGAATAAATGAAGGAGAAATGAAAGACTGAATGAGACATACCAGTGAGTAACTGAAGATGGAGCACATTTTTTTCTGGGATGGCAAGACAAACTCCTTGGGCCATATTTCATACTCAGTTGGATATGCTGCTGCCATGTGATATAAAAGAAGGACTGTTTTATTTCTTAGATTTTGGGGGTAGTGCAGACTTTTTCAGTTAGATTTCCTTTCAGTGCCTGTAAGAGGTGTGAGGGCCATTGAAGCTCAGGGGAGATTCATTCAGTGACACCCATTCCAACACCTAAGTTCACTTGGATCTACACTTTGTATTGTATAGAATATCTCTCATCAATTGTACTTGCTTATATTATTGTCTTCTCCCTCAAACTGTGAGTTTATGTGTATCCCCAATACCTAGTATATTGCTAAACACATTGTAGATACTCAATAATTGCTTATTGAGTGAACATATGCTTATATGATTTTTGCCTGGACTAGAAGTATAAATAAAACTTCAATTCAGAATGAAATACAACTTAGCATATTTTAAGGAAAGTAAGCAATTTGAAATCATTATAAGTTATTGATATGACCTGCATACCACCTCAAAAGACAAACACAGCTTGAGTCAAGGCTGGAAATCTAGTCCTAAAAAAATTCAATTTTTTGAGATGTAATGGAGAATTATAATTTCAGAAAGCACACTTACATTCTTGGCTTGATATTTTCACCTTTAAAAAAAACCTCAGGAAGACACACATTTTAATAAGTTACTTTTACCCTAGATGCCACTACTATGAACTAGACTTAATTCTTATCTGTAAGATTTGCTCTATTGTTCATCAGAAATTTCTTTAGAAAAATATAGGTTATTATTTCTTGAGTGTGTTTCAACATTAATAGGTTTCTGGTCATGAACTGGAATACTTGCAAAGGAGGAAGAAGAGATGAATTGAGAGTTTACTGCATAATTCTTTCCTCTTTGATTCTGGCTCATTTATAATTTTTTGATCTAGTTTCAAATTAAGGTGACATTGCCAGACATAAGCATCTTCACATAAAATGAAAAACAACTTCAATCAAGATGAAACCAGGAGGAAACTATTGTCCCTTAAGTCACTGCTTTTTACTTCTGTGGGTGCATGTTTTCCACTTGGTCATAGAGTGAATGACGTTTACGCTTAGCTTCTTATATCTCTGAGAACTTTTTAAGGTTCTACATGGAAATATACTTGGTTGATTTATTATGAAAAGAACATGCAAAAAAAGGCTTATTTACCATTTTCTATCTGATCTTGAGTTGATCAAACTAGTCTGCACTACTTAGAGCGAGTTCAAATATTTAGTCTTGCCAAACACAGGGTTTCTAATACTTTAATAATTGAAAGTTTAATGTTGCTGAACTTTACTTTGATATCCGGTCAAGGGAAATCCAGAATTCCTTTAGGTTCAAGGCATAATAAGGCTTAGAGAAAAAGACATTTGAAATGATTTCTGTTCTTGCAGGAAATTTAAATTCTAATTTTACATCAACTTCCAATATGCAGGTAAATTCACCTTTTTTTATAAGGCATTGTTCTCTCAGCCAGTAGGAGTGTACTCACCCAGACACCTTCAGAACACACAACGGCAAGTAACTACCAGCCGTGAGGAAATTCCTGAGCCTCTGCCCGTTCTCAGAGTCCATTGACTGACCTGTTGATTAGCTGGACTCCTTCAATACCTAAGTCTCATAGACTTCTGAGTGTCAATGGGGCTTTGGCTTTTTAGTCAAGGAAAAAAGCCTGAGAGTAAAGTAGGAAAAAATGTGGAGACTGGCATAGAAACCATTTTTTCCAATCCCATCATTATAGTGAGCTATTTTGGGGGGGTTTACAGCTAGCAGAGACTAGCTGTTCTAGATTGATGTTGCATCAATAGTTTATTTGGCACAGAAATAATCATTTACAGGGATTTGACTTTTCCAACTCTTGTACATTATTGTCCTTAAAGGTATCTGCTATATAGTCTGTTCATAATTTTGATCGGGTCATATTGTTTTGTTAGTCAGGTTTGTTGTTTCTATCCTGTTTTCTTCCAAACTCTCTCTTCTCTCTGGGCACCCCAAGCTCCTCTGGAGGCTCTCAGACACCTCCATTCCTTTGTTTGTAGAAGAACTTCAGGTTATCAGGGTGTGGATGGATGAGGGTTGAGAAAACCAGAAGAGTTTGCATGCTAAATGGACAGAATCCACACATTAAATGGGAGGAGGATTTTCCCATAGTCATGACTCACTTTCTACATGTGTAAATATTTAAGTTACAGGTGGTATTTTCAGAATTTACAACCAAAGGCAGATCTCCAAGTTTCCACAGGCAGACTTCACCATGCTTAATGGTTTAGGAATGCATATGTGTCTACTTAGTTAATTACTTAGTTTCATACAAAACTTATACCTTGCCTTCCAAAAGTTAAGGAGTAGACAGATCTCAGGAGAAGTAAGCACCAACCGACGTCAAGTAGACCTGGGCAAAAATCCTAGTTCGGCCAATAATAACATTTTTTAGTGTGAGAAAGACTAGTTTAGCACTTTAACATTCTGGGTTTATTTTTCTCTTCTTTAAAATAGCAAGTAATTTTGGTCTATTAGAGGTGAGAGAGGTCTAGAAGTGACATCTATCAGCACACTGATAGGGTTGCTTCTGCTGGTCAGGTTAAAAGGCAGGCATCTCTTCTGCCTCTATGACTCCACGGGGATCTGGAAACTGTGACAAAAACAATTCTTCAGTTTTGAATACCATTCTTTGAAGATTACAATACCACTTAGCAAAGCTGCTATGAAGGACAATTAAGAAAATGATAATTTTATATCATACCCATTCCCCCTCCTATAGGACATGAGCCCAGATACTTTCAGGTAATTAATGTGAAAAGAAGAACAAGAAAACTATAGATTATAGTACCAAACTATAGTACCAGCATCTAGAATCTGACCCAGGAAATAAGGTCAGCACAACTCTGGCTTATTTTTAAGAACAGGAATGATCTAGCAGGCATTTAGAATCCAGGTCCTCTGGAGCCTCAAACATCAACCATCTCAGTTTGTAAGTCATCAGTCTGATCAGTATTTCTACTATTCAGCCTTCAACTGGATCCTCAGTTACATCTATCACAGACAGGGAAAGGACTAAAGCCAAAGCTAAATTACAGGCACCACTGTGGAGAGTCACAGCCCCTTATTTGAGGATGAAACAGAATATCAGAGAGCCACTGAGGATAATCTGGACATCCGAAATTAGCAGGCAAAAAACTGACAAGTCCAACGATTGTTCCCTATCATCCGTCAACAAGAACCACTTTCTTTTCTGTATTTTCATATCTTCAATTTTCAAGGATTAGTTTAAGATTACAGGAGGCAGTGGGTTTTAATTAAAAGTAGATTGAATAGATTAGTGGACTGGAAAATGGAGCAGAGCATTGATGCTTAATAAAACAATTTTTCCTGATATTTTCTTACAATTGTGTGAATTTATACTGTTGTAGGGCTAAGCCCTATTTTTATTATCTTACATTTTTAATGTAATATATGTATTTATAAATGTATTTCATGGATCCCTCCTATAATTACAGCTATTTAAATAATTTTGTTAGAAGTCTTCATTAAATAAAAATATTATGTATGTCTCATCCTTGATAGCACATTGTTATTAACAAAAGTTAATAATATTGTAAAAGGTTTACTATAGTTTCCTAATTAGACAGTAAAGAGGAGAAGTAATCACAAATTCAGATTATTTGTGTACAGAGGGTGCCAAAA
This sequence comes from Lyroderma lyra, assembly GCA_004026885.1. Lineage (NCBI taxonomy): Eukaryota > Metazoa > Chordata > Mammalia > Chiroptera > Megadermatidae > Lyroderma > Lyroderma lyra. Next base: position 574,991 of record PVJL010000025.1, read on the forward strand.
AAATATAAACACATTTTAAGAAAGAAACTGTATTAAAATTGTAATACTCAATATATACTGATAATGAAAGGTGAATATAAGTCACATTTGACATCTGCAATTACAAGAGGTGCTCAAAGTGGTTATCATCAGTATTCATGTAGTATTAATACATAGATAACATCGCTTAAAATGTGTATACATTTTTTTGGTACATCCAGTAGATATTATAATTTCTGATTATATGGCATCATATGTGTGTGTGTGTGTGTGTGTGTGTGTGTGTGTGTGTGTGTGTGTATGTGCACGTGCATGCACAGCATGTGTATGGGGGCTGTCCAAAACCAATTTAGCCATAAATGCCTCTATTTTTCCTATTACATGATTGGATACTTTGCAGACAGCCCTTGTGCATATCATAATCAGGAAACTTCATTCTACCATATCACTTCCTACTCAAATACAGAGGACTTAAACTGGATGGAGCAAAATCTCTAAAGCTGTAGCTTGGTATACATCAAAGTCTTAAATTCTCAGTGGTATGGAAATTCGGAGGAGCTCTTTCTGAAATGCATATGTATCTACTCTGGTGGCTTGGGTGCCCAGTGGTAACATGGAGGAACTAAGGAAGAGCCACTAGAGCAGTGGTCCAGGGTGGGATAAATAGCACATCTAGAGGCAAATCTAGAGACATGAGAGAAAAAGAAAGAGAAAAACAGAAGTAAGGCACCAATTCTTTCTGAAGAATCTGAGGCCGACTTTGGCTGAGGGAAAAACTAAACAACCTCTCCAGGATGCTTGTATAGTAAGAAGGGGACAGACCCCTGGCCAGGAAAGGAAGAACTGGTGCTAAGGAAACCAGATGGCAATAGTCCTATATGTATATATACTGCACGATTTCATTTACAGAAAGTTCTAGAACAGGTGAAACTAATCCAAGGTGGTTTTACACTACTCTAGAGGTATTCTACTAGGGAATACAAATGGACAAGTTAAGAATCTATCCATAGATTAACTGTAATATCTTGTGGCAAACAAGGAGTATTAAAGACACACTCGAAGGAACAATTATTGTACAAATTTATCTAAGACAAACTGGTCATGCACAATTAATGCAATATTTGCTAAGTATAAGGTCACCTCTAAGAATGAGAAGTAGGTAAGGTCCATAGGTGTCTTAACCAGAATGCCAAAAAGAGACCTAAATTCTGTTGTTTTACTTTAATTCCATTCATTAACAACAGTCACATCACAAAATGGTTTCACAGTCTGTTCTATCACCTCAAGGAATTCTCAGTTTTCTTTTACTTGGGGGTCCTTTGAATACATCTTATAAAAAAGATTCACTTGCAGTGATGATAATAATGTTTGTGTGTCAGGATTCAGTTGTTCTGTCTTACAGATGGATTCAAACAAGAATGTTCTGAGTCAGTGGCATCAGACTCAGGGATGGTGATAATTCTGGTGTTCTTAAGGACAGATGAGGTTGAGATTCCTACTGTGGGTCTTCCAAAATAACTCTGCATTCTCAGATGCATTCCTTCTCTCACCACAGTGTTTAGGAAAATGCTTCTCTCACTGCCTCCCCTCTTTAGCCACTTTTAAAAGAATGCTTTATCTGAACTTATCTTGGCTATATCATATACCCCCTTTTTTTAAATAATCTCCCAATACCATGCATCTCTTCTCCTTTGTGTTATTACGGCTAAAATTTTGTACTTGTGTTTTTAAAATTAATACCTCCCCTTCCCAATAAACTCTAATCTTCTGAGAGTAGGAAAATGCCTATTTTTGCTAGTCAGGATACTGCAGAGTGCTTTCACATTTATTATTTGAATAAATATGAATAAATGAAAAATAATACATGAAATAAATATATAAATGAAAGGACCATGATGACTAAATGAACAAATGAGTGAGCAGGTGAATGAATGAATGAATGAATGGTCTTCTCAAGTCATATGCTCTTAAGGACATTAAAAAGCTCTGTCTTCTGCCTGAGGGAGAGGATGAGGCAGCCCTTGGTTTTGCTGACAGATATAAAGGCTGCATTCCTAGCACACAAGTCACAACCTAGAACCTAGACTACTACAGAACAGGTATTTTTGGAGAGGTATCAGTAATGATGGCATTCAATCTGATGATGACAATTGGCAGGAAGGCCAATGCACAGCCACGACACAAGAGTGGTGTCTGTACCTTGGAGAGAAGATGCCTGCCATCGGAAATGATATTTATAGATTCATGTTGGTCAGGTGGAGATGTTGCCCCTGGTTGCTGAGTCTCCCAGTGCTGGAATTCCAAGAATTACACTAGAAGAGACTCAGCCAATGGTACTGACTTTGTTCATCACTATACTGAATACTGTATGCACAGTATTACACTATACGTTTCATTTATTAAGTGGTACTTCAAAGACGGAATTTCCAAATTAGAGTCAAGAAGGAGAATGAGACTGAGTAATACAGATAGAAGAAGTAGGTAAGACCCTTTGCTTCAAACAAAGTAGTTGTAGTTTCATCCGTTTTATATTTTGAGATTTTATATTTTGTTATCACTTTCTACAAAATGCAAATTCCATGACAGCAGAAATCTGTGCTGTTTTCCCAACACATAAAACAGAGTCTGGTGCACTGAAGATAATTCAATAAATTTCTGATGAACACATTTAAGAAAGGCTTTCACTGGTTTCTTAATATAAAATTTATTAACAAGGTCTGTTCCAGAGAATATAGCTTATCATTTTTGAAGGATTGCAACTTGAATTATACTCATAACTCTCACCACCAATTTTTAAGGACCCATATGTAGAAACTGTTATTCAGTGCAACTAAATATGTCAACAAAATCTATTTTTACAGTGCTTAGAATACCAATGTCCTTTGTCTTTTCACCTTTCTGAATTACTAAGAAGCACATAATCTTCTGTAGGTTCTAAATTTTTGCCTTCACACTAGAATCAATTTTTAAATGTGAGCTTTGACATTTCCTACTAACTTGTAGAGTTAAGTAACTTGGTGGTTCATTTTCTGACATTTATTTGAATGCTTGCATAAAAGAATCTCATCTGAATACAACAATCTGTTGCATGTGCTACCATTACTAGGGAGGAGTTGAAGAAGGCATCTATTGAATAAAATATATAGGCAACATCTGTTTCATTTAATCTCCAATGCAATTTTATCACCCACATAGACTGCTACTAGATCTACCATATATTAACATCAAAGCCAAATAAAATGTCTAAGATTGGATCCTTTAAATACTTCTGTGTCAGAGAAAGGGAAGTGGCAGACAGGCTGCTCAAATTTTATCCTATTGTTTGAGGTAATAACAATATTTAAGATATTAAAAAGTATATTTGCCTTTCCACTTAATAACAGAGTTAAAGTTAGAGTGATTAGTGACTTTCTTGTTTCTAAAGACTCATGTTCTGGTTTCATTTTTCTCTTAATATGAAGTTTCTAAGCATACAAAAATGCTAAACAGCAGCACATATTTGTACCATTTGCTGAAGCTAATTTCTATGAGAAGTCTCTACTGTTAGACCATAGTTCTGAAAAGCAAAATATGTAACAGCCTCAGTACGATACTTAATAAATGAAATCAAGTCAATAAATGGGTATACAAAATTCAGTTAATAATTACCCAGGAACTTAAATTAACAAAATATTTCTGTGTAAGTAAAACATATTTTTAAAGGATTGTGGGAGAATGGTAGCAGCACTGGCATAGTGTGTTGTTTCTTTCTTTAGTCTTTTCTGAATTAAATAGAGTGAATATGATAGAAAATAATACCGTGGTCAACATCTACAACAAACCTAGGTGACAAGAAATTACCGCAGACCCCAAAATACAAATAGAAAGAAACCAATGAGCGACAGATACAAGATAGAGTATAGATGACTACACAAAAGGAAGAAAAAAGAAAAAAAGACAAGGAACCTCTCACAGGTCTCAGAGGCAGAAAACTCAAAATGCCATCAGAAACTACTGGAATATGCTGGCCCATTTTGAGAAAAGTGATAGTAATGGGAGGGGCTACTGAGGCCCGATTTGCAGACTGGTCAAAGAGGCTCAGAGAAATTCCGTGCAGTCTGGACCAAATAACTTCTAAAACTAACAAACTGGTGTTCCAGGAGAACACCCCGGACTCTGAACAACCCCTAGGAGCAAAATTCAAACCAAGCATTACAGGGAGCATAATGCCAAAAAGAAAAGAAAAATTAAAATAACCAAGGAAATAAATAAAAGGGGCAGGGTATAGAGAAGAAAAACTTAAAAAAAAAGTACAAGGCCATGTACTCAGTACTTTGTGGACAGGTACTCCAGAGCTGCTGCATTGATTATGCAATCCAAACTTTGGCTAGCCCGAATTGTCATCTGCTATATTTGTGAACTGCAAGTTTATTTTGAAGACTTAGTATGCAAAGAATAAAGGTAAAATATTTAATTAATGATTTTCTATCAATTCACATTGAATAATCATTTTATTAATGCTTATATTGATAATATATTGCTTTTAATAATTATGTAATCACTACTTTTGATATTGATAACTTGCTATGGTGTTCGAATGATAATATTGTGGACATTTGGGTTAGATAAAACATGATTAAAATTAATTTCATCTTTTTATTTTTTTAATGTGGCTACTTGACAATTTAAAATTATATATGTGCTTAATTGTAATAGAAGTTTCAGAAAGTAAAGAAGCAAATGAGAGATGGGCTGACAGCAAATAGAATTCAAGCACTGATGGAGACCTTGATCAATCCCAATGTATGGACCTCGTTTGGGTCACATTACCAGTAAAGATGATTAGAAAACGATATAGAAATGCAAATCCTGATTAAATATTTGACATGAAGGGGGATTGATCACTACCATGATGATTAAAAAAGAACATTTGCCTTTTAGAGATACATACAGAAATATTTATAGATGAAATTACATTACATCTAGAGGGGGCTGAGAGAAATGAGTGGGAATTTAGAAGAAACCAGATCGGCCGTGAGCTCACCACGTTGAAGTAAGGGGGTAGGTGCACAGAGATTTGCTATACTCTTCTAATTTCAATAATGTTTGAAATTGTCCATAATTGCAAGGTAGAAACCCAAGAACAAGAAACAAATCTACTATAGATTGAAAAACACTAAAGAGAAATAAAGGTGGCTCTACAAGATGCAAAATCAAGGGGAAAAAAGTCAAAATAGAGTCTCCTGTTCTGTAACTTTAGTACTAAGATGAGAATTGAAGGAGGCTTCAGTATAACTGGTTAGTTTTTCCATTTATGGAATGTTCCAAATCTTTAAAAACCATCTGGTGAGCCAGGATTTGGCTAGATTTCCATTCCACTATAATAATGAGACATTTATTGAGAAAGAATGTCAAAAAGAACAGCCCTTAGAGTGGCTATATGCATATACCAGAAACTGAAACACTTAAAGCAACCTTCATCCAAATTTACAAAAACAAACATATAAAATAATGTCAATGACAATGTCCAATTATTCTGGCACTATATTACAGTATAAATACGAAATTCTTAAAATGACCACATCTTGGTTATAAGATTATGCTAGAATATTGCCAACTATTTACTTTTCAGCAATCAGATATTCTGAGGAATATTATTAGTGATAAATCATTTTTAATATTCAACTATATATAGGAGAAAACAGAAATAAAAATCTAGAAGACAGTATTTTGAAAATGAAGCATTTTGTGAAAGACTACTCAACAGTAGATTTCAAAGTTTCTGCTGCTTCTGGTGTGTTTCCAGTCTTTCAGAATTTTCATTTATTTCCACAAATCCATACAGATCACTTCACATAATTTCTAATATAAATGCTTTTGGATGGAGCTCCAGTGGCGCAATCGGTTAGCGCGCGGTACTTATACAGCAGTACATAATTGCTTTTGGTGTTATAATAAACGTCGAGTCAAACAGCAGAGTTTGCTCTGCCTTCTCTTTTTACTAGACCCACCTCAGTCTAAAAACAAACTCTGGCCACCAAATAATCAGGAATGGCACAGGAGAATGGGAGATGGAAAAGTAATACAGTAGACTCTCCATGAACCGAAACTCCAGCAACCAGCGCAAACATCTTGCTGGCTTGAGTGTTTTGCCGGTTGCTTGAGAGTGCTGGTTGCTTGAGTTCGGGTTAATGGAGAGTCTATTTATAGTTATCTGACACCTACCAACTCCCGTGGGTGCCTGTTAACTGAGAGTCTACTCTATTTAGTGTTATATGCAAGTCTTCATTTGAAGAACCTTGTCAGCTACATAAATATTGAGCTCCATTTTAGCAGCAAGGAAATTGTCAAATAATGTTCTCCTGGTACTTCAATTTAACTTAAACTTTCATCAAGTGCTTACTTTGTGGGCACGACGGATGGTGCTGAGGATTGCAAGGAGAATATGATATACTTGCCTTGAATGTACTCAGTTTACTGGGGGAGGCAAACCGCAGAGGAGCTGGTTTAAAAATCTTGCATGGTATGTAGTGCGGAAGCACAAAGGATTCCTAGCCCTTTCATGCACCAGGGACATGTCCCGCTGGGGTACTGAGGGTGGGCACAAGGTCTCCTGGTCGAGAAAAGGAGATGACCCAGTCTAAGCAAAAAGGGCGTGTGTCTTTCCTTGTAAGGGAAACAAAAACAGATGGAAATAAACTACAGCAGTCAGGGCCAGGACCCAAGAGAAACAGTAAAGAAGAATAAGCATCGTAGAACAAGAAAATATAGATGGGGAAATAAAAACGTTAAAAGCTCCAAAAAGAAGGAGCTCAGCTCATGTGCCTTTGGCATGACCAGATTTCTTAATCAAGGAGAAATTTAAAAAATTTGCACCACCCCCTGGCTTCCTTAAGTGTGCTTGGTCACTAGATAATAAGCTATATGCACATGGGCATTGCTAGGGTGTTGTGTGCCCAGAAAAGAAACAAAAAGGCTGCTTCCACGGTGCTGAAGTCCCCGGGGCGAACTCGTGTGCTGCTTACGTGCACGGAGGCCCGACTCCTTCCTTCTCGTGCAAGGGCTCCACGACATCAATATGCCTTTTCACCTTATAAGCTCTACGCACAGCAGATCAAACAGACTGTGCTTCCTATCAGCTGTCAGTTGTTTTTACCAACCTATTAGGCTCGAGTGCATTCTACAAAATGCTTAGAGAGGTGAGGCAGTGGTGGAAGGAATGATTTCAATATCAGAGCCAGTGCAGTTGTCACTGCCAATGTGACTTCCTTAATAATAATGGAAAGAAAAGCCGTTGGCTGAGAGTCCAGGTGAGGACACTTGAGAGAAGCCGGTGTCCCATCCGAGCTGACTATGAGGACAGCATGGAGAACAGTGCTTCCAGGACCCACATATGCAGCTCTGAGAGCCACACGTGCTCCCAGGACGAGCCAACGGCAAAAGAGCAGAGCAAGTCTGACAGCGTGTAGATGCCTCTTCACTCATAAAAACACACTGGGTTTCACAGGCTTAGCTTCATCATTTGGAGTTAGAAGCTGGGATGTCTGTGATGTTGTAATTTTTAAGCAAACTCACTGAGAACTGATTAGAGAGACTTAAGTGAAATATGCATTTGTGCATAATGAAATATTAACAGAATTGGCACGGTGACTACACCGAGTTCGAAGGCGTAACATTGTTCTATCGATCGTGGGGTTTTTTTCAATTTGGTTATTAAGCATTAATCAACATTTTGGCATTATGTAAGGAGCAGAGGTTCAGGAATAGCGACATTAAACTTGTTTAATTTCTTTCCTCTTCTCAGACCAGAAGGCAGTGGACTAACTGAAGCCCTGACCAAGCACAGTGTCCTCGAGGCCCAGGCCAGGCAATGGAGATGGGACTGCTGCCTGCGAGGATCAGTGGTGCCACAGTGTGAGTTTCCAGCCTTGTCATTCTCTCCAGGCTGTGCTGATTGAGTCAGGAAAACAGTCTGCATTCCAGTTAAGGGCGGGTGGAGGTGGTGGGGAGGGGAGAAGGGGGATATGGGACTAGCAAGCCAAATAAAACAGAAAACCAGGACAGCTAAGAAAGATGAAGGTGTCTAGCTGACAGTGGTGAACAGGATCTGAAGACAGTTCTGAGATGAAGAACAAATGTCTGATTGTATGCACTTCCTATAGTTATGACCCTAGATACACTGAGAGCTTACCCCTATGAATAGCAAAAAAGAAATATCAGCTAACTATGATTTAAACTAACATTCTCACATGACAAGAATTCTGGAAGTAGGCAGAATTCTGGCTTTGGTTTAGCTCCTCAACCATGGCAGAGCTCCAGGTCCATGTCTGTTATGTCTTCTTGACATTCTTCTCATGGTTGCACATTATTGCAGCACTAACAGTCGCCATCATCACATGACTGTGTTTAAAGAAAGACAACAGGATGGGTCGGGGCAGAGCATTTACCCTGAAAGTAATCCTGTAACTTAGGAAGAGAGAAAACCTTACTCAGAAACGTGCAGCTCATCTACAGGATCAGGGTCTAGGGTGACCAACTTGATCTTGTTTGCCTGAGATTTTCTCAGTGTTAGCACTCAAAGTCCCACATCTGTATGACTCTCAGGTTGGTCACATGTATTAGTGTCCCCTGGCCAGCTTTGATCAGTTTTCCTGAGAAGAGGTGCTCTCCATCTGAATTAGAGTTGCTTACCAACCAAAAGGAAAAGATGGTGTTTTGTTATAATAGATTCTCTCAATGTTGGCTACACTTTAGAATAATCTGAGGAACTTTTATAAAAATGCCAATACCTGGGCCCTACTCACAGGGATTCTAGATTAATCTGGGGTATTTCTTGAGCATTACTACTTTTAGAAAAGTATTCGGGTGTTTCTAATGCACAGCCATAGTTGAGAAACCACTAGAGAAGTTCAATAATGGGGTGGGTCAACCCTGAACACTTAAAACAGCCCTGAAACAAAGAATATAACTTAACATGACCGGCAGCATCATAAATCCTTAAATCAATGTGCTCTTTTGTTTCTCAAAATTTTTAAATTTATTTTTTTTACTGATACTCAAAAAAAAAAAATAATAAAGCAAGGCACATGTTATTTCTATTTATAAACTAGAGAGTAGAAGCTCAAAAATGTTACTCACCCTTAAGAGATCCCCTTTACATTACATTTATATACCCTGCATTGCCAAATTTCCATTTTTCAGTGCACGTACACTAAATATTGACATACCTGCTTGAAAACACACTAATGTATACACATATCATTTGCAACCTTTTTATTGAACTGTCATGCCTATCATTATGGTAGAATAGATTTAACTCAGCTTGTTTTAACCAAAATTCTTTGTATAAGCAAACCTTAAAAATCATCTACTGTGAGTTACAAGAATGAGATAAAAGCAAAGGAAATAGAAAAATATGAGCATCACACTAAAATGATATTATTCCATGTAGGTGAGACAAGGGATGGATAGAGAGGAAGGAGGTCATAATGTGCATTAGAAATTTGCTACTTCAATCGCTGAGCTTTGAGTTGGACTGACAGCTCAACCCTGGAATCCTTTCTATTAGATAACAACTAGGTTATTTCTTTGCTTGTTTTGCAATTCCATTTTTACCCACCCCTCTTCTCACTTGCTCATTGGATTTCTCTATTAGCAATTACACTGCCCTTGTCTGTGGCTGAGTGAAAAGTTGGCCTTGGCCATGAGAGTATGGGGTGTTGGAGGTGAAAAATATAATTTGAGATGCTTAGAACAAGGCTATATATTCTGTGATAGGATCATAGTCTCAAGTCTCTTCTTTCTTGAATCTCCTGGGCAGCAGGTGTATATTAATTCTTGTAGACTGAGCCAAAGGAAATTATGTGAGTCTGTGTTTCACATGGAGAGTTGTACTACTTCCTGTGGTGAATGTGTATTCACAATAGTCCGTGAAGTAAGAGTAACCTATAGAGATTTACCGAGAACTCTAGAAAAGCAACATCATCAGAGAAAGAGTCCATAGTGTTGTTTGGCAAAAGGCTATCACTGGACAAGTGTTCCAAGTGTCAGATTTAGGAAGTGAGACTAGACCACAAATGGAACTATCAGCCCCGTGCAATGTGAAGTCGGAAAGCAGGTGACAGGTCGGAGCAACTGGTGAGTAATAATGACATAATGAACTTTTCCCAATAACTATGTGGCATATGCTGAACACCTTAAAAATGTTATTTTACTTACTTCTCACAATAGCTTCATGAACTCAGTAGCATAAACCGTCCCATAAAACAGACAGAAAAACTGAGACTCAGAGAAGTAGAGTGAGTTGCCTAGTATCACATGACCAGTAAATGGTGGAGGCAGTTAATTCCATAATATTGCAGAGGCCCAGGTCGTTTCAGGACTGTGGCATCTTCCTCCTCATTAGACCTTCTCCTTCTTTCTATGGGGTGCAAGTTTTAGGTGACTGACCATGCTTCAGTGTCAGAGTTTGTAATGACAAGACAGGAAAACTATTTTCTCCTGGAAGAGATTCCTGTTCTACCTACTGGATAGCAGCCATTTGGGGCAGAATAATTTATTAGGCAATGAATTGCTCGGCCCACTTCCTGTTAGAAGAGACTGGCAGAAAGACGAAAAGGTAGCTTAACTCTCCACCCATCTAAGTTCTGAGTTTCTGACTCCTTTCAGAGGTCGGTAATGACTTTTGGGCTACCTGGGCCAATGCAAAAGCCACTAGGCACCCGCTGTCCAACCTCATCAACCTTTTTCTTTTCTATTTTGTGGGAGGGGAATTGAGCTACATGTTCCTCAAAGAGAACAGAAGAGAACTGGGATGGGAGAAGGGACTTGCTCATGTGCAACAGAGCTCCCTAGGACTAGAAGGTTCCATAAGGAGTTGTGTCCTATGTGGAAGGTGCCAAGAAGGTGAGCAAGATGATGTGTTTCCAGAGGTGGAAGGCTGTGAGATACCCAGCACCAGTCTTGGAATTGCAGCCAAAGACGCTGGGACTGGAGAGAAATGCTGCCTCCCAACATGGCCGATGGACTAGTCCGGGACCCCCACCCCAGAGTCACTCCCTGATTCTTCTCCCTGAGCCCCTGTTCCCACCAACCCCAGCCTCTGCGTGGGAAACTGAGGATTATCATGGAAATGCTGTGCTATAAATGTCCCCACCCTGCCTTTGTTCAGGGCTCCGACTTTGGAAATGACTCTGAGCCCTCCGGCGTAAAATAAACAAATTGAACCTGCAAGTACTCCAAGTGCTGCTTGGTCTTTCCGACAGGCGAAGGGGTAGAACCTTCCCCAACATTTAGGGGTAGAGGCTTTCCCCAACAGGACCACACTGGCAGAGGGGCTGTGGCATGACAGGCCTCTGAAGGGACTGTATTGTCATGTACAGCGAGCGTCCTGGTGGGATCCTTGAAGGACCAAAGACCAGAGGCTGTTTACCTCTGAGAGTGTACATGACACCGAAGAGAAAAAAGAGCCTCCAGCAATAAATTATATTAGTTTTCTCCCTACTCCTGTTAGAGCCTGATGCAATTTAATTTATAAAAATTAAGTATCAACTTACTTGCACCTCAGGTTTGTGGAAAAAATTCATGCTCCTACATTGATTACTTCCCTATTTAATATATGCAAATGTTTTAGGTATGAAATATTGTTAATTAAGTAGTTATCCCCTTGCCCAGAAAAGGAAACTGAGACAAGGTGAAGATATATAAAAATATATATTTAGTGGGCTGGGATAGAGGAAAGAACCCTAAACACAGGACCCACAACTTTAGTGAGGAATCTTCTGCATCAACAAAAAGTGCAGTTTGACCACTGACATGAGGATGTGTGATGGAACGGCAGGATCGTTTCCCTGCTGTGGCCATAGGCCTTGACAGATATTGGATGGGGCCACAGGGTCTCCTGCCAGAAGCCCACGTCACTGCCTGTGGCCTCCCACCCTATATCAAGGCTCTGGATTTTCAGCCCACACACGTGCAGTCCATTCTGCACTGTTGGGTCTTGGATGGTCTTACCCCTGCAAGGCCTAGGAGCCAGAGCCCAGCCCCCTGCACCTGCAACTGGGACAGACAGCACTGCACTTTAACCCTGAGGGGGAGAGGGGTGGGCAAAGCTCCCATGGGATTGCGGTTTGCCTAATAGACTCTTTCTAGAAGATTCTAGGATGAGGGAAAATGTCTCAGTTGGACACTCAGGTGCTATCATTTTAGAACTCCATTGCCAGCTCAGTAGAACTCCTGAGATCCTCTGACATGGGCTACCTCTGACAAGAGTAGTGGCAATTGTGCCTCAGGCCAGATTCTTCCACTCTCTAAGCTGCCCCAAACACGGAGCTCAGCCTGTCCCTCCCCCTGGACCAGCACTGTGACCACACAGAGGACCCTGCGGGCTCCCACTGAGCCTTTGCCTTCCTGGTGTTAAGTACAAAATGGAGAGCAGACTTGAAAATTCCCTGAGCAGACACAACCATTTAAACCACACAAGTGAAATTTAACTTAGTGTATTTTGCAAAACAAGCAAAACTTGGGCTGCTTGTAAATGCCTCCAATAATTGTAAAAGTAACTTAAGTCATCTTCCTAAAAATAGTGTAAGATAATCACTTTTAACCACTCCCCTGTCATCTGGAATTCCCAGTTGTAATAACAACTGGTCATTATACAGTTAAACAACTTCCTTCTTTTCACTTCATAAGCTACGCTGAAAAGTCATGCCCCAGAGCTTTTTATCAGACTTGAATTTAAAAGCTCCCAGTTGGCTAAGTCTTCTTAAATACACACTAAACCCTTAAGTACCTAATAGGCTCTTTGGAAGAAACCTCAAGCTCTTCAGGAAGACATGTGATCACAAAAATTTAGTCCCTGTCCTAGGTCATCCTTCATGTCCCCTCCCCTACGAGAGAGGACGAACCCAGAGCCCAGAAATGGTGGCTCTCTGATATGGGTCATGGATTCACAGACCCCTCAGATGCAAAAGGAAAGCAGACTTTGCGTGTCTTTCATACCCATCATGGTTGCCAAAACACAACATAGTGGGATAATGCTGGGGTTGGGGGTGGGGGCAGGTCAGAGCTGCCTGCAAGTCAAACTGATGCAGGGAATGAACCAAGGAATTAGAGAATTATGTCCCAAGAGACTCTGGTTGGTAACAGAATAGCAATGTTCCCAGAGGGTAAGGATGTGAGAGATGAAACTAAGAATTCTTCCAAGGGTCAAAAAGTCAAGGGAGATAGTCAAGGCTGAGTTCCCAGATCCTCAACCATAATAAAGAGACATCCTGAGAGCCAGTGAACCAAGAAAGTCTCAAAATCTAAATGGAAATCTGAAGAGTCTAGTGGCTCAGGAGTTCAAAGAAGGCTCCCTTCCACCAAGAATATTGAGCAAAGCCATCTCTTACAGAACATCTTGCAGGAAAATTAAGGCTGCCCTTGCGGGGTCAGCTGCACAGCCAGCCACCTGGGCCCCTGGCTTCAGATGCCTTTGCTTCCAATGTCTCACAGTCTCATCCTCAGACTGTGCCCGCTGGGACTGGGCAGTTTCCCAGCTGCTGTGCAACCGCATGGGGGACAGTAGAAACATCGATGAACACAAGGAGCCCTGGATTGCTCAATTTCAGGCCTGAGCAAAGAGCCAGGACAAGGATTTAGATCCACCTGAAGAAAGAGAGGTCCCCTGAGAGGTCCAAATGAGGAGCGTATCAAGGAACTGAGGTGGGATGGAGACCCTCGGCATGGGGTTAGCCCAGCCACCAGTGAGCACCTATGCCCAAGTACCAGACACAGGGGGGACTGACACCTCCAGAAAAGGCAAGTCCAAAAGAGAAGGAGGCACGTCTTTCAGGAATAAAGAGAAAAAGCGGGAAGGTTCTCTGTGCAAAGCAGGCCCAGTTGAAAGCAGAGCTGTCTTGATGGGTAGAAAATAATCTGAAGTGCAAGGGTGCAGGACAGTCAAGGGTCTTATCACAGAGAAGAAACTGGAATTAGACGTGGATTCCATGTGTGGCAGGGGAGGGAGGAGAAACCTGGGGCCCAAGCAGACCTATCATTGGTTATTCCTCTAATTAGAGGGCTCCTTCACACCCAAGCAAAGCTGCCTTTTTGCTCTGGGAAGAGGCATTACCTTGTCTTCCGAGAGTAGTCGCCATGCAAACATCCTTGAAAATACGGCCCGGAATAAAGGTCGTCAGTGTCTCTGCTGTAAGAGATGCAGAAACATGACAGACACATGCAAAGCTGTCACCCAGCCATAACTGAGCATCGACCTTCGTTTGTCTTATTTTGCTTTTAACTTACTTCCACCCAAGGTACTTGGCTTTATTCATCCATACAGTGAAGTTAGAAGCCCTTCCTACTGTTTGGGACTGACTCAATTGTAAGGATTTATTAATTGTCTATAACTATTCCCTTTGACTGCATATTCTTTTAATTATTATTGAATTTAATTAACACGTAAAATTCATTTAAGACTTGTAATTCACCGGGGGCACATTCTGTCCATGTCCTTTGTTACTTATTTATTCCACTCTTGGGCTAGAATGGGCTGCTTAGTGTTAAAATTTTGATCTCAACCCTCAAAAATAAAGTCTGGTGCTGGTGGGACTTCCCCAGGCGGGGTCTGATCAACTGCTATTGGCAGGATTTCTGGGATAAAGGCCCTACTCCCCAGACACTCTCAATCCCTTCACTTATCTGGAATTCAAGGACTCACTTTCTTTCTTTGTCTAATCTTGGACAAGGACAGACTGATTCTAAAAATACACAGAAATCCAAGTACCAATACAGGTGAACTACTTGCCTCGTTTTTACAAAAATTGCCCATGACCAAAGGAAGTGAAATGTTTCTGTGATTTAGAAAAGTTTATATACACAAACCAAGAGTATGCAGTGCAAGTTCTAAATAGAATGGTGAAGCATATAGAATAGACTTTCCCTTCACAATCACAGAGCTAGGGTAGATATGAGGGCTGTCCAGAAAAAATCCAGCCACAAACCTCTCTGTTCCTCATATTACATGGCTGAATACTTTCTGGACAGCCCTTGTATTTTCAAATTAATTTATTGTACAGAAAGTCATCATGAAGCATATGATCTACAAACCATATTGTTTTGGTACTGGTATTACAATTTAGATAAAGAAATATTCCTTTTTTTAAACTTATATGGTTCAAAAATCCAAACACAAAGAGGTACATAGTAAAAAATGACTCTCCACATATTTTTATTAGTTCCTTGTGCATCTTTCCCAAATAAATCATATTTTATGATTCATCTCCCCACCTTACATAGAAGTTATGTACGTTGTTCTGCCCCTTGTTTTTCTTAAAATCATACCTTGAGATGGTTCCATGTCAGAACATGGAGCGTTTCTCATTATTTTTTGCATTGTTTGTAATAATTATTTAACCTGTATACTTTTGATAGATGTTTGTGTCATTTCCAATTTAATGTGATTTCAAACAGTGTTGTACCAAATCTTCTGCATTTGTTCTGTCATACACGTGTAAGATAAATTCCCAGAAATGGGATGGCTGGATCAAAGGGTTTGCAACTTGGAGGGATACTACTGTATTGCTACCTATAAAAGTTGTAACATTTGCACAAACCCCAGCTGTATCTCAAAGTGTCTGTTAGGGTAGTGTAAATTTTAACATATAGTCATCAAAGCTACTGGAAATGTCCTCTGACATAATTACTCCCCATGTTGACCAAATGCTTTAAAGCGATAGCCACCTACGTTTATACAAAACTATGGTATTGGTTTAAAGCATCAGAATATACATACTACTAAGCAGTTTATCTCTTCGAAAACATAAATGTGGATTTCTGTAAAGATGCAGAAAACAGAGAACGTTTATACACTACAGGAAACCATGAGGTGTCTGCCAAATGATTAACAACAATTTTATTACCATATTTACAGATGATATTCTTCTGTATATCAATAGCTAAAATTACATGTTATTTTTTTTAAAATATGTATCAATTATTGAGGGGGAAAATCAGCAAATTTATTCTTAATTAGCAACTTTATTCAGAAAATGCTAATCATGAACCCAAAAGAAGATAAAGTATGTTCCTATTTATTTAGAATAGGATACTACTTAAAACACCAGGGTTTAAATTTAGACAGTCCTGGGTTTGAGTCCTAGTGCTGTTTCCCAATGTAATCAGTTCTTCCTTTCCTCTCCATCTTCGCTACACCTCAAGGTGGGCAGAGAATATTTTCCTGATTGATTGACTTTGGGCTTAACCTATGACTTGTATGACGCTGGAATGCAAGTACAAGTAACGATTTGCCAGCTCCCTCTCCTCGAGCTCCTTCCTTTCTGCATGAGAAGAGCATGACTCAGACTGTGGGTCTTGCTTCCAGACTGAAAAGACACTCGAAGACTTGAATCGAACCAGCAGTTTGGAGCCAAGGCCAGCTGAACCCAGGCAACACCGCTTACTCATCAAACCAGCCCATCCAAAGTTTATACACAGACTTGTGAGCAAGAAATGAATAACGGTGATGTCCCTAATCCTCTGAAATTTTCAGTTGTTTTGCTGTGGCAAAAGCTGACTGATACAGCTGCTAATTGTGTAACTTTAAAAACGATCCTCAAACTCTCTATACCACCATTTTCTTATCGGTAAAGTGAAAATAATAATGGTAACACACAATTTGTAGTTTGCAATGAGGCAGGCAAAGTGATTAGCATGGCACCATGCATGTAGTAAATGATAAATAAATAAATGATCAAAACACTATCAACAGTAACAATTCCAGACAGCATGGTGATTATAATTAATAACACTGTAGTGTATCTTTGAAAGTTAATAGAGTAAATCTTAAATATTCTCATCACAAGAAAATAAAATTTTGTAACAATGTATGGTGATGAATGTTAGGTAGACTCATAGTGGTAATCATTCACATCATACACAGTATCAAATTATTATATGGTACACCTGACACTTATATGTTAATTACACCTCAAAGTAAGAAAAAAAAGAGTAACATCCCTATTTAGACCCTAAGCTCCATAATGCTTTTTTCCTCTTGGCTCTGAACAAACAGTAACAGTTCTTGGAAGACGTGGTGCTTAATAAATTCTTCTGAATGAGTAAGTGAATGTATCAGTGGAGTGAACTTACTCTGTTATGAAGAAACACCCTGTTTTTCTCGAACAGAGAAACATACCTTCAGTCATGGGTGCATTTAGATCACACCTTGTAAAAATGGGAAGCAGGTAACCAGCAAGACCACATGGTTTTGGAGTCTTAGACCTTGTGTTGAACCAGAGCTGGCCACTCATTTACCCCTAATGTCACTTAAATGAGTTATTAGGACTTGCAGTACCAACATTTAAGATAAGGATGATACCTGCCTTATGGAGTTATTAAAAGAATTAAAAAGAAATAGTATCTACAATTTTCCAGGTACCTATTAAGGGTATGAAAAATCTTAGAAGGCCCCTCTAGAAATATACCTGTCGTGACAGAAAATAATGAGAATATTTTAGAAGACAGAGATACAGATTTTATATTATTTTACTTTAAATCCCAATTCTCAAGGACTTACACCAGATACACTATTTTATTGATCTACTGATTTAAAATGAAGTTCTTATTTAAAATTCATTTTAATGTTGCCTCTTAGACTATTTAGTAGTTTTATGCATAACGCACTTAAACTAAAAAAAAATGTACTTTTAATTATAGGAAATTTTAAGTAAAATAGTAATTATGAGGAAAGACTTCATTTAAACCCTGGATCTTCAAAACTCCCAGGAGAATAAAATATGGCTAAATATTCTATATTTTCTCACCGACTTACATGAGCTCGACTGTGAAATAAAGGGAATTGCTTTTTCTGAATCCGCCCATCAGGGTGCTATCGGCCAACTTTAAGCAGCCTTATAAGAAACAGACCTGAGAGACTCAGAGCTGTGTCCGTTGAAAGGAAAATTACTTAGAACAGGGTTCAAGAACATTACAGGGTTATCCCTCTTAGGGTTAATACTCAGAGAAAATTCCTTTCTGGCCTTGGCGGGAACCTGTGTGCTTCACTACAGTAGTCAATATACTTTTAAATTACAATAGGAATTTAGGTAACTGTCCAGGTTTTCCTTGTTACAGTGACTCCTGGACACCTAATACCCAGTTTGTGACCTGCCACGCCCCACAGCATAAAGGATTCTGCTCTATTTGGGCCCCGCCCTCCATTCCTGCATTAAAATCCTCACCCCCAAGGCGATGGTATTAGGAGGTGGGGCCTTTAGGAGGTTATTATGAATCCTCATGAATGCGATCAGTGCCCTTATAAAACAGGCCACGGAAGCTCCTTTGTTCTTCCACCTCGTGGGATTACAGTGAGAAGATAACCCTCACCAGACCCCAGATCTGTGGGCACCATGATCTTGGACTTCGCAGCCTGCCAAACTGAGGGAAATGAATGTTTGTTGTTTATAAGTTTGTGGTATTTTTGTTAGAGTAGCCCTCTCAGACTAAAAGAAACTCTGTAGTATCTATTTTTATATTAGCCTTGGACCTGGGTTAAATACACACCCCTCTTGGGTTTTATTTTATTGACTCTGTGTGTGTGTGTGTGTGTGTGTGTGTGTGTGTGTGTGTGTGTGTCTTTCATCTATTTTAAAACAGAGAAGACAATTTTTTCTAGTTTTTTTCCAGAAGTTAGATTATACTATCTAAATTACTATCTAAAGAAATTCATTTCACTCAAATATATTTCAAGTACATATTTCCAAGTCAATACCTAAAGATCAAACATATTATCTTTAGAAATTTCTAAATACATCTTGAGAAGCTACTTCATGTATTCTTAAGAATAAGATAAAGCATAAGTGAGCAGATTAATTAAAATGTCACCTAGGTCATTAAAGCTTTCCCTCTTCTTTCTGATACCTTTTAGGTTCATTGAGTCGTCGTGCTTCCAAAGACTTGAGAGTCAAAAATATTTTCTAATTTTAACATGATTGACTTTTTAATGTTTATCTCTTTGACTTACACGTTATTTATTTTGACATAGAAATGATAAATGGAAAAATGAGATGATAAATGAAGAACGTCCTGTTTCTGAACTATGAAGCTAATGACGAGGAGGTCACCAGTGATCCTAACAAAGAACACCTGAGTTGGTGTGAGGCTTAATCACGGTTTCTTCTAGATTTTGGCATATGTTTGGTAGTAAGAGTCTCTTAAGAGAAAGTACTATTCAACAGATGGCATTGCCAAGTATTGACCATATAGCAATTGATTATGAAATAAACCTGACGTATTTGGTCCCCACTGTTAAAAAGAACTTACTTTACTAATTCTACTGAAAGTACAATTATTAACATAATAAACTTAATGCTGTACAAATGGAATAGAGAAAAGGGTAAGTTGAAAAAAATAGTAACGTCACTAAAGTAATAAAAAGGTTATGTAATAGCACAATAATTAGATCTGAAGGATAAATGCTGGTCCTATCTAAAGGTCCCATCAAAAGGACTTCATCTTACATTTGTCATAATATCAAAGGCAGAGATCTATACAGTTATTATATAAATAAAATACTTCTATTGAAATAATAAACTGCAAAGAACCTATGATTTTTTTAAGACAAGATTTATCTGAGAAATAGTGGTAATTCTCTTCCCAATATTCCTATGAAATCCTGTGTCTTAAAATAAATTATTGTTTGTCAAACTGAATATGGCTTTCATTATCAAATACAATGGGCAGTCACAGTATGTCTATTACACTGTCTGACTTTCCCAGGGCCTGTGAGGCCTAAAATTGACCAAGAGAGAATAGCTACCCTAAATTCATTCTATTGTCATAGAATATAGTCTATATAACGTTGAATAAATAAAATAATAAAATCTAATTGCCTTGTTTTCATATGTCTATATCAAGAGTTTAAGTGATTAATACCAATAAACCTTGAATCTAACCATAGGTCATAACTGACCAAAAAACTGAGTTATTTTTCCCAAGCAAAACATCTA
The DNA here is from genome assembly GCA_004026885.1 of Lyroderma lyra. Classification (NCBI taxonomy): domain Eukaryota; kingdom Metazoa; phylum Chordata; class Mammalia; order Chiroptera; family Megadermatidae; genus Lyroderma; species Lyroderma lyra. The sequence goes on from PVJL010000025.1 coordinate 594,937, forward strand.
AATTATAATTTCCTGGAGGAATTCTAACAGTAACTCATTTCAGTTTCATGGACAACCAAAAAGCAGGTTGTAAACTTGAGTTTGAATGAGATTTATGAATAGTTCAACTATGCTTGTAAATAAAGCTAGATCACCAATTTTCTAGCATTTCTGAGTTAATTATAGCAATCTCTTCATATTGTCTAACTATGATGTGTTTCTTTATTGTTTCTTGACATGATTATTGATTACCCAGGTGATTTGAAGTTATTACTAACTTTGGATTTTACAGCAGATGGTTGAAAAAAAAAAAAAAAGACAACAATCAACAATTCTATAAATTTGATGTCTTACAGCACTTTTTAAAACTATCAACTGAAGTTACTCTATCAGTGTCCATCTTTGGTCACATACAATCTCTCTAGAAGTAGCTATTTCCATAACGAATCTGTTGTTAACAATTTGGGCTGGTACTTAAGACCATGTAGAAGGTCAAGCTAATGTCTTTCAAGCCTGATCTCACTACTCCTATGTGTATACCTTGCCCTCCAGTTAACTGAATAACTCATTATTCTCTGAACTTGCTACCCAATTTCCTCCCTACACGGCCTTGGGTTCATTCAGCCAATACATATCTATTAAGTACCTAGTCTTATGTTCACTGATGGAGATTCAGTACAGAGCAAGGTAGTCAGCATTCTTGTCCTAATACTTGAGTGGAATTCTCAAACAAGAAAGTAGCTAATTACAACATGGTGTGATAAGTTTTTTCTCTTTTCCATGGTGCACTCACTGCTCCATTTCAGCAGCAAAAATAGTAAGCATTTCTCAAGCATAGCCTCAAATGGAACTCATACATAAAGCATCATCATATAATACCTTCTTTTATTGCTAATTAGTGGAATCACTAAATTATTGTCAGAGGACATTCAGTACCAGATTTTGCATCAGACACCGTGCCCCTGTCATATTATTTTGCATTTTGAATATGTTCAAATATTTGTATGGCTTTTTACATTTAATGCTGTAATAACAAGGCCCTTTTCCCTTTAGTAATGTTGGTATGCTGCATTTTAATGTCCCAAGTTCTACAAGAGCAGCATTCCTGAGTTTCTTTCTGATTGGAACTACTTAGATAATGTAATCTAGAAAGTAATCACAGTTGCTATTCAATTTTAGGGAAAAGCATGATATTTTATAAACGTTAAATCAAGGTTTAAACTATCTTTGCAGATAAATTTAGAAATTTATCTGTCCTGTAAAATTTGTATTGGTCCAGAGTATTTGTGTTAATCTTATTGTTCTCCCAATCCCACCAGAATTTATTGTATTCTTTATGTTTTAGTGCTTTTTTTCTCCACTTACAGTATTTGGGCAGCTGTGGGATTCTTAGGGAATCCTTCTCAGCACAGCCAGGAATGCCTTTTTGTCCTGAAATTCCTTGTCTTGTACAAATGACTTGTACTCTCAGTGTAATCCAAGTCACTACTTAAATACTTGGTAGAATACAGCATTGGAAATATTGTCAATAATATTGTAATAACTATGTATGATGTCAGGTTGGTACTAGACTTATGGGGATGATCACATTGTAAGGTATATAAATGTCTAATCACCATGCCAACTATAATTGAAAAAATATTTTAATTAAAAATCATATGGTCATATTGAAGACACTGGTTGAGTTGCTAAAAGAAAGTACTTGTTGAACTTCAATTCTACTTTAGTCTACCTTCATGAGGAAGTTCAACCATCTGGTTTATGTCCTATTAAATAGCACTTTAATTTTTTAAAATATGGATATTTCATTGATATGAATTCTTGCTGCCACATGAATCATTGTTAACCTGGAAATTGGCTCACAATGTTACAGAATTACTTCACTTCAGTTTCTTAACAAAGAGAATGACCTTGAATTACCAGTAACTCAAAAGTGAGAAATGCTACTCCTGGAGGATTTTCTACACAATGTGCCATCAACTAAGTCTCGATTTTTATTCTTGGACAAGCCAAACAGAGAATTTTAGAATTTCCTTTATGTCACCTATGCTTCATTATTGGCCTCATTTAATAATATGGAAATAGTCTTGGGAAAATTGCCTTTTAATTGGCTTTATGGATACCATTGAAGGTTGATACTGTTTTACTGTTGGTCTTTTATGAGGACAGATGGCAGCAGTAGCCCATCTGTGAATGCATCTGTGTTTCTTCTAAGCAGCAACTTTTCTTTTATCATACAAAAGCAGTAAAGTCCAATGGTCAAGGGTGGATGTTTTATAGCTAGACAAAGCTTGTGGCCACCACTTACGTGCTAATTTCTCTGTTTCCTCCTTTGTGAAATGAGTGGAAAAGTAGTTTTTACCTTGTAGAACTACTGCAAATATTAAATTACTATACTAAAATACAAGGCATCTGTAAAGAGCTCTTCCATAGAGTGAGTACTCCCTGTCAGTTATGATTTTTCAGAGAATAATATATTTTGAAATTGCTTTGTTTTCTTTCTTCTGGCACCTGGGAAGGGTAAAGCCCAATGTGTTGCATTTCTGATACTTTCAGAATAAATATAAAAACTTCAACTTCCTTTTCTACATTTATTTTTGTGCTCTATAATTATTTGTTTAATTTTGTTTTCTATTTGTTGTATTGCATGCTATTGCATGTAGTTGTATGTCCCCAATATTTCTGATGAAATTAGAGAGTATAAAAATATCTGCACACATAATATATTTTCATCTGAATCTTTTGCTACTTCAAAAAAAAAAAAAAAACTTTGGATTAGTAATTGGGAGAGAGAGTAAGGGTTCTAGGAAACTTCTCGTTCTTGACTCACATGATCACTTTGTGATAACTAAGCTATCATTTGGTTTACTTTTCAGTATTCTTAGTATTGTTGAGTCATATTGCACATTAAAAAAGGTTTAAAAATATGTAGAAATTGCATTTTCTATACTCTTTGCATCCGTCTTTTTCAAACCTAATAAAACATAGTATGTTCTGTTCTCTCACTTCATGTTCAGGTCAGCTGACTCGTTTTTCTTCAGGCCAGGCCTATTCCATCATTTAAAATATTTTCAATTGAAAGTAATAAAAATGCAACTCAAACAGACTTAAATAATAAAGATAATTTGCCTGATCACAGAACTTGAAAATCCAGAGGGAGTTCATATTTCCAACAAAGTTTCGATCAGGGCTCCTGGGCTGCTCTCCAGACATCTGATCAGTCTACTTCTGTGGTCCAGGTTTATTAGCTGCCTGGCTTCCCTGCAACCCCAGGGTGGCTTTCCTGCAGCTACCAAGTCCACATGCTGTCCCAAGTTCATCCCTCAGCTCTACAGAAGCAGCATTCCTGAGTTTCACTCTGATTGGAATTACTTAGATAATGTAACCCCTCAAGTAATCGCAGTGTCAAGAGGGATGATTCAACCCTGATTGAATCAAAAAACCAAGGCCATCTCAGAAACTGAGCACAACAACAACCCTACTGAAAGGGCATGGGGGTTTCATAAAAAGACTGATGAAATGGTCATGGGTAGAAAATGATTTATACATTACAGCTATCTTTACATTCTGAGTTTGTGACATAAAACCAATTACAGTAACAAAGCCATTCTAGACAACCATTAGGAACTAATTCTCTGGGATGAAGAGTCCAATAAATGCTTATGGTAGTGTAGTGGCAATGGTGATAGTGAAAAACAAAAACTAAAATGCACATCACTGTTGCCCAGTGGTATCAAAACTTCCAGAACTTCCACTATGAGAAACATCAAAGCTAAACTTCACTCTTCTTTACAATTTTGCCCTTAAATCTCCCCTAAATTTGTGGTTTCTGTCATAATTCAAGCACAGTTATGATGACCTTACTCAGAACAAATTCTGAACCTATTTTATGTACTTTCTGTGCATTAAATAAGTTCTAAAGAATGTTACAAATCAACCGCTCCATAATAGCATTTTCTAATTATAAAACAAGTGACTATTAGGTATCAGGCTTGTTTTAATAGCAAGTTGATGGCTTCTATTTCAATAAATGGTTGTTTCTATTTTCACACATTAATTTCTAGATAAAATAAAATATCATATCTACTAAAACATGTATTTGCCTCAAGAAGAAGATGTAATTTATTTCCTAGCTTGTACATACTCTCTTACAGGTCTAAGCTTCATTATATGAAGGCAATTAATTGATGTTTGATTAATCAGCACTCTTAAAAGGTGGTCCATGGATCTTCATGAGTGATTTTCTTGATATTGTCAGAGATGTGTATGTCAATTGTAACAAAGTAAAATGTAATTATTATTCATAATACTTAACATGAGGGAAATACAATTTTAAAAAAACACATTAAATTCACAAATTTTTTAGAAATTGTTTCCTTTCCCTCTATATTAATGAGTTATTTGTCCTCAAGAAGTCATCTCTATATTCTGATACAGTACAAAATACTACATAGTGGGAGTATTTTCAGTTTCTCTTATTAACAACCAATAAACACAATCAACTTTGGCAAATATTAACATATTTTCACTAATTTACATTATACTTGCTCATTTCACTGTTCCAGATCAAAATCTACTAATGTTCAAACACATGGAAATCAGTATCTCTACATACACTTTTATTTATAATGTTCAACTTCAAATTCTATATTTGGCTTTCTGTTTTATATCCCACATATAAGTGATATCATATGTCTTTTATCCTTTTCCACCTGATATTTCATTTGGCATGATACTCTCAAAATCCAATAGAAAGATGATTTATTATAAAATTGTATACCTGAAATTCATATAATATTATTAACTAATGTTACCCCAATGCATTTAATTAAAAATATAAATTTCATTCTTGCAATGAAGATCTTAACTATGGGTTTCTTTTTTCTCCACATCACTGATTAAATGCCATATATGATGAAAGTTTGCATTCATTTCTCTTTTTATAAGAGTTAACATGTAATGGCAGCACACTGCAGAATATTCTAATAAATGGCCTGGTATTTTACAGAATTTTATAATACAAAAAGAACTTTGGTGGACAATAATAATTTCAATTCCTCTTTTCTATTTACTTGATTGCATTATTGCTTTTGAAGTATAAGGGGATCATTAGGGCAAGGGATGGCTAAGAGGAAGTGTTGTTTGATTGCAATACAATATTTGTTTGCACACATTTCGGCTAATATCCATTGTAATAAGTATGATGTGACTTGAACTTCTATTGCACTTCTGTTAATTGGGAGTTTTTTCTCATTTTTTATAACTAAAGATGATGAACATGGGATTTTAAAACATAGAATAGCATAGGAGTAGACTACATTTATCAAAATGCAAATATTTAATAAACATGTTTTAAAAGTTTAACCTCACCTGTAATAGAAGAAATGCTCATTAAAACATATACATCATTTTTATTCCACCAAATGGCAAAAAGGATGATGGTGTTATTTTTATAAAAGTTAAAATGGCATATATATGCTCAAGTAGATTGAATAAATTGTTTTATAAAGGTGAACAAATTTCAACAGTTTACTGATCTTACACTCAGAACTTGTTTCTTAATTAATTAGGGTGGGTTTTTTTTTAATTTCTTCTACAATTTCCCTTTTGGGTTATTATAACTTTTCCTCTAGCTCATGAAATGACTTGATTTTGTAAAAGATTAATCTCACATTAAAATTATTTTATAGGAGTAAACAATATAATTTGTAAGGGTCTCTTTGTTAGGAACGTAAGCATCTAGGCATAAGCATGTCAGCTTGTGCAGTTTATTCATGTCTTCATAATATAAAATCGAGGAAAACATTTTGTATAATTTTTCTGATTCCAAATTTTTAAAAGAGCAATCTTCTGATGATGCTTAATCTTTTTCTGAGTTATGGTTAATTCAAAATTATTTTCCAAAAACAGTTTGACCTTGCCTGCAGACACTTCCACTCAGTCTTTTCAAGTTTTGATTGACATATGTATCCTTAAGATAGTCACCAGTTTTTACAAGTGGTTATTCAGTTGATTCTGTTTTGTTTATTTTAAATGTACGTGGTTCTTAGGTCACCTGGTAGTGAAAGAGCTAACCATGAAACTTACTTCCATTCAGTAATTTCCACACCACAGCTGGAGGAACCAATATTGGTTCTTCTAGTATTTATGGAGGATTGCCAGTAGCTGTCCTTTTCCTAACATTTTAAAACCTTTTGGCTGGAGCCCGACTTGAGAGTTCAGTGCCGGGTTCAATCTCAGTGACCACTCCTACCCCAATACAATCACTTCATTCTGTTGTGTGTTGATGTCATTGATCAATGCTTAAAGGAACCCTACAAGAAGCACCTTTGTGGAACTCTGTTTCAACCCTGAGAATATTGCTAAGGATGTCTGTTACACTTTATAGTCCTCTATGTGGTCCCATAGAAGAAATACTTTTCTGTCTCAGTATCAAGCATGAGTGTTCATTTCCAGAGATACAGGTATAAAGAGAATTTGTTTTTATTAAATGAAAGTTAATCTGATAATGAAGTCTTTTGTAACCACTCATTCATCTAACAAATATTCATTGAACATTTGCTAGGTGCCATGCACTATTCTGATGCCAGGGACGTCCCTGTCATCAACCTGTTTTCTGTCTCATGAGTGTTCACCTGTATTAGTCAGGGTTCTCTAGAGGCGGGGAAGCTAAATATAAGGTGATGGAAAGAACTCACACTGGGTGGTGAACTTATTATACATCAAGTTGAAATGCACTGTAGAATTGTCTGCCTGAAACTTATGTAATCCTTGCTAACAGATGTCACCCCAATAAGTCTAACAATAAAAATGAATAAAAAAAACATAAAAATAAATAAATAAATAAAAAGAGAGCGAATATATGTGTATGCATGTATGTGTGTATGAATAGGAGTATGTATATATAAACACACACAAAGATATATTTATATATAACACATAAATATATATCTATGGAATTGGCTGATATGATCATGAAGGCTGACAAGTCCCAGGATCTGAAGGGTAAGTTGGCAAAGTAGAGACCTCGTGGAGCTAATGGTTTAGTTCTGGTCTGAAGGCCAGCAGGCTTGAGATCCAGGGAGAACCTATGTTTTAGTTTAAGTCTGAAGACTTGGGGGAAAGGTTGGTGTCCCAGTTCCAAGGGTGTCAGGCAGGAATGACTTTCTCTTACTCTGGGGAGGTTCAGTCTTTTTGTTCTATTCAGGTCTTTAACTTTTGAGTGAGGCCCACTCACTTTATGAAAGGCAATCTGCTTTACATGGTCTATTGATTTAAATGTTCATCTCATCCAAAAACACCCTTACAGAAACACCCAGTCTAGTTGACACATAAAACTGACCATCACAACACTTAGGAATCAAAGTCTATGACTTCTCAGACCTCTTTGAGTTCCAGACTCAAATATCCATCTACCTCCTAAACATATGGTCTTGGTATTAGTTAATAGACATCAAAAACACAATAGAGTCCAAAGAAAACCCTTCACTTCTTTAAACTCTTGACTTCTAACGAAAGGCCCTGCCCCTCTAAGTATCCCCCTTCTCTGTAAATGATGACATCACTTGCCCAGGAGCTCTGTCAACAGCTTTGGAAGCATTCCTTGTGTACCTCTTTCTCAAAATCCTTATTAAATGTGACTATTATTCTTATGGCAAAGCCCATCTTTCTCCAGTATTGCTTCCTCCAATGCATTATTTACTGACAACAGAGCAAACTCATCAAAAGAACAAATCTGACGATGTGAATGACACCCCTTCCTTAATTAAATATTCTCCAATAGCTCCCTCTAACCTACAGAACGAACTCCATTGTTCTCAGCGTAATAAAAGGACAATTCATGAAACTTGTCTCTCCTATCTCATCTCTCATCATAATGCACTCAAACTGTTTCTGTCAGCCATTGAGCTCTCCTGGGCTCTTTGTATTTCTGTGAATGGACAAAGCTCCTCTGCTTCCAGGCCTTTACGTTTGAATTTCTCTCTTCTTAGCTTATCCTCCCCCAACCTTCTCTACTTCACTCATTTTTATCTTTCAGAACCCGCTCAAATATGGCTTCTTCCCAGAATTTTTCCTCACCTCCCAAACCAAAGCCAGATGCATAGCACTCAGTGGTATTTCTATTAGCACTTTGTATACCCTGATAACTACAAGTTTACTTGCTATTTTCACTTTTATGAGCAGGAACTGCCTGAACTTGACATAAAAATTGCCAAGCATAGATCCTGATGCACATTAACATCCATGAAAGCAAGAAAAAAAAGCAATAAGAGGGAAAAAAGAGATCGCAAATAGCTCATGGGTAGCTAAGTTTCGGAGTTATAATCCTATGTTGTAACTGGGAAAGCCAGGCATCCTAGGCTGTACAGCAGAAAGGATCCAAGGAATCGATTGTGGTGTAAAGAGTGGAAGGAAGGTCCCTTCCTCCAGCCTGTAAGACTCTCAGAAGATGCAATTCTCCTGTCCAATGAGAAGGCCAGCACCATTCTGTGCGTGGTGCTAATAATTTCCCTGTTCCAATGGGACAAGGCCTAACAGCACACCAAAATTCAAGGAATAGAGCACCTGAATGACACACCCATGGACAGCCATGGACTTGCTTTATGCCCTAGCTGTTTCCTGACCATCAGTCTAGAAGGGGACATGCTACCACTAGGGAAACAACAGTCAGTATCCCCACATTTGCCTCTCGCCCCCAAATATAATAACAAGAAAATCAATGAATCAATTGATGGAAATTGCACACAGTTTTTCAAAATGATGAAAAATAATTTTCCAGGAAAAATGTTCCTGCTAATTATAAATGCCCTGATGGGGCCCAGAAGCGCCATAGACTTCGTTAATCATTTCAGTTTACACTGACTCTTAAGTACCAGCCTTGATGACAAAACATGAAAAAGAATGAAGTCCTTTTATCACAGTGTGCTAGGTATCTATTGCAGTAAAAAAACTTTACCTCCAACTTACAGCTTGAAACAACAAACATTTGTCCTATAGTTTCCGTGTATAGGAAGTCGGAAGTGGCTGACCTGAGTGTTTCCGGCTGCACGTCTCTCCAGAGGCTGCGTAGAAACACGTCGGCCTGGGCTGCGGACTTGAGGAGCGAGGAAGATCCACAACGAGCGTTGCTCACCCACGAGGCGCTCACGACCACTTCCTTGCTGGCTGTTGGCTGGAGGCCTCAGTTCTTTGCCATATGGAACTCCTTGAGGGACTGCTTGAGTGTCCTAATGACATTTCCCATGGGGAAGTGATGTCAGAGACAGACAAAGGAGAAAGCACCATGCCTGTGACGGCCTGTGACAAGAAGCGGCATGCAGCCATCTCTGCTGTAGTCAGTTCCTTATAGGCAAGCCACTAAGTCCATTCTCCACATTCTGAAAGGAGAAGTATCAGAATATTTACAGACCTATTTTAAAGCACATATGGATAGTATTAAAACAGCATTGTTTTTTTACCTAACATAAATGCATAGTATTTCAGCTTCATTAAGTCTGCCTTTGGAATGAAACCATCAGATGATAACATACACTCTATAAGAAGAGACTCCAAAATGCCATTTTGGAATAACACTTTTTTATAATGTGTATCCACCTCTATCTGCATTGAGTGACTAAGGGGAAAGCACATGGCTGTTTCCTTCCTCTGACTAAAAAGAAAGCATTGCATCCATTCTACCCCCTGTGCCCCTCTTCTACATCCCAGAGTTCAAAGTATCTGGAGGAGAGGAGTAGTCCTTGACAGTAAATACACAACAACTAAAAAGTAACCCGAGGGAGACGTTCCTTTGGTCGGCTGGTTGAAGAAAGAGGAATATATTTGGGGTACAGACTGGCCACTTCCCCTTCCTCCTCCCAACATCCCCCTCTGCACTCTCTTTCCCTCTCTTTATTTTTCTCCTCTTGTCCCCTTCTCTGGGAGCCAAGATTTCAGCTCTGATGTACCCCACAGCGGGATGGGAGGCTAGCATTTCTGAGATGGAGCTTTGAGCTGCCTCAGTTTCTTTAACTTATCCTGTTCATACAAGTTAAGCAATTTGCTTGTTGTGCCCCCCACCATTTCTTAACATCTTGTCCCTGGAAGTATTTCTTTTTGTCTTTTAACCATTTCTAAGCTCTCTGCAGGGCAGGATTCTGGTTGAACTTCTGACCCTTGCCACTCATAACAGCGATTGCACACACTTTGCTTTCCACCTGTGCTGTATTGTCTTGGGTCCCCTCATCCCCAACAGTGTCGGGGAGCTTAATTCTTTAGAGCATCTCCTCACCACCCTCTGCAGAACATAACTGGCTGGTGGGATTTTTAGCTTTATGTAGGATGTCCACTCTAACATGTCAGATTCCCTAAGCTGTCTGATCCCTTCCTGCTCTGTTTGCCACAGAGTTTCTGCCTTTTCTACTTTAGTTAGTGTAGGCCTTCCCTCATTCCAAGCATCCAAAAACTTGGAATCTTCCAGTTCATTCCAGCAGCACGTTAGTTCTATCTCCAAGAATCCTTTTCAGGCCATTAAATTCTCTATAACAGGCCAGCACGTTCATATGGATAAACTCTAGCATTTTGTTTTCCTTGATCCAGCATGCCTAAGACCCAGACTTCTATGCATTCTGCACTGCAGCTTCATGTTATGTCTCAAGCTCCTTCAGTGTGAGATCCCTTCCCCCGCTCAGCCCCCCGGCCAAGTATTTTGTTTTGTTTTGTAAATTTACCTTTGTTATTGGTCTGGTGGCCAGGAGTGGAGAGGAAAGTAGGCCCTGCTTGGTCAGCCGATGTCTGGCGATGCAGAAGCCTCTGTATCCTCCTCAGGTGATGGAGAAACATTAGTCTTAATTAGCAAAGAATGGGCTACTTTTACTGGCCTGGAGTATTAAGGAGAAGATGGAAATTTAACATTTTCAGTGCATCAACCCAGGTGTCTCCATCCCAAGTCTCAGGACCCCATTCAAATCCAACCATGGACCTCACTTTGACAGAGCAGACTTGAATGAACCAACTTCAGCTCTCCATAGACTTCCCTTTTAAGTAAGTATCAGACCTGGTGTTCAGCTTTAGCGATATGGTGAAATACTCTTCGTGCTGTCAAAAATGTCCTCTGGCTTTTTCACTTGCCTTAAATTGGTGCTTAATTACCCACAGACATTCATTAACTTTTTCCAATGCTTGATTGCCTTCACCTTATCGTTCTTATAAGTACTTCTTACCCCAAACCTCTTAAAAGTAATACAGTTCACCTGCCATTACATTCGTTTACCCCTGTATCTCATCTCTTTTCAGCATTGGTGGAAACTGAGCAATCATTCTGGTACAGCACAGGTGATGTGATTCTCTCTGCCAGCCAACCAGTCAGTGGGCATTCCAGCCACAGTGCAGTTTCAGAATATGCTTCCTCAAATGACTTCTGGTGCCAAATGTCTTACGTTACGTTCCCTCCCCCAGAAAACCAAATCTGAAACCAAGATTTGCATGCATGTAGTTTCTTGGGTGTTCTCTCGGAAACATACTCTGCAAGGAACTGAGGGAAGCAGAGCTGAGTAGAGGGTAAGGCTGGACCATAATACTTTTGCAATAGAGATCTCATCCGTCTCCTCAGGCAGCTCTGGAGCTACAATACACATTTGAAATGGTTTCAAACCAGAGAAATCCTGTCTGTACCCCTATTTCAACCAGTCATTTGTGTGAGCTGATCTCTTCCTGAAAGGGGCCCAACCTTGGGTATGGGGGTTCCTTAAGTAGAGGAGAATTCCTGGAGGAACTCACCTGTGAACTGTTTTTAGCCCACATGTCAGCAGCTGAGCAAATGAGAGCTCCTTGGGGGGAGAGGGAGGAGGGAGACTGGGGTAGCAAACCTCTTCATCCATTACCCTCTGCTCCCTGTAGTGGGCACCAAGTACCCTTGAGTTAAGAAAAGAACAAGGAATCTTTGTAAGTAAATAGGCTGGCCAAATGTCCCATTTTAAACGGGACAGAAAACAACAGTACTGTCCCATTTCAAACAGTACGTAGGGTCAGCCTACTGACACCTTGAATTTAGTCCAGTGAGACTAAGCTGACCACATGTACCATTTGCAATGGGACAGTTCCGTTTTCTGTCTCGTTTAAAATGGGACATCTGGCCAGTCTCCCAATAAAGGATGATGTGACATAGATGTAGAAAAACATAAGTTTTTTTGTGGTGGTGGTGGGGAATAATAACAATTTGCACAGGTATAAAAAAATAAGGGAAAGATGCCAGCAATACAGTGGGCATCAGTGGGGAAGAAGTCCATTGGACCCCCCTGTGGAGGGCTATGGTTAACAGAGGCAAGAGTTCAAGGTCGCTTTAGTAGTCTATGGGCAATTATTTTTTATTTGATGACACGAACTTTTTTGTGTTAAATATGACAAAACATTTTTCTGATATTGTCAAATTTAGTCTATTGGTGGCTCATTTCAGTTTATAACACACTATTTATATATTTTAAGATACCTCCCATACTCTTACCTCCTCCATTTCCCCCATTTTTGTGCATCATAGACATCGTGGTTTTCCTTTAGTAGCAGCAAAGAACTGAGTGCCTAGTTGGCTTATGAAAAGGGATTTGCATAGAGACAGCCTACTAGGAAAAATCTATCTGACAATTTTGAATAAGCAATAACATGCAATGATGTTCATACCGTTCTTCAATTATCTGAGAAGTATAAAAACCATTACTCGACTCATTAAAGTTCGAATGAACATTAGGGAATTCGCTCCAGGCAGAAAATGTTTCCGTTGGCAGAATGCTGCAACAGTTGATCTCATAATCATGTAACTCCTCATTTAGCTAAACTTTATTTAAATTAATATGACTTTTGCCTGTTTCCTTGGAATACCAACCTCTTAAAGACATTTGGTAGCGACACAGTATAATCTCACAGAACACTTACTAAATTCCTGTGTCTTCTGATTCTGCTTTTAGTTCAAGATGTGCTGACATAACTTTCTATAACTCCATCTCTGCTGTGCTTCAGAGCATGATGATAATCAGCAGTTTCTAAAAACTGCTTCCTAGATAGTAAGAAAAGTAGTATTTCAACATGGAGTGTAAGAAAAATGACAATGCCAGCAAATTTACATTCTCTGCTTTGTTTATCCTAACTAGGACCAAAGCATGGCTCTGGTTGGACTATCTTTGACAAATTACCTGCTTACCTTCCATTTATTAATAATAGTGCTATTCATGCCAGAACCAGGTTCTCAGGTTTGTCTCTCCCCACATGGACCCCTGGTGGGGAGTCAATTTATTAACATACTAACATATCAAAGTTATACAGGAGAAGCTGTCATATCAGCAAAAAAGTAATTTGTATTACAGAATTTCACTCTGAATAATGTTATAACAATAATGATGAAATAGAACTTATTGATACAACTTCAAGAGTGAAAGCCCACAGGAAGGTTGGTGGGAGTGGGGCAAATGCTAAGTATATAGGCGAGTCTTGGATTGCACGGCAGCCAGAAATAAATAATCAGTATTTGTATGGTTCTCAGGCTAATAAGCGTACTTCTGATCAACTACCAGGAAATCAAGTTTCTTTCTGGAGATGTTTTTCATCAAATGGGCATAAAGGTAGAGTCACACTTAAACTGCACGATGCTTTAATGTCCATGAAGCACTTTCACATAGGGGAGACCCCCCAACAAACAGAAATTATCTTCTGGAGGGGGGCCCCTTGTCGTACAGGCTTCCCAGTGAGGTGAGTGCTCTAGGAGCCCATCTGCATCAGAGTACCAGCTGGCCTTGTTGTAAGAGGTTTTGTTCAGCTTCCACGAATTTGTTTAGAAATACTTTCAATGTGTTTGCCCATTTCATGATGGGGATTTACATGAATAAAGTACAGCATGATAACACACCCGCCCACACAACACTGAGTGATCAGCAGTTTTTAACAAAACTCAAAACAAACGAACAAAAAACAGTGTGACCCCCATACCCCACCCTCCTATTCACCTGATCTCAGACTGAGCGATGTTTTTTGGTTTTCCCGGTTGAAAAAAAGTCCTCAAAGGGAAATGTTTTACCCATGTGGAAGAGGTCAAACAAAAAACAGCAGAAGCACTAAAAGGCATAAAAAATCTGCAAGTTCAAAAACTGTTCTGAGCAGCGGAAAAAGCATCTCGATAGGTGTACTGCATCAAACGGAGAGTCCTTTGAAGGTGACTGAAGTCTAAGCATGTAAGAATAAATACACAATATTGTATAAATAAATTCCAGGTTTTCGGGGTCCCCCTCATACTTATAATATGGGACAGAGAGAGAAGGGGTGATTTCACTGTGTACAGACAGTAATATTGAACCCAAACCAAATTATCCAAAAGGAAGTAATTACTAAGTGACAGTAGAATCAGAATTGAGCCTAAGTCACCTCTCCCAAACTGTGATAATGTCACTTTCGTATAGTCTCTCTAATCTTAAGGGTTTAGTTATTTTGCCCAAAATTGTAGTTCACAGAACAGACATATCTCATATTCTTTTCTGCTTATACTTTGAGAAGTAACCCTTTAGAGAATCATTTGCTACTTTTGGTTATTTCTCATTTCAATATCAGAGACGTAATAGCTGAATCAAATGAAATGAAATGAAAAACTTCATAGAACATCACATCCCCTGTCCACTGTTCTTATCAAATTGTGACCATAATTTGAATACAGAACATTTTTCCAAACATCTGGCCTGGACTCATCTAAATGTTCAGTGTCATTGAAGACTACAAAAGGAGGTGACTGTGTTGGATTAATGACAAAAAAGAAATATGGCAACTAAATGCAAAGTATGACTGGATGCTGGATCAAGAGCAAAAAAATTGTTGGGATAATTGAAGAAATTTGAATAGAGATGTTACATTTGATATTACTGTAGTGACATAAAGTTGCTTAAGAGTGATAATGGCCCATACGTAGGAGAATGCCTTTAGAAAACATGAATATATTTGGAAGTGTATAGAGGTAAAGTACCATGATATCTGTAAATTACTTACAAATACTTCAGTAGAAATTATATAGATATATCCATATATATAGACACATACAAATGTATGTGTGTATATGTACATGTATGTGCCCATGGAGAGAGACAGAAAATGTGACAAAAAGGTAGCAAATGAATCTAAGCCAAGGATGATATATGGGTGTTCTTTGCCTTAGTCTTCCAACTTTTCTGTTGGTTTAAAATCTTGCAGCATAAAGAGTATAGCAAAAACAGGAACTATAGCACAGTAAGATTTTGGGGGGATTTATTGAATTAGTTTGATTTGGCTTATACCAATTTTGTATAAATTATTAATAATCTCAGAAATTTGATGAAGATGCTACCCAGTGTTGGGTTTTTGTATGAAAACTTACATGTTGTCTTGAGAGAGTATTATTTAGATTGTCATGTCTGGCAGGAGTATTATATTGTTACTTTAGTTGTAAAAATAAATAAAAAAGATGGGAAGGAAGAGAAATGAGAAGAAAAAGGGGAAATGATGGAGAAGTGTATCTGTGTGCTGTCACTTACTGGTTTTTATATCTAGTGAAATTTTATCCATTTTCCAAGAATCATCTCCAACACCATTACTGCAGAAGGTCATACATACAGACCATACCTTCCTGTCTTTCCCTCTTTCATTATACCCTTGAGACCCTTTGTCATCTCATGATATGGTCATGTGATATTGGGCATGAAATAAAGTGGTTAAAACTGTATTTCCAGCTACTGTGGCTGGGAAACCTTGAATAATGGAACCACACATTTTTGGCTAGATGATGGTGGTATTAGATTACGCTTCCTCTTCCAGCAATCCCACAGCCTCTTTTAACCTCCATTCATAGGCCTAGAAGTTTTTGTTTTGTACCTGAGGACTAAAAGGAAGGGTCCAGAAGTAGGAAAGGGAGAATGGGTAGAAGGCTGTGTTTGTTATCTATTCTCTCTTCAGCCCCCCTGCACAGACCATGAGAAGTATTATTAAGCATTGAATTATGTAAGTTTTAAAACTCTTCAATAAATAATATTTGGGTCTCTAGGAGCAAGGAGGGTACAGATGAGAAAGTGAGAGACCCTTTCTTGTATCTCTGAATAGAACCCAGCAGCCTGATGGCATCATGCAGAGTAGAAAGTCAGAGAACATCCAGAGACAGCCCTTTGCACAGGCACTGGCACCTTCATGATACATGAGGCTTCTCCGTGGACCTTTAAAGATAAAGAACAGGAACTCACAGGAGCTGGAGCAAATGAGAAAGAGGAGAGAAGACATGACTACGTGATGGCAGCTAATAGACTGGTTCGTGGGCATATGAAAGGGACTTCTTCGTGGTCTCCTCTGCAGAGGTCCTACTTTCGTTTTGGGGGAGGCTAGCTAAAGAACAAACTTTTGGGTTATAATGGTATCAAAGGGCAAGAACCAGGACCCTGTATAATGGCTGGGTCTTGTTTTTAATGCAAGTCTCCATCAGGAATTTGCTCTTCCAACCAAAATAAGCCTCCAATGCCCTCCTATCAGCAGAGAATACAGAGAATGAATGTTCCTGGGAAAATGTATCCATCTGAGAGCTGAAACACCCACAGAGAACTCTAATCAGACTGAGAGGTCAGCAAGTTCCAGCATCCACAAACATTATTATTGACAAATTTAGCAAGCATTCATTATTTGGCAGAACATTTTAAAAGAAAGAAAACCCTCCCATAGACATCACTGATAAAGGCTCCTTTAAAAAAGACTGTACTTAAAAATTGCAAAGTAAAAAACAAAGGACCTCCTAGGGAGACAAAGAAGGATCCCAAAGCAACAGGTTGATGTCCCAGAAGAGAAAGAGAAACATCAGAATGTAAACCAGAAGATGAACTTAAAAGCAGTACATCATGTGACATACGGGTTAAGAAAGGAATCTCTACAACTCAACTCCCTGGTTTTGAATCCTAGCTCTGTCATCTTTCATCTGTGTGACCTCAGATAAGTTATTTAAGCTGTTGGTGCCTTGGTTTCCCCATCTGAACAATGGATATAATAGAAGCTGCCTCCTGGGTTGTTGTGACAATAGAATGAGTTCATTTTTCAAAATAGTGTCTGGTACATTGTAAGACCCAATAAATGACAACTCCTATTAAATTACAGGTCTTATTAAGTATTTTTGGTGACAAGTAACCCTCTCTTTCTGGGGGAGAAGAAAACCTTAAATAACATATATCCCTGTTTTTCCTTTCCTCCTTTTGTTTATTATACCTGATAACCTATACAGAATTGTATGGTTTTTGACATTAGCATTGTTAAACAAAGTCAAGATTTATTGTTCTAAGTGAGATAATCCAGTTGAGCAGTGCCATTTATAGAAATTTACTTAACAAGGTTTTTCCTGGCTGAGTGTTTGCTTACTAAAATAGCACCTAAGCACACCTCCATCATAACACTCCCACACCAATGACTTCCTCCAAAACAGTAAGCTCACTGAGTCCAGGGCAATGGTCGTAATCAAGAGCTGCATCTGTATGACCTAAACAAACTCAGAGGCCAACATTCAGTAAAGGCTACTGGTTTTACCTCCCATGCCTAATGCCCACTCTTATTATAAATAACACATTTTATATTATTATACATATTAACCAGCTGGAACAGATCAGTGAAAGTGGCCATCCTGGAATTCCCAGGATCAATTTTACAACCCTTCCCTTTGTTAAAACAGGCCATCAAAGCAGCTAAGTTCAGTGGTATTGTTTCTATGGCTTTCCATTTCAATATTGGCAAAGTGATTAATTGACTGGATAATAAATTGAAAAAGCAATTTGGTAAAACATCATACTACCAAAGGCAGAGCAGGCAGGTGTCCTCTTGGATCTTCTGCTGCTAGCATGCAACATCTGTCCACGACTGTCTACTGTCTCAGTCCAGCTGATCTGAATTCAGTATTTGTTAAATACCAAGAGTTTACTAATATAGAGGTCCAAGAGTAGAGTAGAATTAGAATGAAACTGGAACAGTATAACATTTAACATTTGATCTCTCCCATTTTCTTTCTAGAACCAGACATTTATCTTCTGGTAGAATAGTTCTTGCTCCAAATGGCCTTCCAATCACTCCTTTGTTGTTGCTATGATTTTCCTGAAAGTTAAGTGATTTGCTCAAGATCATTCCACAATCCAATGATGGACACAAAATCAAATTCATTATTGTTAAACATTGAATGAATTGTGAAATATTACACCACTAATATTCTAATAAAAGTTTACATTTTTAATTAACTATGTTTTTCTCCATATGAAATATGAACTTCAAAACGTCTTTACTTACTATTTATTTTCCATTGATGATTAGAGTTTAAATTATGATAAATTTCTAAAATGCCTTTCATAATATACCAGCAGGAAGAGTATATTTGTTTTCCTTTCATCCATAATGTGTATGGTCACACTTGCTTAGAAATTAGTTATTAATAGTATTCAGTGTGTTTCCAAATCTTTGTCATAAGCCAATATGAAATGACCTAAAATTTTAGTCAAATTATAAAGTATTTACATAGAAAAAAATTACAGCAAATATGTGAACTGACTTACTGAACTTGAGTCTCTCATTCACATTTGCTAGAAATTGATGCTGGCTTGAGAAGTTTCCCTATTGTCCACTTGGCTCTTTAGACTGAACAGGAGATTGAATTATATACCTAAATGTCTGTTGCGTGTAGCAGTACAGGGAAAACACCAGGGAGAAGGGAAGGCTGTGACAGAGTTTTTGATGATCCCTTTCTTTAAGGATGCCAGGACCTCCATTTAGATCTTGGCCAGCTTGGGATGTGCCTGCAGCAAGATTCAGATGCATTTTGGTGCAAGCAAGTTCGTCTCTGTCTCTTTTGCCCTTCCCTATTTTCTTCCATATTTAACTTTGCTTTTAGTACATAAATGAAGTAAATCTATTATCCCAATCTTCAGGAAAGGCAGAGGAAAAATGATCACAGTGAGAGTTTGAGTATTTGATAAGGAATCAGATACATGCTGACTGAGTTTAATGAAAATTCAAATATCACTGTTCCAATGACGTCTAGCTGCATAGCAAACCAACATAAATTTAGTGGTGGAAAACAACAATCATTTCACTATCTTCTCTCACAATGCTGACTGTGGACTGCTCTCATCAATGCAGGTTTCCTTGAGGGTCACTGAAGCAGGTGCTGTCATGCAGTCCTGAGGCTGAAGTCATCGGGATGACTTTCTCCCTCACCTGCCTGGTGGTAGATGCTGGCTGCAAGCTATGATGTCAGTTGGGACCATCTGCCTGAACACCTACACACAGCCACAGCCCCTCCACATACCTGGGCTTCCTCATTCCCTGTGACTGGATCTCAAGAGCTAGAGTCTCAAGACACTGAGAACCAGGCCGACATTATGTTATCTTTTTTTGCTCTAGCCTCAAAAGTCACAATCATTTTCACATCTTTTCACAAAGGCCAATATCTTTTCAAGGTGAGGAAAATAGACTCCATAAAACCACTGCAATACAATATAGCATTTCAAGTTTTCAACACATAGGATTTTAACACCAAAACAAGGAAAAACGAAGAGCTGCCAAGACATCTAAGAAAATAGGAAATCTGAGATCTTTAGAAAACTGAAAGGACTTATACAATGTGTATGTATGCTTGTATAAACTATAAATGGGGTCGTGCATGAACTCAAGTGGATTATTGTTACCACAACACAGCCTCAGGAAAGAACACATTTTGGACAGATTTTTCTTCCTTTACTGTGTATTAAGTAAAAAGAAATACTGACCCAAAGCAAACAATTTTTTTTAGGAATATATTATTTCTATAAATGGAAAAATATATGACTCTGGGACTTCTGGAAGACAGTGGAACGAGAAACATCCAGAGACCTTGTAAAAATTTAATAAAATTGAGCCAATTTTCTAAGCAATCACAGATGGGAAATAAAAATAGAAAAATATCAAATTTTGATACACATATATAATCCTGCTTACTTATGGATAAGGTTTGTGCATCGGTCCTTTGCTGAGCTTCTCCATCATTTGCAGTTGGCCAAATCCATTTGGGCATTTAGACCCTGACAAAAGATTCTATTTGAAATTATAGCTCTATGGAATGCTTTGAGCTTGATGTACATTTTGTACCCCAAATACCAAAACCAAAACCAAAGCAAAAACAAAATCTCTCCCATTTTGCCTTGTTTTTCAGTGTTGAGAGCCTTACAATTCAGTGACCACTAAAACACACCTGAGACAAGTCATTAGACTACTGGGGTGGTGGGATGCTCTTGGGATGGTCTGGAGAACTTACTCGATGGCACACCTAGAAGCACTCCCCAGAATCTGCTGACAACTTGCTAGGCAGGCCCTCCATTTGGTTTATTTCATAACAACCCAGGTCCAGTTTCAGGTCCATTTCATAACAACCCAGGTCCAGTTTCAGGTCCAGGAAACAGCAATGAGGCCCATTAGGAGGAAATTGATGTAAGTCCTCAGAAACGGTGTGGCCTCAAACAATTAGAATAGAATGATTTGTACTCAAAAATCATCACGGGCCTTAAAAAACAGGACAAAAGAAACAGAGCCAA
Source organism: Lyroderma lyra (assembly GCA_004026885.1). NCBI lineage: Eukaryota > Metazoa > Chordata > Mammalia > Chiroptera > Megadermatidae > Lyroderma > Lyroderma lyra. Next base: position 615,471 of record PVJL010000025.1, read on the forward strand.
GAGCTAAGAAGAAAACCCTTTCCCTTCAAATATGCTTATTTTCAGGAAACGTAGTAAATAGCTGTTTTAGATATGAACAAGATTAAAAATAGTTATTGTATTAAATAAGTGGAGATCAAAGTAATAAGAGGGTACTGAAAACGAAATTACAGTAACAAAAAGAAAATCAATGTTGGAAGCAAAGCAGTAGATAACCTAAGCCTAGAGGAGAAGGTGAAAGAGCATGTCCAGAAGGTGGATGATATTAATGCAGGTTAATAGAGATGAGAGCCAATCTACAAATTACAGGCTTTCTCCCCAGAAAGGAAAGCAATAGTGAAAATCTAATCAATAATACTCCCAGTTTGAGAGAAAGACCTCAAATTCAACATTGAGAGAGCTAATAATTGAGAAAAATAACTGAATTGAGACTAATGATCTAATGAAAGATCCAACACATGATCTAACAAAGTTGATACTTTGAATATTAAGAATATATCTTAAAATCATTCATTCATAAGAGAGACACTGTATTTTCACTTCAATAATAAAATGACACTAAAAAAATGTTCCTACCAGGATTTCAGAGAAAATGACTATGCCATAAGAATGACATATACAGCCATGACAATTTCAGATATGCTATCCAAGCATTTGTTCTATTTAAAATGGCATATGCTTTTTTATCCAAGTAAAAAGAACTGAATTAAGCAGTCACCGAAGATTGGGAAATGGTGGTAGCAAAGAGTTGGTAGTAAGAATTGAATTTAAAAAAAGATAAACCATCTGAAAAAATTAAAATTACACAAAAAACTGTAAACTCATAAATATTATCACTCCTATAATAAAATACATAAAATTAAAAACTATTAAATATTATGTAAAAATGGATGTGATTTATAATGCAAGATCAAATAGTATCTGAAATTAAAATGATAAAAGCACTACATTCCTAACATTTCATTAATGAGAGTAAAAACTAACATTTTAATTACTAGAATACTACAGATTTATGATCATTTTGACTGTGTTTATCTTCCAAATCACTGAAAGAAATAAATGCAGATAAAACATTTTCTAGCAAGATAATACTAAGTGATTTTTAAATGACAGCAATAAAATAATCATAACATAGGTTGACAAAAATGAGACACTGTCTGGATAAATCAAGTTGGCTAAAACAACATTCATAATTTGTTTCGTATAGAGGGACACTCAGAATGGTATGAACAGATTTTTCATTAACAGATGAGTAAATACATTCAGGCAAATACAGATATATTGTTATTTATGCTTAGGCAAAATTATAGGTACAATTAAAGCAAAAGTGCTTAAACATAGTAAGGGGGCTGTTTTATACAGATGAAGTGAGAATTAGTAGTGTAGCTACAGCAGTAATGAAATTTTAAACAAACAAACAAAAACAATAGAAATACAAGTGAAACAAAAATTTTAAAATAATACAACTCATGGTAAGTCATATAGGTAAATCACATAGAACATGAGGATATTTGAATAATGAAGTATATTGAAATGTTTACCTTGCAGAGAATATCTATTCTTTGGAAATATTCATGCATCATTTACAAAAACTTATTATATAAGGTACCATAAAATATATTTTTAAATGTATCACCAGATAGTTTATTCATAATTTCATATCACAATGAATAAAGATTCAGATTAGTAATGTATATAAAAAATAAACAAATGTGAAAGATTTTTGTAAAGCACTGAATGCTCTCTTATGTAATCTTAAGCAGATAATAAAGGGAGATTGTTTAGAAAATAATCATAAGGAATATTACATTGTAAACCAGTGTTATTGTTGACTATAAGTCAAAAACAAATTTATTTCCTCAAATATTTTTATTATAAAAATAAAAAAAGAACTCACATTATTTTCCAACTTACACCAAAAGAAAAAGACTATAAAGAAAGGACAAAAGGTCGACCTGAGAAAATATGAAAAGGAAGTAATAAAAGATAAAAAGAGAAATAAATTCATTATCAAACAGTAGAAGCAGAATTTGTAAATTAATCCAGAAACTGATGAGAACACACATATAATACATGAAGTTCTAGAAAATCTAATATAAAAGAAAGAAAATCAGGAATTAATAAAAATATGAGTATAAAAGGAGAAGAAATGAGTATAAAGGAAAAAAATTAAATTATAAGCAAATAAATAAAATCATATAAAACCATTTTCAAATTCCAAGGGGTCCTGGGACACAGAAATATGTCCAGCTTCACTATTTCACAGAAAGCACTAAAGGCTATTTGCTTAATAATGTCCTGGGATTACATTCTAATATAAAAATATGTCAAAAAGGAGATACAAGAATCTATATGGAATGAAAACATATGAAAAAAGTTAAATAAAACTGGTATTCTACAATATCCAGGGTATATATCAGTTAATATTAGAAAATCCATGTAAAGTGAAATAGGAAAATAATTTATAGGTTAATAAGAAAAAAGAATTATACTTGTATAAATGCGAAAACCCACTCACAAGATCCAAGATACAGTCCTAATAATAATATTACTAAAAATTTAAGATAGAAGGTTATTTTCTCAATATCAAAAATCTCTATTCAAAACAAATAACATTTTTGGTATATATAATATAATACTAGTCACTTTTAATATAGTAAGGAATAAATGTGTTCTTTACAGCTTATGTAGGTAATATTGCTTCGATGATCTTAATTAACAAGGCAAGATACAAAATTAAAAAGCAAATATTGTTGAAAGGAAGAAATAAAATAATACATGAACACTTGATCTTAGTCAAAAGGCTGAGAAGCGATGATATGTAAACATGTGCACACGGTGGATTCTATCTCTAGAAAACTCAGAAATTAACTGAAATCAATTAGAATTAACTTTAAAAATCAGCAAGGTTACAGATAAATTAGGTCTTTCAAAATTTTAAAAATCTCCAATATATTTCTCCTTTAAATTTTCTCCTTAAACTATGGTCTATAGCTACGGGGAGTCTGTGATGAATTGCTACTTGGAGACTTATACAAAAATTAGAAAACTATGTTAGTTTCCCAGAGCTGTCATAAAAAATTACCATAAACTTGGTGATTTAACACAACAGGAATTTATTCTCTCCCAGGTCTGGAGGCTAGACATCTAAATCAGGGTGTCTGCAGGGTCATGATCCCTGCCAAATATCCAGGGAAGAATTCTTCCTGCCTCCTCTAGTTTCTGGTCATTGCCAGAAATCCTTGGTATTCACTGGTTTTTAGCTGCATCACTCCAATTTCTGCCTTCATATTCCCTCTGTGTGTGGCTATATCTCTGTATCTTTCCTTATAAGAACACCAGTCATTGAGTTTAAGGTCAACCCTAATCCAGTCTGACCTCGTATTAACCTGATAACATCTGCAAAGACTTTATTTCCAAATAGGGTCCCATTCATAGGTTCTGGGTGAATATAAATTCTGGGGGAACCGTATTCAACCTACTGCAAAGAGTATCCCTAGGTGGTCATCAAAAAGGTATTAACTTACAGTTACAAGATAAATAAATCCTGGAAACGTAATGCACAACATGGCATCTATGGTTAACAATACTGTATGGTATATTTGAAAGTTGCTTAGAGAGTAGATCTTAAAAGTTCTCATCACAAGAAAAATAATTTGTAACAATGTGTGGTCATGCCCGTTAAGTTATTGTGGTAATCATTTCACAATTTATACATATATCAAATCATTATGTTGTACCCTTAAAGCTAATGCAAAGTTATGTCAACTAAACAAATATATGAATTTTAAAAAGCATAAGAAAATATCCCCAGACTGCTTCAGTTCCACCTACTTATATGAGTATCAATCAAATCTCATCTTTGCAACTTGTTCTCAGTTTCTACCTAATCTCAGCTTTTAATATGGCCACTCGTGTTTATATTATTTACAATAACTTGGACTGTGATCATATATTGAGACGGAAGTCCACATATTTGTATATAAAAACTAGAAAAATGCAGCTTTAAGGAGACAACCCCCTTATTCTTTCAGTAGTGGGCCTCAATCCTTGCTGTGCATCAGAAATACCAGGAGACGTTTTAAGAACGCAGCTGTTTTGGTTCCCACTCTGCCCTCCCAGACTCTAATGCACTCAGATGGAGCTGGGACCCAAGCATTTTCCACAGCCCCTACCCCATTTGACGCTAATATTCAATTGAGGTTGAAAGCCACTACCTTACAAGGTCAGACAATTAATTTCGTGAACTCATCCTAGAAGAAGTGCTACACACCTCACTGCTGAGTATCACTACGGTCACCTTCAAAGGACTCCCCTTGGGAAGCTCTGCACTGACGCCAAGTGCCTAGTCCACCCTTCAAAGCAGTTTTGGCACTCTTTCTGGAACAGCCATCAGAGCTGTCATCACACCCAAAATCTGATAATTAAGTTAGAGAACTTGTCACTGTGCGCTTACATGTGTGAGCAGATTTAGATAATAATGCTTATGTGCACATTATTAATAAGAGAGTGAAAAAAGGAATAGAAAGGAGAGAAAAACATTATGTCCATTAATAAAAGGCAGATTGAGTAAATTATGAAACATTCTCTAAAGAAAGACTGAGGAATATTCCTGACATATTGTTCAATGAAAAAATAAATTGTCAAGGGGGTCATCAAATATATGGTGATGAAGAAGAATCCACTTTGGGTGGTGAACATACAATGCAATACGAGTATGTATTATAGAATTGTACACTTTGAAACCTATATGATTTTACTAATCAATCTCACCCCAATAAATTGAATAAAAAAAGAAAAATTAAGCTGTAATATATAGCATATGATATGACCATATTTTTGTTAAAATAAGGACAATATGTTTTTAAAATAAGTATTTATTTGTATTAGCATAGAGATAAAAGTTCAAAGCAAGTTAGAACTTGCTTTTTTATACTGTGCTACCTTTTTCCCAGTACACATATTTCTTGCTTTTGACAAAAGATGAGTTATTTTTATAAAATATATTTAATAGAATAAATTTAAATAAGAATGTGCACTCTGTGGCTCTCTGTCATTTCTATCATGACTAAACCACTAAATTTACTACTGATGTGACCAAATGCATTAATAGGCAAACACATGAATGATTTATAAAACGCCATCAGAGACCTGCACACATATGTTCTAATAATCTCTCTTATTCCCGAAGATTCTGCCCTTCAAGTCCTGAGAGCCAGGAATGGGCCAAAGAGATTTCACCCATGCCCATTAGGCTGAGAGGAAGCGGAGAGAATAACCTCTAAAAATTGCTCCATGAGTTTTTTATCCTTTGTGAGATTTTGTCCCACAGACACTGCTTCATCACAGGCCAATTGGTATCTAACTGGCATTCTTCAAGGCACAGTTATTTTATTACAGACTTCCATGACAAATTAAGAGTGCCCAATTTCTTTTTCATAAAATAACTTCACTTCTCATAAAATTTTGTAAGCTAATTATTTACAGTGTTAACTGTAACAGCAACTCTTTATTCACGTGGGAAATATCATTTAATCAACATAAATTATTTTCCATGCATTAGAGTAATCACGTCATCTTTAGTGGAAATACAAGACCAGAACACTCCCCATTTTGGGGTCCTTGCGGGTTGATTTCTGTTGTTTGCTGTTGCTGCTGTGTGTTTTCTACTAGATCAGTTCTTAAACCTCAGAAGCCCTGAAACCAGAGCTCAGGTATTTTAACATGTAGCATTAGAAGGCAGTGTCCATTCTATTTGTATGGTAGCTGTTTCTCAATTTTTAGCAGCCCAATTATGTTGCCTTCTGAGAAATTCCAGCCTGTAGGAGAACAGAATATTACTAGGGAAACGAGAACTTGCATAAATATTGGATTGGCTTCCAACTTGACACTGAGGCCACGTTTATGAATTTAATTTTTGTCCTCCAAAGTCATGAACTTACAGTAAAACCAAGGACTAGTTTTAAAGCACCATTGAGTCCATATGTAAATTTGGGTGAAAACTATGCAAAGCTGGGTGGTTTATGTTGAATTAAGGTGTGTTTGCAAGATGGGGTAAAATCGCTGTTTATTTTGGAAACCTTTTCAATGGATCTGCCCCCATGAGGGCTAAGTCAAATTTTAAAGGTCTTCCCAAATTTACTTTGGGGTGAGGCTGTCAGATTTCACACAGCTTTTTATTGCTAATGGCAAGCATTTCTCAGTCTGAGCAGACTGTAAAGATGGTACATTTCAGAGTTAAAGATTACTTTTAAGAGAAAGTTAACATTGGAACAAAAACTCAAATACATCTGTCCAAAACCCCCACCACACACACACACACACACACACACACACACACATACATCACTGGTAATTATATTTGAAGGCAATAAAATAAAATTTAAAACCTCATACTGCTTTTTCTAGTAATGCTAAAGACCAGGCAGGGTCTTTTCAAGTACTCTATCTCATGAATCATAAAGCAATATTATGAAATAGCTATAATCCCAGTTTGCAGTTTTTTTAAATAAAAATATATTAGTCAAAAGATAATGAAGTTTCAGTTATAGAAGATGACTAAATCCTAGAGGTCTACTGGACAGCATAGTGCCTGTAGTTAACAATACTGTACTGAGAACTTAAAAATTTGGTAAGAGGGCAGATCTCATGTTAAACGTTCTCTTCATAATAAGAAGAATAAAGACGCCAAGAGGAAACTTTTAGAGGTGATGGATATGTTTATAGCATCAAGTATGATGATGGTTTCATGGATGTTTTACTTATCTCGAAACTTCTCTGTTGGACCCATAAAATATGTACAGCTTTTTTGTATGTCAATCATGTCCTGATAAAATGTTTTCAAAAATATTAAAGCAGAACTTCAGGGACTTTCATAAGAAACAATAACACTGGGTTGTAAAATGTGGCACCACAACTTGAGATCCTGTTTCTCCTAGTTTTTAACATTTTATAAGTCCATATTCTACTCGTTGGCTAAGAGAAATGGAATTAGGAAAACCCCAGTCTAGGCCAAGTATACATATTTTTGATCCACTTTAACTGAGGTAGTTTTTGGATAGAACAGGGAGCCAAGTATAGGAAACAAATAGATAAGAGAGCAAACATTAAAAATTCAATTAAAATATTGCATATAAGGTTAGAAGCAAATACCTAGGAGAGGACACTGTACAGAAGAGAAAAATTCAAGTTCAGAAGAGATAGGTTAGACTGCTCTGTGTAAAATGTTATGGGTTTCTTAAATTAAATATAGAGTTTTCCCAGATTAAAAGAAAAATAATTTAAACACATAGAATAACAGGTTAATGTTACATTTAAATCAAATCCAAGTTATAATCTTATATCTATTTTTCATTTAAACTTAATATGCCAACCTCCCCCTATAAAGCACAAAATAAATGTGTATAATGTTCCATTTTTTCCACATGATGAAATTGCACTCCATTATGTCACCCAATGGATATTATGAGCCATATACATTTTACTGAAAAGTAATCCACAGCTGAGAAAGGAAAAGCAAACTTTAAAGATCTTAACAACCTTTGCAGATATTTTGAAAAATTGCTTAAAGTAAAGCTTTGAAATCCAAGATTTTTTTTAAGGTTGAAGAAAAATACAATAGATGCCTATTAACGAAGTTCCCACATTGATATAACTATTAATGTTTACAATCAAAAATAGAAAAATCTCTTAAATTTCCTTAGACTTAGAAATTCTCAACTCAGAGAAGGCATGTGAACACTTAGGATGCAATAAGCTTTGAGATGAGAAAGATCATGGTAACATTTCCTCCCAATTCCCTTATAAATGAATCCAGCACGTTACTCACACTGCATTTTATGAGAACAGATTCAATAAAATATATATAATATTGCTTTTCTACAAATGTAAAACATATAAAACTTATTGTCCATTTGGGTCAATTATAGTTCTTACAAATAAAATATGAGCTACTCATAAAAATGAGAAAAATAATAGAAAAATGAAAATAACTTACGCAATAAAGAAACCCAAGTGGGAGAATGACAAGGACTAAAACACTACTTACTCCCACGTTATTTAACGTGATGTTAGAGTCTGTACATTTTTTGGGGGAAACTATATGTGGAACCATTTTATTTAAGGTGGGAGTGATGGTGGGTATCTTTCTAGGGAAGATGAAAATTTGGCAGGTACAGATGAAGAGGCAGGAGTCAGAGGAGCACAAGCCCCAGTACGCTAAGAAAATGGTACTCAAACTTTAAGAATCCTCATGAAAACTGTTTAAAGTTCCTGGGTCTAAACTCCACCCAGAGAGAATCTGATTCCAAAGGTAGAAATGGTCCCCAGGAATCATCATTTTCAGAAGTAACAGGAGTAGTGGTGGAGACTATGGTTGATAAATTCAACTCCGGAAAGCCAGTGGGCAGGAGCTGGGGGATTATTTCCATACACGAAAAGCAAAACCTTAACCAACCATCGATATGACATCTGCTCCCCATCAGCAATAAAACTAGCCAACAAAACAAGTTTTTTCTTTCAGGAATTAAAACCATATTTCTAGGTCACCTGTCTCCTCAAGCAGAATCTTCAATAGTACCCACAAAGTGGAGGCCTGTTACAACATACATCCTATCATTTATGTTCTCCAAACTCTACAGCTTTTGAAGCGCTTTTGAACCAGCCTTTGCTGGCCTGGAACTTCCTGACTTTTGCCTTGGAATTCTCACTTGCATTTATTTTACCATTCTCAATGAAAAAAAAAAAGTTTAAGCATATTGGGGTGAAGGACTTTTTCTGAAATTCCTGCCACAGTTGCACCTTGGCACCCCTTGTTAATTGGTTCTGGGAGGCACAACGAGCACCCCAAACGACACGTACCAAACAAATTTTTCCCATAAGAAATAATGTGAATAAATTTAATGCATTTCCAAAACCAAAGTTATCCAAAATAACCATAGAAGCTAAAATAAGACCGCAAGGAAATGTGCACAGGGCAAAAACTACCATGTGATTAGTGTGACCCCTTGTTTTGGATGGAAAGGGGAGTAGCAAGTCACGAAACAACACTGGTGAGTTCTAGCTTGGGCATCGAGTACTAAACAAATGATGAGTACTGGGACAAAATTTAGGCATCAAAAGGCATTGAGTACCAAATCCAACGAGTTTCAAAGCAATCGAGTACTAAGGTATGACTGTATATTCATGCACTGAGAGAGTAGGTAAGTCATAGGTCTCCTCTCTCAGTTCTCTGAAAACTAACCCGAGTCCTGTTCACGTGATCAGGTATTCACATCTCTTGTCCCTAATCCTATCACACAAACTGCTCCTGACCTCTGGTGTTGGTAATAGTCCCAGGGTCCACTTCCAGTCTTCTTACAACCTGATCGACAGCAGCATTTGCAACAGTTGGTCATTCATTCCTCCTTGAAACACTTTCTCCCCCTGCCTTCTAGAACACCCATTGGCCTGGTTTTACTCCAACCTGAATGATCCCCACTCTTTAGTCTCTTCTGAGGATTCCTTCTTCTCTTTTCCCACTGCAATGGCCCTGTGCTCTGTCCTTAAAACTTGCTGTTCTCCATATGCACCCCCTTCCGTGATCACCTGCAGATACACCCATCAGCAAAAACTAAGTGCTCAATTTTCAAAACATATACAAATTTTGAACACTTCTCACCATGTTCACCCTATCACTTCGGTCTGTGATCTCTCACCTGGATAACTGTGGTAGCTTTCTCAAGTTTTTGCTGATTTTACCAGTCTTCCCTACAGTTTCTTTCTCAACAAAGCAGGCAGAGATCATTTTAAAAGATGTGTCAAAGAATTTCACTCCTTTACTCACTATTGTACTCAACTAAAAGAGAAAAATTTTACTCTGCCCTACAAGGCCCCATGTGATCTAGCTCTCCAGGACTACCCTGCTCTTATCTCCCACTGCTTTTAACCTCATTTGCTCCATCCCAGCCCCAGTAACCTTCTTGCTGTTTGGGCCACCAAGTCCATACACCACAGAGCATGTGGGTACGCTCTTACCTCTACCTGGAGAACTCTTCCAGCAGATACACACACAGTTTACCCTCTTGACTCCTCAGATGTCACCCTTCTGTCTTAGCCACCCTAGTCGCAGCTGTAATCTCCCTTTCCCTGTTTTCTTTATTCTTCACCAAGTATGTTATTAATTGTATTGCATATCGCCTCCTCCCCACTAGAATGCAACTTTATACTTCCTCAGGCTCTGTCCTTTAGATTGATTCATGCTCTCCCTCCAGAGGTCTTTGAGAATTTAAAATGGAAGTAGTTGATTAACCACTTCACAAATATATCTCCACTCTTCCTGCTCCAGAATGGAGTTCTGCAGAAGCAATGTGATTCAAAGCAAGCCCTGAGCAGTAGATGGAATAACTATCAAGTTGAAGTCTAATCCCCAGTTTGGACTTGGATTTCCACAGTAAGATATTCAAACAGTCTAAGCTTGAATCTGTTGGTCTGGTCCCTGCTGTAAGATAACTCCCACAACAGGCTGCCTAAATGAGCTACAAAAACATTGGCAATAAGCAGAATTTGGTCAGAATCCTCACTCATCTGAGCAGTCTGGCCTCAAAAGCAAAATCCAAATCCAAAAAACACATACACAGTTCATATTCAATAATTCCACAGATGTGGTTATAAAGTGGATTCAAAATTCTAATGTCTTTTTTTCCTGGCTAGGGAGAAAAATTATTCAAGAAGTTTAACAAAACAAAGAAAACTAAACTGATAGACCCAAGGCATTTACACATGTATGTCTGTATATGTATGTACACACACACACACAATACATGTATACAACCTGGGGAATTTTCTTACACCCAAAGAAACAGTTATTGATCAGGCAGAAATCTACTCTAATTAATAATCACCATGTGCTCAGTTGCCTTCAGACCTCACAGACAATTTGAGGACTCAGTTCATTTATCTCTTGAACCTGGATGCCTTCTACATTGGTAGGAGTGCAAGCTCAGTCTGCATAGAGTAGTAATAAAGCACAGAAGATCCAACTTTTTATATAGTTGTACCAGCTAACACCTTGGTTTGACATCCAACTTAGAGCGAAGCCTAGGGTCTTAACATTGGGCAATATAAAACATGGAAACAACCAAAGTGCCCTGTGACAGATGACTGGATAAAGAAGCTGTGGTGCATACACACAATGGAATATTACTCAGCTGTAAGAAAAGATGAAATATTGCCATTTGCAACAACATGGATGAACCTTGAGAACATCATGCTGAGTGAAATAAGCCAGACAGAAAAAACCAAGAACCATATGACCTCACTCATATGTGGACTATAAAACTGAAAGCAACAAAGAAAAAACTCCTGAACACAGTCAGTAGTTTAGTGGTTACCTAGGGGCAAGGAGGGAGGGGGTGGGAGACGAGGGAGGGGGAGTCAAATATATGGTGATGGAAAGAGAACTCACACTGGGTGATGAATGCATAATGCAACGCATAGACAGTGCACTGTAGAATCATACACCTGGGACCTATGTACTTCTTGCTAACCAGTGTCACCCCAATAAGTCTAACAATAAGAAAATATTTATAAGAAAACATTGGGCCATATAAAGAGAAGGAATACTTTTCTCTTTGAACTCTCTAATTTATCATTATGGCCCCTATATCAAGGCATTTCAGACTATTTTGAGAAAATCGTTGCACCTTGCTTCTCCACGAATCTCTCCTCTGATCCCTCTCCACTTTTCCTCAAACCTCGTTTTACATTCCTAAAGATGTTCGGTTTCCTCTAGAGCAGGCATGTCCAACCTGAGGCCCAGGATGGTTTTGAATGTGGCCCAACGCAAATTCTTAAAACAGTAAGGCTTTTTGCGACCTTTTTTTTAGCTCATCAGCTATCATTAGTGTTAGTGTATTTTATGTGTAGCCCAAGACAATTCTTCTTTCAGTGTGGTCAAGGAAGCTAAAAGATTGGATGCTGCTGCTCTATATTATACTAAATCAAGGAAAGAATCTGGGGACAAGCTAAGGAATAATGTGCAAGAATAGTAGATATTATTATTTTCTCCTTGCTGGAATGATTAGATTATACGCATCTTTTTTTCAAAAGCACTCTAGTATTTATCCAAAGAGTTTGGACAACACAACTTTCTGTTTTATTCCTAGCCACGTCTCTCTTCATTTTATACTAGGGAATCTTCAAGGTGCTCATCATGGTTGTCTGTTGATGTACATCGTGCATCAGACAAAAGTATAGTAAATTATTTCCTATCTAAATCACTATGTGAGCTATTATATGTGTTTAGAGCAACTCAAATTGGCTAGGGGAAATCATAAAAGTTCTCTGAAGATTAGTAAAGTGTGTAAAAGATTTCCAGAATCTTTTTTCTTGGAAAATTGTATTTTGCTTTTTATATGCATCATGGAGGAAGTGAAATGACAATTGGCTGTGTGACCTCAAGATGAGTAAAAGGTTGTAGAGGATATACGAATGGATCAAACATTTAATAGGCATTTTTCTCATAATTCTTGGCTTAACATATTTAGATTTCTTGATAAATTTAATAGATGTGGCTGGATAGGATTAATTCTTCAAAAAAATGTATAGTTGGGGCAAATGTCCAGATAGATCTTAAGAATTTGGCTAGTTACCATAGAGATACAGTGTAGTACATGGTGAAGAGTATCGTGTGAGGGAGTTAAAGAGATAACATATACAAAGTACCCTGTAGATGGTATGCCTTACAGAGCAACTCTTATTATTACTAGGTCTCTAAATTTTAAAAAAATAATTACAATCTATTAAGACTTCTGTATCATTTAGCTATAGCCAAGTAACAAATCATCCCCTAAAATTAGTGGCTTAAAACACCAGTCATTTATTATTTGTCATGAGTTTATGAGCCCACTGTACAGTTCTGCAGACCTAGGCTGGGCTCCACTGATCTCAGCTGTACATTCTCATGCATCTGCATTCAGCTGATACATTAGCTGGAGGCTTAATGCTCAGAGATGGCCTAAGCTGCATGAGTGGACTCTTCTCCCCTGGTGTTCTCTCTCATGGCAAAAGCAAGGGTCCAAGAGAAGAAGCAGAAATGTCTATGGCTTTCTGGGGCCTCAACTCAGAATTGGCATATGCCCATTTCCACCATACGCTTTAGTCTAAGGAAGTCATGAGGCTGGTCTAGATTCAAGAGGTGTGGAGATGGATGTCACCTTTGTATGGGAAGAGCTAGAAAGTTAAACTTCAAATAGCATGGATACAGGGAGCAGCAGATTGGGGGGGTCATTTTTGCAATCACTATACCAATGCATGTCTAACATCAGACACTTAAAATTATAAGAAAGTTTGTGAAATTTCCATATGTTATTTTGCTTAAAACTATTTTTTTAACCATATATCAAGATTCCCCAAGCTTGAGAGCTCTTACATGGAAAAACCAGCTTTGCAGTTTAAGTTTGTTACGTTTTCATTCTTAAGCCTGGTCTTTTCCTCAAGGGAAAAAATGTGTTTCTGAAAACATATCACTATAATTTAGCCTCTATACATAGTTTACTCTACACTTCCCTTTATTTTTACCAAAATTCTCTGAAGAGTTTCATTTGTTGGGTAGCTGTTAGCTACATTGTACCTACTGGTTGCCTGAAATTAAACAGGAAGTTCAACATATGGCATAGACATCTACATGGCAGTATGTATGTTATCTTGCCTATCACTGTTTACATTTGGTTAATCTTGTCTTTAAGTTGATTTCCATGAGTTCCCAGAGTCTGGATCCACAAAAGGCCGTAAGAACAAAGACAAGGGGATCTTCTACCATTCACTTTCTTATGCAGGGGATGCTGAGTCAAGGGATTCCAGAATTTGAGATGATAATTTGAACTAAATGAATTTCCTTTAGCTTCAAATTACTGAGGTAAGGCCACTGTATATGACCATGTACAATGACTTTGCAATGGACTCTTCCATGACATCTGCTTCCTCAGTGTATACCGCATCAGTGATGGAATGAAAAATTCATGAGGTCCTCTCAGCAGACGTAAATCTCATGCACGCTGCCTATTTCTGGATGTCGGCAGATGTCTACAGGCAAAGAAACTGGCAAGGCTTGGTCACCCTCTGAGCAAACCAAAGAGGCATGGTGCCAGCACTGGAAATTGCACACAACCATCTTCTAATCTCTCTTCCCAAAGTGTCAGTTTGTCAAAAGAGCTCTCAGTGTTTCAACAACATCCATAACACTGGCTGTAGGACCCTCCAACAAGAGATTTATCTCATTATTCACACACAAGAAATGTTGAATGAATGCATTCATATGGCTGAATCTGTACATGTGCCACATTATGAATGAAATAATTCTTGTCAAATTATTCAGAGACATTTCATGAAATCCAAAAAGAGTGCGACTTTTGCACAAAGGTCAGCAAAGCACATCACGATAGGATCCATAAGAAGACAGTGAACTTTGTGAATTAAATAAGAACTGGTTTGTATTTTTTTGTGCCATTTATTGACAAGATGATGATTTATGGGTCCAGTTCTCAGATTGTCAGCAACTTTCACGGAAAAAGAAAAGACTTATTTCAGGATTCCTGGAACTATTGTTTTTATTACAATGTAATCACAATGGTGAGAGAAACTTTTTTCTTCACAAAAGTCATAAAGAATAATAGACTGCCCAGCTCTTAAGGTGTGACATCATGTACAAAATACCAAGAGTTTCATCTGAACAAGATTTTGCTTGGCAAAGAAACTTTATACCACTCACAAACCTTTGATTATTCCCAAAGAGATGCACAAAAATAGGAGTTCCTCCTGAATGACATTGGTATGCACATGGCAGATGAAAAGTAGAAGCTGACTTCACTCAAGAGACAAGAGCAATCTCTTTCAATTGTTGCCAGTTCTTCTACGACATTCTTCCAAATTGTAAAAAAGAAAAATAAATGTCCACAATTCTGCAGTTGATTGACCAAGGCAAATACTTCATTTTTTTTTTCTTGCTCCTAGTTACAAATGATCCATTTATTTCACCAAGTTCTTTTAGATCATGGCTTCCTTCATTAAGGGATGTTCTGAGCAGCATGCAACACGAAGTTTTCATGTTGCAACAAATCTGTGATTTTTTTTCAAATTTCATGCATTTCAGATTGAAAATTCTTCTCATGGAGAAGATAGGGATAAGTCAATACATTTTCAAGGTGGAAAACCATGTCATATACAAGCAGGTCCATTGGCTTTCCTTTTCCATTATCAAGAACTTCCCCCTATGTTTTCAGTGATAGAGTATTTGTGAGTTTCTTTCCTCTTTCTTTTAGTACTTTCTAATTAAAATGACAGAATACAAATAAAAGCAGATGTCCACAAGCATAATGTCAGGATATTATACACAGGATAGCATCAGAACATGATGATTACAACCATCCAAATATAGAACAGCTTCTCCTAGAACACTTCCATTGTTTGGGTGAAAAGTTGCCTCCATAGCATGATTTGACATTAAAGTCATTTATTTCAAAAAATAATTTTTACTGAAACAAAAATTAAATTTAAAAAACCATATAATGGAATGTGCCTCATGAACCCCTAATTAAGAACCTCTGGCCTAAGAAAATACTTCTATTTTTTCATTATCTGATATTTCTAATTTTTTTTTTAAGTAAAACAGGCTTCTACTCATTTGAACTAATTCATCTCTATGTATTTAAGGGTAGAAGACACACCCTCTATAAACTTTAGGAAAAAGAATAGTCCTTTTATTTTAACCTGGCTTACATCCATATACAGGAAACCCTTGAGTCTTTTCTTAACCGAAGCACACGATTAGTTGGATCTTCCCAGAACACTGCTGTATACGAATAATGGACAATGCTGATAATGACTACGTGGTTCACAAATTCTATACAACGTCAGTGAATCATCAAAAAAAAAAAAATACTGGACTGTGCGCAGTGTACTTTTAGCTTGGAAACCCTCAGGATTTCAAATACTGCTGACAAGCCCCACCAGTTGATGTCTGAATCAGCCAGAGTCGTTTAACCTTTTCTCTTCTAATGGTTACTTCCGGGAGAAAATACCTACTAAGTATTTAATTCTTTTTGACATCCTGCAAAGAAGTATACTGCAAGCATTTTGATCATGATGCCCAACAAGAAACACATTTTGTTTACCTATCCAAAACACACATGTGAATATGTATATAATTTAACTACATTACCCATACCACCATTCTTATTCAGTGAAGGCACTATAATATTTTCTATGAAATGCTAATCTATCACATTTTGTTAATGCGGGTCTTAACCCACTAAATGTATTTCAGTAATCAATAATGGGCTACTTTTTGTTTTTGCCATTACAATATGGTCCCCAAACCATATATTCCTGTGGATGTATTCAGAGTTGAATCCAAGTTCTGGTTGGCCAGCCGTAGTTTCATTCCATATTTGTAGCCGAGTATAAGTGAACAATGATGGTGTTGTCATGAGTTTAGTGATCCATTCCATTCAGTTTATAGATAAAGTAAGTCATTCACTAACCAAGCATAAACTTTATGAAATCCGGCATTGTTTTTCAGTGAAATGGTGCATCATATCCCTACCACCTAACACAATGTAACAATGTAAGCACGTAGTAAACAATAAATATCGACTGACTAAAGCACTAATTGAAACAGTTCAATTTTTAACTGGGATAAAACTGTACTGTAATAATCTTTAGAAGTATGAACAAGCATAGGACTTTCAAAAGGATGAAAGAAGACAAAGGTCAAGAAAGAGACAGATGAACTATGTGTGCTTTCATTTTCTTTTATTCTAGGAAACAAATGAATAATTTATAGCTAATGAATGCTCTACACAGAGACGCTTACTATTAGAAAACTTTTGAATTTGTACTATATTAACCTGTTTTTTCCACCTGTGTTAATTTATCTGTCTTTTTATCTTTGCTGCCCTCCTCTGGAATTTTTATATCACCTGGTTCTCTTCTCCTGATTTTATATTTGCCTACAGACTACAACCATAGGAGGAAATTCAAACTTGTTCATTTCTATTTTGCAGTACATGTTTATCCAATTTATAGTACTGCCTTGGGGAAATGGCAATGTAAATACTTGCAGATTATCCCATGTTTCACCCCATGGCACATTTGTGCTACTTTGTAGAACTTTCAATGCCACCGTCTGAGCAATCTAGCTAAACAATCTAGGACATGGTTTGTTATTTTGAAATGTGTTCTGTAAGAATACCATTTGATTTTTTATTCTACTATTAAAAAAACACTTCTCTTTTGCCATCTTTTATTTAATAATCGCTTACCTTTCCATTAACCATTGTCACCTGCATTGCAATACATCATATATATCACTCAGTGTTTCAATTATGACCAACAGCTTTAAAAAGAATTTTAAAAATTTACATTTTCTAAATGTGAATTTTCATGCAAATACTTTTATATGCTTTCTGATCAGCCCAAATATATTTCTTCATTGTACCTTATTCAATAAGCTGATACATCTAAAACACTTAGAACAGTGCTAGACAAATAGAATGTGGGCTTCATGCTCCAGAAAAAAATTCAGCATAGTAATAACATCAATCAATTAATTAATTCCCTGAGGATAGATTATATTCCGTTCACTCATTTCCCTTGTAACATAACTAGCACAATTTCTTGAGTCCCTCACATTAGTGATTCTTAATTTGCATGCACACTACTTGAGGATCCTGTTACAATGTGGATTTTGATATGAGAAGCACTGACATTCTGCATTTCTAACAAGCTCCAAGATGCTGCTAACCCTTGGTGCAAGAGCTATTGAGCTGAAGGCCCTGGATTACTGCTGTTCAATAAAAATACGTATAGTAAGAACTATGCATGTAATAATCATTTTTCTAGGAGCCACTTTTTTAAAAAAGTAAAAAGAAACAGGTAAAATGGATTTAAATTATGTATTTTATCCTATGAGATCTGACAATAAAGTTTGCGAACTTGCCACCATGCGCTTACATTGGGAGCACCGTACGGACAACTCGGTAAGGGCTCATAACCTCAGTATATTTGTGTCTCACAGCTCTGTCCATACTGATGTGTGGCGGTGTCTTGCTGAGTGATGTTCATTATTGTTGCTGTGTGTTTTTGTGTGCCATTGCAAGAATGTCGGAGCTTGAATTAGAGCAATGAACAAACATTAAATTTCTTGTTAAACTTGGCAAGAGTGGAAGTGAAATCAAGAACATGTTAGTCCAATTTTATGGGGATAATGCCATGAAGAAAACGGCAGTGTACAAATGGATTAAACATTCTTCTGAGGGGAGAGAAAGTGTCACTGATGAAGAGAGGACAGGGTGGCCAGTAATAAGCAGAACTGATGAAAACATTGCAAAAATTTGTGGAATTATGCATCAAAATCATCGGCTGACTGTGAGAAGCATAGTAGACCAAGCAAATATTGACAGAGAAACAGTTAGGAAAACCTTATCTGAAAATCTTGGCATGAGGAAGGTGTGTGCAGAAATGGTCCCAAAAGAGCTCACTGATGAACAAAAGCAAAGGAAAACCAAAGTTTTCCAAGACATTTTGAAGAGGCAAGATGATGTTTCAGATGGTATTATCGGTGGTGATGAAACATGGATGTACCAACACAACCCTGAAACAAAGCGTCAAAGTGCACAATGAAAGTCAGCCAATTTTCCACCACCAAAAAAGTTTTGTCAGTCCAAATCAAGAGTCAAACCTATGTTGCTAACCATTTTTGATATAGAGGGATTGTTCATTATGAATTAGTACCAACTGGACAGTCAACCAAGTTTACTATTTTGAAGTGCTGAAAAGACTGCATGAAAAAGTTAGACAAAAATGACCTGAACTTTTCACCAACAACCCATGGCTTTTACATCACAACAATGTACCAGCTCACATGGCACTGTCTGTGAGGGAGTTTTTAGCCAGTAAACAAATAACTGTATTGGAATACCTCTCTACTCACCTGATCTGGCCCCCAATTACATTTTTCTTTACCAAAATATGACAATCAGGACATCAAGTGTCATAGGACCACAATTCTGATGGCTACTTCAGAAAAAGAGTTCCAAAATTGCTTTGAAGGGTGGAGTAGGCCCCGGCATCGGTGCACAGCTTCCCAAGGGGCGTACTTTGAAAGTGACCATAGTGATACTCAGCAATGAGGTATGTAGCACTTTTTCCAGGATGAGTTCACATACTTAATTATCAGACCTTGTATTAACCCACTACCATATCATATACTATAGTAGATTATCCCACATTATATTACATAACCAAGTATTATATTAACTCCATAAGTCCAATATGTTATGACTTCAATATGTGATCAACATAAGAAGTTACTGAGATATTTTACATTTTATAGTTTACATTCTGTCACTCAGAGTATAGACAACAAACAACCAGGTGCAGAAACATCCAGCCAAAAGACAGTTTGTATAAGCGAACTCAGTAAAGAGCAGAACTGAACAAGTGAACCAACCTAAATTGCCAACCCACAGAACTGCGAGCTAAAAACATGAATAGTTTTGAGCCACTAAATTTTGAGGGTGCAGTGAAACCAAACTGATACAGAAAGTTTTTGTCATTGTTTGTTGTTGTTTGCTTTCATATAGGAGACAGTGTCGTGTATTTGTCAATGGGAATAATGCAGAGGAAAAGAAAACATTTATGATGAGAAAGGGAAAAATTTTAAGAGCAATGTTTTGAGTAAAGAAGTGGATGTGGAGGTCCGCGCACTATGGGAGTACTGACCTTATGTAGGAGCATGGACAAATCACATGTGTAAAAAGACGCTAATAGTGCCATGGATGCAGTAGGTGCTCCATATGTTTGAAGTGCTATTACTATCCTTGAGGGAATTAATTTCAGACCTAGGACTTAAAATAAGTCTTCCTGGTTCCAAAACCAATTCTAAAAGCTGTCACAAATCTGTTCTTTGCTTTGTTTGGAATTCCTTTCTCTATTATCTCCAAACATCCAATCCCATCCATTCTTTGAATTATAATGTCACCTTTCTGTGAAGTCTTCCCTCATTTTCCCAGCTGGAATTAACCTTTCACATCTCTGAAGCCCATAACAATTGTATCTCAGTGATTCCATATGCATCTACAACTTTCTAACTTGTCTTATAGCTATTTGGTTTCATAACATCTTTCTTAATGAATCATAGACTATTGAATACAGAGTTTACCGTACTTTGCCATGTTTAATGAACACTTTCTTGCCCAAATTTTTGAGGTAAAAATAAGGATGAGCATTATACATGGGTAGTACTAATTCTATATCTATATAAATGTTTTTAATTATTTTATTTACGCTTATGAGTTAAAAAGTATAACTCTAGAAATCAATAATGATATCCATATGCAAAATAATGCCCCAGAAAATAAATATGATAAATGCTAAAATTCCTTTGTAATAAAAAAATAAATACCTAAATATAAACAAGTAAAAATTTGAATTAAAAAATCAAAACAAAGTTTTTCCCCTGAAAGTTTGGGCCAAATACATGGGTGCACATTATACATGGGAACACATTATATAATACACAGCAAAATATGGTATATCTGATTTATATTTGAATTGCTGTGAGATCTATTTAAACACAGGGCATAATGTATAAATATGAATGAATGAAAATGTTCATGTAATTAAGGATTACATTTAACATCATGGCATACGAGCCAATGGAAATAAATTTAAAGGCTGACACAGTTTAACAAATTATTTTAGGTGATTACTGATTGTCTACCTTTAGACACTTAAAAAATACACTAATTTGTTTATGCACATGAATAGGTAGATTAGATAGTATGGAATAGTTTCTCAGTAATTTCCTATGAATGACCATTGCCTCTTAACTTCTAAACTGGGGAATATTAAGTTTAGCAACTACCCTTCTGCAATTTTTTGTCCTTTTAAAGAGACACTGTTGATCCACTCTTTGATTCCTAACAGCTCATTTAAATTATCTGAACATTGCAGCAGCTGAATGTAGAAAGCTATTGTTGTGGACTTCAGCCAATTGCAACATACAAAAGGATCCACCAACATGCTTAAAATAAACATGGAAAATAGTGAGTATGAGATGTCGCGCATGCAAAACTGCTCTTCTTTCCTAGCATTTGCAATAAAAATGTATTCCAAAGCGTTAAATTATTACAGAAATCAATCCCAAATAATTCTTTTTAAGGCAAGAGAAGTGAAAACATGGGTCACACAATGACCTGTATGTGAATCACTGTGGCAGCTTAAGTCATAGATATCCCAAACTGTAAACAACCCAGTGTCCTCCAGCTAGTGAATGCATAAACAAGTTGTGATTTACCTGTAAATGCAATACTAGTCAGCAGTAAAACTACTGATATATGCAACAAAGTGGATGAGTTATTCAAGTATTACACTAAGTTAAAAAGCCAGACACAAAGCACATATACTATATACTAATTCCATATAGAATTATACCAAAAATATAATAATTCTATACAAAATTCTAGAAACGTCAAAACGATGAGAACAGAAAACAGATCAGTGGTTTCTAGTGGCTGGAGATGAAAGAAATGCATTGGCTGAAAGATGGCATGAGGTCACCTTCTGGAGTGATGAAAATTCCTTATCTTGAATTGTGGTGGACATTCTACAACTGCATACATTCGCCAAAACATAAATGGACTTTTTGTATGTAAATTTTGTCTCAGTCAAAAGAGAGAAAAAATGAAAACCTTCCATATTCAACCTTATTTACCCAGGGTTACGAACCACTGCAATCATCAAAGTTGTGTTGCATTCGTAGATGAGTAGAGGTTACTGACTGCCCAGTTGTATCTAAAATTTCTTGGCCACCACTTCTCATTGGAGATGAACCAGGTTCCTCCTGATTTAACTCAAGGAAGCAGGTGTGACTTATCTTACATTACTTTTTCCCAAGAGGAATGAAGGCCCTTGAAGACTATTTTCACTATAGTATGGGTAATTTTGCTTAGAAAGACTATAAGAATAAAGGTTAGCAGAGAAACATTGCAGGTTGTTGGACGAAGTTCTCAGAGAGAAATAATAAAGTTTAGGATAGAAGAAAATTTCCCTAGCTTTTTTCTTTTATATTCTCCTGGGTCAAATTAGCCTAATTTGTGGTGTGTGTGTGCATGTGTATGTGTGCATGCACACATTTCCTTGAAGGTTTTAGTGAAACAAAAATAAGTCTATGCTTTCAATGCCTGTAAATTTCCTGAAAATGAAAAGACTAGCTGACCCCGAAGAAGACATCTTTGATCTTTATTTTTTTAATTTAGAGGAAAAGGTACAAAGTAGGTACCTACATAAAATAAGCTCTTACCTTAAACTGGCCGCCTTTCACAGCAGGGTTCCCCAGCAGGAAGTAGGGAGGTGGAGTTCTCAGGATTCTTGTTCTGGTTCTCTAAGGAAGAAGATGATTCAGTTTCTTAATTACAAAAGCACATGCACGTTAGCCTGGCTTCCTGTTAGAGTGGGTTCAGGCACAATAACATTTATCTAGAGACGATGTGGCTAGATGTGACCACCAACAAATGCTGAGGTGGCAGAATTTATTATGCACATCCTTTATTGTAAACATCTTTACAATAATGCCCAATAGAGTACATATATATCACTGGCCACGAAATGCTCACTGGTGCTTAGATGCTTTATCACATTCCAGACTTAATTTCCAGTGCTTCCTTAACACACCTTGCAGTTTTTTGTATCTTTGAAATATTTTTTTTCTTTTGAAAGTATCTTCTTATATGGTTTTCTTGTTGACTTTCATATAAATTAAAACTACAATGAAAGTGGCCCTCCAGCTCTAAGATCCATGAACACAGAAAAGGAGCTCTATTAAAAATAATGTGTTCACTAAACAGGTATCTAAACCAGCCGAAGTAGTGAGAGCAAATTTTTCTGTACTAAATAAAAATAAACCTTCAAAAAGGTTCTGGCTGTATATAAAATACAATTTTATATCATCTTGAAAGTAATGATCACCTGAGGGAGATTTATATACCTTTGATGTTTTATTCAGGTCACACAAACTATTTTTTGTGATTGTTAAAACCGGTAAGTATGTATCTAATCATATTTTGTAAAATATTGCCTATTTAATCACAAGTTGTCTATTTCTGGTTTTCTTTTCTTTGATGGCACCAAATTTTAGCATAGGATGGGTAGTAATCAGGAAAGAAACTCCCCATGTAAGAATTTATGTCTAAAAGTCATGACTAATAAACACAGCCATTCTTTCTCAATATTATCACATGTCCTAAATTGACTTAAAGTTCTCTGACCACCTCATTTTTAACAAATAATGTATTTAGTAGGGGCGTTTAATTCATCCACATTTAGAAAATCCTTCAATTATGTTATATTCCATCCTCTGAAATCAGACATCGTGGGGTTATTCATAAAATATTTCACCTTTTTTTCTCTTTTGATGTTTGTCATATTTTTGTTTATTATGTGTGATGTTAAAAGCAGATTAAGTGCCTGACATAAGAGAGTAATTTAAAAATATTATGGTACATCTACAAAATAGAGTATTGTAAAAGGATTCCATAAATATCTAAAGATATGGATATTTGTTCATGATGTATTACAAAGTGAGAAATTCAGGTTAGATAATAATATGTATAATAAAATACAAGTCTGCATGAGAGTGAAGAAATTCAGAGGAGGAACATTTAAAAGAACACAAAGTTGTTAACAGTGGCCATCATTTGATTACATTCTTGTAAATAGTTTCTTCGTTTATTTACATTTTCTCATCTTTATGATGAACATGAAATGCTTGCATAGTCAAAACAAATATATAAAACTCATTAAAACCTTCAAGCCAGATTCTTGGACAAAAGGAAATAACTGAAAACCTATTTAAAATAAATACAGAAAGGCATCATTTTAATCTGTACACGTTGTATATGTGCTGAATGATTTATCACAATAATATTTTCCTGCATCACTAAGCTGTGAAGTCAAGAATCTAGCACAACACTTACATTGGTTGGAATAGCAGAGATAGTTTAATGCCTATTATGAGCATAGTAGCATCTCTCCATAAATTTTCTGCGTAGTTTCATGGAAATAGTCACAGAATATTACCTATGAGTTGACTTTTCCTTCCTAATGATCCCGGAAGCTATCTGTGGATTAAAAGTAAGGTACCATTCCTACCATGAAATACAAACTTATAAAGAAGCATGTCATTATAATAATATAATAAAAGCTCTTATTCAGTGCTTCACTACATGCCAGGCAATATTCTAAGTGTTTTCCATGTAAAATTAATTTAGTCTAAGTGTTCTAAGTGCTTTTCATGTAAAATTCATTTAGTCATCAAGGCACTATGATATAGTAT
The DNA here is from genome assembly GCA_004026885.1 of Lyroderma lyra. Taxonomy (NCBI): domain Eukaryota; kingdom Metazoa; phylum Chordata; class Mammalia; order Chiroptera; family Megadermatidae; genus Lyroderma; species Lyroderma lyra. The sequence continues at coordinate 639,820 of PVJL010000025.1, forward strand.
CACTATTATCCCTCTCTTTAGATGAAGAATCTGAGGCACATGGAGGTGAAGTCATTTATCCAAATATAGCTCAGCAGTGGCAGAGAAGAACCCAAATTCAGGTAGCCAGAGTCTGTGCTTCTAGCCACTATGACATACTAATTCTCAACAGAAAATAAACAGGATATTAGCAGAGAATGTAATATCCACAAGAATACATAACATGTATTCATATTAGAAAGCAGTGGACAGTCTACTACTGTAGAGTCCTTTCAGGCAATCTCACGTGCTTGTTTTCAGAAGCTTCTGGACTACTTCCCAGAAGTTTTCTCTCTGCCCAGAGGCAGCCAAGCCCCTACTAGGGCCAACATGTTCCAAGGCCAGATAATCTCCTGAAAAGTTTCCGTGTTGCCTACAAAATCTCTGGGTATTTTTCATTTTCTGTACCTTCTGACACAGACTCCACTCACTGTGGCTTAATGGAATAACCTTCACAAACAGTAACTGGAGGAAAGAAGGAAGTAGTCCTCCCAATGTCTCCCCCGGAGACGCTGCCTTGAGTTCTCTCTCATCGACCTCTCTCCCATAGTCTCTGGTCTTTTTATTGAACCCCAGAGATGAGAGAAAAACAAAGTCCCACCATGGTCCCCTGGATAAGGGAAGGTCTTGAACTTCACTAACACTCCCTCTGGTGACAGTCTAATTGATCCTACCCATTTTCACTGGGTTTCCTATGTTACAGTTTAAGACCAAGTCTGACTAATGAATAAAATTGTTAGCAAGGTCAAATCTGTTCCTTGTAAAATCCAGACAGTGACAGCAACACTGATTTAAATACCTGGGCTACTAAAGGGTTAACAACAACACAAATTATAAATATATGGATCCTTTTCTCAATTAGCTAAACCTTTTTTAGTCTTTGAGCAAAAAAAAAAAAAAACCAAACCAACACATTTAATAATCTGCAGAAATTCAAAATAACTTAGGTATTGCCTATTGACTATTTCATGAATGGTTTGTAACATCCCAGCACCAAATTTTTATACTACTATTTATCCAATAGAGTCTTATAGTCTGTGAGTGTTCTGGATACAATAGTTGAGATGACAAACACCTAAGTCTCCATTCCCCTTCCCAATCTTAAATTTTCTGGTCATGTACACACACATAATTCTGCAGTTGGTACAAACAGAAGAGTTGGGGAAATGCAGCAGCTCAAACAACTTCTTCCTGTTTCTAATTTACATGTGAATTTGCGGTAACCAGTTATTGATTCTGACTCTCCTTCAGTCACTGACTTTAATTAATGTAGACCTGGCTAAAAGTCTCCGAGTCAGAGTTATAACTTTCCTTTGGGTAAAGTACAAAAATCTCTGAGGCAGGACATACAGAATAATTGTTTTTGTCTGTGTCTCTGGCCTCTTCTATGCTTTGAATTCCACCCCCTTTCTCAAAGTCAATATTCAATCCAGTACTTAAGTTTAGAGGTGTCACAAGGTATGTCACACCCGTGCATTGGTTGATTGAGCCCTTTCTCTTTTGCATAACAGCATTTGAAGTTCTTGAATTCTTTGGCAGCCTCTTTCCCAAATGACTGAGCAAATTTGTTGATTCAACAGAATACTTATATTTGAAAATCTTATGGAAGAAATATAGAAGAGATCAACTTTAAAAATTGAAATGTGTTTTTTTAAAAAGTGTTTGAAATTTTTTCAATGACAAATACTCTTTGGTCTTTGGGGTGGGAGGAATAGTCATTAAAAAGTGAAAGTAGGTCAATCCATGCTGCTGTAGTTCTCACTCTACTGACTCACCACGCCCTCAATCTGAGTAATGATTACAATTATATGATAACCCAAATGTTCCACCTCCAAGCTGTGAGTTTGTCCTAAGGCTGTTGCTAAACAACAAAATTGCCTCAGGTGACTTTGCCCCTGTGTGTGAAATTATTTTCAACAGCCTGAAGCATAACAATGTTTTATGTGACAAGTTGAAGAAACGCTTCCTATCAGAAGGCAAAGCAGACACTTTTTACCTCTGTTGCCAATCTGATCTGTCTGGTTTGAATTTTTGTAAACAAACAAACAAAAAACAACTTTCATCATCCTTGCTCTTTTTCTTCCAAATAGAGTGTCAAACTAATACATAAATAAAGTTGTTTTCTAAAGCGTGATCACCACCCTTTTGACACTGTCCATCAAGTTGTGATTCACATATTTACTATGTCCCCTGGATTATGATAAACTTTTGAAGAAATGCAGTCCACCTCTTCTAAAAACATAAAGTGAACAATGACAATGGCAGGTAGCTAATTAACAAATGACCTTTTTGTTAACTCCCGAAAGACACTAGTTTGCTGCTTGAAATATGCAGATAATGTAGCACGATGTGGAAGAATCATCTGCTCTAGAGTTACATAACAGCCTCAGAAAGGCTCAGAGAATTTCCCTGTGCAAGCCTGTCTAGACCAGAATAACAATGGGCCTCACAGCTGGGAATTAACAGAGGCCCATGGGCGGGCGTGTTTGCTGTTCTCTTCATTATTGTCCACAGGCAGTGGAGAAGGCAAGCATCATTTGAAAGAACTTCAGCTGAGTTTCTTCTGCTCCCCTTATCATTGGTGTCAACTAAATCATTTTAATCCTACGAATTTGTCATGCATTTATTCAAATGTATACTACGAAAATACCCAGGAAAGGAGAAATCTGGTAGCCTGGTAGCTTTATTAGTCAAAATTTTCCACAGTGAGTTGGCATGTCAACTCATGATAGTTAATCCCCTACTTCCATGAGTTTTGTTTTGTTTTGTTTTGTTTTAGAGAAGGGAAGGTAGGAGAGAGAAAACAATGAAAGGTAAGAAAAGCAACTGTGACTGAAAAGGGGGCTATCAACCTGACAAACTCAGGGGAGCTTGCATGGCAGGCCTTACGAAAACTCAGTAACCAGAAGTAACCATGCAAGATGGTCTGATCATAAATTCCTAACTGGGCAGGTCATGGAGGGTAATCTCGCCACAGGCCTACATCGTCCTTAGCACAGGTCAAACCTTACCTTAAGCAAGCCCTGCCTGTTGCTGTTATGCATCTAGAATAATATACCTTTGAAATGTCAGCGTGGTTTCTTTTCCAGACCTCAAAGGCACAATTGCTGGCATCAGAACACAAGACAACCAGAGCCTGAGACCATGAAATTCCTCCTGGTTATCTTGCTGTACACATGGCATCTCTATATCCTGTATATGTTAAGTGTTATCTTGAAGCCACTAATGTTAAGGAAGCATGTGTTTCTCCGTTTTGCTTTTTATTCAATCCTAGAGATTTTCTCCCACCCCCTTAATCTACCATCAATGGATTTCATGTAATCGTCCCCCTCTTATGTCTCCTCCTTTGATTTTAACGCATAAAATAAGCTGCGAAACTGCCATTCTCCAGAGCATTTTCTTAACCCATTGAGATTTTGCTTCCAAGCATGTCCTCCAAATTTCAGCTCAAGTAAATTCATAAAACTTTTCTATTGGCTGGATGTACTTCCATCAACAACACCACACAAAAATAAGAGGGACATGAGTTAGAAATTCAGTGGTTTGTGGAGTTTACCACACTTAAATAAATTTGTGATGACAAATTTGGGAATTTACCTGGGTTCCTGGATGATTTTCTGATTCAAACTATGAATTGATTTCTTCTCTTTTTTTTCCATTTCTCCCTCTTTATTCAATCTTTTCCATTGTGTGAAGGTGAGAACTGCATTGGAGAAAGTCTATATAGATTTTGAAAGTTATATGCCACCAAATGGCACATCAGGCTTCCGGTTGAAACACATGAATCATGGAGGCCATTAGAAACTTACAAAAGAATCTGGGCAAAGTAATAAGAACAAGGATGTAACAGCAGATACTCTACCTGGTGGGCAATGAGCCAACAGACCATATTGATTCAGGCAGGAAAACAGTGGGAAATGATATTACGTAGATATGAGACAACTTTTACAGTATCTGACCCCTGTCTTGGGAGTTAAGCTTCATGCATCGTATTAGTTTTCCATTGCTATTTTAATAAATGACCACAAATCTAATGGCCTACAACAACATTCGTTTATTATCTCATACTTTTTTAGGTCAGAAATCCACATATAGTGTGGTTCAATCATGGCTTGTACTTAAGAGTCTCAAAGGCTGAAATCAAGGTGTTCAAAGGCTGTGTTTGTTTTGGAAGCTTTGGGGATAAATTTGTTTATAAGTCCAATCAGGTCATTGACTGAATCAGTGCCTTGCAGTTGTAGAAATGAGGTCCCCATTCCTTACTGGCTATCAGAGCCTGTCTGTGCTCCTAGAGAGTGTCCACATTTCTTCTCAAGCCTTCCATGTGGCCTCTTCCAACAAAATCAGGAGAAGGCCCTCTCACACTTCAAATCTCCTTGACTCCCCTTCTGCCACAGTCCTCTTAGAGCAGCGGTTCTCAACCTGTGGGTCGTGACCCCTTTGGAGGTCGAATGACCCTTTCACAGGGGTCACCTAAGACCATTGGAAAACACATATCAGATATTTACATGACGATTCATAACAGTAGCAACATGACAGTTATGAAGGAGCAACAAAAATAATTTTATGGGGGTCACCCCATGAGGAACCATATTAAAGGGCCATGGCATTAGGAAGGTTGAGAACCACTGAACTAGAGAAAGTTCTCTACTTGTAGGAGCTCATGTGATTAGAATGGGTCAACCCAGATAATTAAGGATAATCTCCCCATTTTAAAGTTCATAACTTTCATTTCATACACAAGATCCCTTGGCCACATGATGTAACATGTTAACAGGTTTCAGAGATTTGACCATGAACATCTTTGGAATGCCATTATCCTACTGTAAGCATCTTCTCAGATTCCCTCAGGAGCTTCCATATTTCTCCCTTCATCAGGTTGCCTTTTCATGTTAGAATTAAATTGAAACACTACAATAAAGTCATTGATATCAGGCTTCCTGTGAGGAATTATGTCCCCATAGGGTGACTATTTCAAGGAAGTCTCCAGTACAGGCTGATCTACCTGCTCAGTGACCCCTTGGTCTCTCCCCAGCCTAATGTGAAGTGGTAACAGCATGGTACGGTGTCATATCACATTGCTCCAACCTTTATTAGCTTCATATCCACTTTTTTCTCTTTTTTGTATCCCCTCAACTGTGGGCTTGCATCTCCTAAATAAAATATTAGTCTTTTAATCCTTGCCTCCGGCCTTACTTTCCAAAAGAAATCGACTGAGACCGTTCCTTTTACAACTGTCCCCTTCATGAAGTATGTTTATAAGGCAACGTTTGATTTATTGGTCAAAACTGACTGGAAGGAACTTTGGAGAACACCTCTGTCCCAGAAATATTAAATTGGGCTAATAAATGCTAATATCAGTCTTCTTGTAGTTTCAATCTCCTAGTAGTCAAAACTTAGGTGATATAGATAACCAAGAGAGAAAAATAAATCACATTTATACAGAAGCAGAGATCAGAGACCCTGAGATATCACATGGATAGACTAACCCACAGGAAAATGGAATCAATACTTGCCTTTGTGCTTATTGAATTTTCAGTTTCTATTTTCAAGTCTTTAGGATAAAACATACTTGTATCCTCACAAGAATTGCCTTCCCTAGAATTGAACTAGTTTGAACTGTGGTTCTGCTACTTGTAATTAAGGACCCTATTCCAATTATTGTTGCTGTATAATAAATTGTCCCAAAATCTAGTGGCATAAAACAACCATATTATGATACAGGTTCTGTGAGTCAAGAATTTGGACTGGGCACACTGAGGACCTCAATCTGTTCTCCACAATACCTGAATCCTCAGCTGAAAAGAATTGCAAGCGAGAAGTGCATCAATAGCTAGAGGCTCACATCATCTTGAGATGTCACCACTCCTCCATCTGGTGAAAGATGTTGGCTATTGAATGGCTGTTAGCCTGAACATCTAAACGTAGCCTTCCTAGATGTTCCCCTTGTGGGCTAGTTGTGTTTCCTCACAGCATGGCTTGAACTTTCAAGAGAACAAGAAAGATCATGGCAGTTTTAGGATCTTAACCTCAGGAGTCACATAACATCACTTCTGCTATGCTCAAAGGACTGAAGCAGTCACAATGATCCACCCAGTTTCCAGGAAAGGAGACATAGATCCCATCTTTCCACAAGGGGGATGTCAAGGTCATATTGTAAGAATAACATGTGACGTGAGATCTTGTTACAGACAATACAGGAAAATACAGTCTGACACAAGAACTGACCTGAAGACAATAGGTGAGTTGGATCCAGATTCTGGAGGTTTCAGTAACAAATGGGAGGTTTGGGGTCCACTCTGGTGTCTGTGAAAAGTGACAATTTTAAAGCAGAGAAGTGAGATCAGTACAGAAGACTGGAAGAAGAGGGCTAGATAAAAAGCAGGAGAATCATAGCCTCTTGAGATTGTCCTATTTAATATGGCCAGGATTTTTATTGTGCTTTGGAGGCAAGCCAGACTGACACTATCATTATCTGTATCAAATGCATTCTCAGTCACGTGTTACTCTACCAATGCTGTTTCATAATTTGTATTTCACAACATGAGTGTGCAGAGTAAATCTGTGGGTAGCAGGCTTTATGGAATCAATTTAAAACTAATACTGTTTTATTCTATTGGAAAGATGATTTTCATTGTTTATCATAGCACAGACTGCACACAAGAAAGTGCTACTCCTTCGCCCTCATCTATGCTCTATAATAAAATATTTCTATACACAGGAAGTTTGGGCTTAAGAGGAAAGTTTTTGAATGATACATGGCATTCTTACACACACACAATCTGACCGTGATTTCAGATTTGGAATGAACGTTTAAAAGTCAGTGAGCAAAGGCAGTGGAGTCGATTATTAATGACGTCTTCATCGAAGAAATTAGTCTTAAATCCTTCACCAGCAGCATACCCTTCTCTTTTTTTCCCTTTTCCCCAAAAAGCTATTTATTTTACATGCTACAGAATTACACATTTTATCCATCATCAACATGTAAGATCACATTTAAACACTTTTTAAAAAGAATCTAAAAGTGTAACATAAATTAAAGATATCATAAAGAATTTTTTTGTATCCAAAACATTTCCTAGCACATTCATTTCATCCATTTCAAAAGCTGCTTATCCAGCTTTCAATTTACTAGAAATTTCTCTGCTTCAGTCTCTTAACTGCCTGTGTCTATGTGTTGCTTAATAAGAAGGTATAGGGATAAATTCAACCTATTTTTTTTTCAAGTATCCCTCTTAAAATATCACAGGGAGTAATTCTGGAATAAAACCAAGGTTAAATGCACCTTTGATTTTCCTCTTCACTACTTATATGAAAAAAAAAGACGTATTATTTCATGAAAAGATACTGGTGAAGCAGGCTCCATGGAAGTAATATCTCATTTTCTAAAGTAACTCTTCAATTTTCACAAGGGTTTTGGTCTCCTACCCATAATGCACTGGGGAAATCTATTTCCATAGGACTGATCTACGGTCTGTACTTCCTAAACTCGGAGCAGGTACACAGGAGAACAGCACGCCCGATTTGTTTCACATGTTTAAATATTATCTTTATCTTTCAAGTGGTTTACATTGCAGTATCTCTTGTTCATGAAGGTATTCAATAAGAGATTGCTAAACGGTTGGTTTTCGTATAGCAAGAAATACCTACACTTACTTCAAATCTGGGTATCTACTGGCCATTTGCCATGCCTTGACCATCTGATTATTAACCTTTTTGATAACTAGGGCAAAAACTGCAAATGGATGTCAGGTTAACATTGGCATAATCATTCTTTTTTAATTGTTAGACTTATTGGGGTGACATCAGTTAACAAGAATTACGTAGGTTCCAGGTATAGAATTCTACATGTGCAATCTTAATAGCCACATTAGAAGATGTATGTGTAACCCCTTGTTATGTTATGAAGAGTCAAAATACTTGATTCATCCTGAACAGACTGGGACTGAGACAGTAAATTTCATAAGTCACAAGGCAGGCAATTAAATTGTGAAGAAGAATATTGGTATTTTCTTCTTATGTCAGTAAGGTTAAGCATCTATCTAGCATGCAACCTAAGGCCCTGGATCCTACGCCATTCCTTGAGATTTCCATGTGCAATTCCCCACAACTGCTGAACTTCTTGGGAATTTTTTAACGGGGAAAATAAATAAACAAGCCACTGTTTGTGAAAGAAAAGCAGCATGATCTGTGGGGAAAAGCATAGCTGGGTTCATCCAACTATTCCTCCTGCTTACTGGGTAATCTGAGGCAAACTGCTTATTCTCACCAAGCCCCCGATTTCCCATTAAAGCAGGAGTGGAATAGAACCCCCCACCCACACCCTTGAAGAGGAACTGTGTAAATGAAGACCCTCCCCACACGTAAAGTGGCCAACACGGTGCCCGGATGCTCACAGGTATTCAATAACAATATCTGTGATCATGTGATTATGATTGCATTTACCATGAAGAGATTCCATTCATCCAATGCAAAAAATGAATGGATACCTACTTTCTAGGGGGTGGGATAATACCCTTCCAGAGAGTAATAAATAAATGCCCCCACAGGATGCTTTTTTTCTGCCTTAAAAATGAGGCCGCAGCCCAACACCACCGTCTGCTTTCTGCTGTTGCTGTCACTCTGGTCTCTGCCACGTCAGAATAGGTTGACCAGACGTCCCACTTGAAACAGGACAGAAAACAATGGGACTGTCCCATTGACAATGGTACATATGGTCAGCCCAAATGAGGAGTTCATCGGACTTGGTCGTTTTTAATGAGGCACCACGTGAAGCTGCAGAACAATCAGTCAGCACTGCTTGGTGGGACAGAAACGGGACACCTCGACCCTAAGGTACCCTCGAGGGCTCCCGAGTGAAACACATGGAAAGATGAGTCTCAGGGACAAAAGGCAAACTAGAAAGAGCGAAGCCACATCCGCCAGCCTGCCAGAGAGGGGAGGGGTGCTTACCTGAGCACGGGAGGGAGGGAGATGGCCTGACCCCCGGTCCTCGGGGGCTCTCCGTTCCTCCAAGGCCTGTGCACAGCTTCCTACAGACTGATACCTGGGGGGCCCAGGGAGCGGGGGACAGGCCCCGTTATGTCCTGTTCCAATGAGTGCAAACAGAGAAAACACTGTGACCAAGTCGCCTTCATTTCTGAGGCCAAAATGTTAACTCACAGCTTTCCAACCTGTGTATTGTTGGCCATGATGCTTAGTCGTCACAAACAAGCGGGGACAATATCGGGCCCTGATTGGGGTACACACAGGAGAGGACTTGATTTTTTTCTCCCAGTCTGGTCCAGTTTGATTCTGAGTGGGGTCTGTTCACACAGTCATTCTCCATCTGCTTTCATCAGGGCAGAGGATGGGGGATGAGCAGGAGGGCAACGTTGTACCTACCAATGCCCAGCTAATGGGGCACCTGGGCGGGCCTTTTCCAGCCCCAGTGTGGACAGGGCACCCATTAGCTGACCTCTTCTTATCTTTCTTTAGCTTGAGTATATCTGCGGCCACTCAGAGCTAGGGACCTGCCAGCAGGACCCTCCAGCTGGCACAAACACCCAGGGCACCTTGGCAGTACCCAACATGGGCCTGCCGTTGACCCTATGAGGAGCGCCCCTCCCTCCATGCCTGACTGTTGCAGCCAGTTTCCACCTCTCGAGCTAAATGCAGGTTATGGACATCATAAATCACGTCCCCAAATTCCTGGGGACACATCAGGCCTCACCAGGCTCCACCCTAGTGGCTTCACAGAGACAGGAACTACGAGTGGTTAAAGCTCCTTCATTCCCGTCTAGAAGGGACAGGTCAGCTTCCAGTTTTCACAGGCAGCTCCATTCCCTGCATTTGATTCTCTGAGAGCTTCCTTGGGTTGGTCCTGAATGGGCGTGGGGATCAGGAAGGCAACCTGTGTCCTCTCCTCCCCCTGCAAAGGGAAAAGTCAAAGCTCTCTCAAGCATTTCTTTCCAGGAATGCCCCACCTGGATTTCTAGAGATGGGTAATAGTCAGTGCACCAATGCTTCTCTTGTTTTTAAGTCCTGTATCCATGCATCTAGCATCTAGCTCTTTCTAGAATATGGACATAATCCTAAACTCGAGGTTTATCTGAGATTCCAAAACAACAGAAAAATCCCATTCTATATCCTATTGCATATTATTTAGTTTATTGGGACTATAATCTAAATTGAGATGCAAAATCAAGGATTCTAAGGGTGAACTAACATAGACATCTGTAAGACTTACTTGGTATTTTTTTTTTCTTTAAAAAGGAATTTGAGTAAAAATCTGCTGGCATTCTAGCTCTTTACTAAGGAGTTTCCATTTTCTTCCATTATTATTTGACTTCCAGCACAGATTCATCAGGGAAAGCATGGAAACAATGCTTGTGAATCAGATTGGGAATTTTTAGATGCTATTAGTCTATTATTTTTAATTCTTCATGCCACTTTTCCCCACAAAGAAAATAAAATAGCAGCTGATCTACCATGTTTCCTACATTTTATGACATGACCTACATATTCCAAAGGACGTGTGCTTGTAGGAGCATTTTGGAAACAACATGTGTGAATTTATCCTAAATAACCTTTCTAGAAGCTATTCTATTCTGAGCATGGCAGTGTTTTCCCAGCTGAGCCTCAGTGGCTCTGAGGTGGAGATCCTGGCTGACCGCTGACCAGTTGCGGTGACACCCTCAGGCATTGACTTGCAAAAGTGGATAAGCCTGGGGACAAGAGAATCTTCAAAGATTTGCAGTAGGTCCTCCGAGGTTTTCATAATACATAAAGCAACAGGATGAAAAATATCAATTTCCCAGCCTAGTGGCTAGGTCAGATCCCCATCAGAGAGGTCTGAGTTTCTTAGAGGATTTTTCCAACCAGTTTGTGGTATTCTTAATCCTGCTAACCTTGAATCGGGTCACATGTTTGATTTATTAATGGTCTCCTAACACACTTATGCTCTACATTTGAGTTGGAAAGACTCTAAATATTGTTTCCTTATCTCAAGACAATCATGCTTTCTGTGGCCAACTGGAGTGTATTTAAAAACAACAACAAAAAATAAGAATGTTTATGCACTTGATTATGAGATACAGACACGGGCTTGTTAAAACTCTGTTATTACCACTGCTGTCAACAATCCGATTGCACTTGTTTTACAAACTAGGCCTCAAATAAGGGAAACAAAGTATTAAGTGTGCAGGAGCTGTAGAATTTTTTATCGGCAAGGAAAAGCATTAATTGTAGGACTTACATTATAACTAATTTCATGTCTAAAAACAAAAAACCCACTCTATTTATGTTGACACAATGCTCCAGTAACCCAACTGTCCTCAGATCCCATCAAATAGGAGGTAAAATGAGTGAAAATGAGGTAACAGTGAAGATTCACTCCCTAAATCTCACTACTCTTTGGCCTTTCCTTGCCTGACTCCACACCCTTGAGTGCCTCCAGCTGTCTTTTTGTACTTCGCCCTGTAATAGCTTTATAATTTTTGTTCAGGGTAAGCTTGTTTTCCCTCTCAATATAGCAAAATAATAAAGTCACTGAGAACCCCCAAGGCTTACATTTTATTGGTTAATCACGTACAGAAAGATTAGCCCAACTACCTCTTGAACAAAGGCTTAACATAAAGGTACAAACCAGTCAGGGCAGCCACCAACCCCTGAGTCAGTCAGTTGTAGTCAGGGAGCCAGTCACATTGGGCACAGGTTGCTTCTATCTCTGTGGTAGCCTGAGGCTTATGAAATGGGGGTACAGTTTCAATAAAGTAGGAGAAAATACTTTCTTAATGAGAAAATACGAACTTAAGTTGTCATTCTTTCATTCATGCCTATTCTATTCTTTGGCAGAGATTTTGCTAGATTTTGGAATATAGCCATACTAGGAATAGTTCTTGTCTAATAAAACGGATGTGTTATGGCGGAGAATGATAATCAAACAAGAAGCAAAATCTTAGTAAACTAATAGCTACTTTTTAAAAAATCATTTGCCATGCTAAACATTGCATGTGTTATCTCTTCTAATTTTTATAAAACTTGGTAGGATCACTTTACAACTGAAGAAAACAGAGAGAGCCTCAGCCAGGCAGGATACCTTATCCCAAGTCACACAGCTGAGAAAGCACAGACTGCAGATTTTGAGAGAAGTCTGCCTGATGCCAAAATTGACACCCTCCTACACTGTTACACTCTAAATGCTATACTGATAGGAGAAACACACAGGGACATGCAACGGTGATTCCTGTGGTCAGGGAAAGATCCTCAGAGGAGTCAAAGTATAAACCGGAAACAAGGATGAGCAGACTTTAGCTAACTAAAGAGGTTGGGCATGTATCTCACAAGATTGGGGGTGTGTTTTAGATCAAAACAAGTAAAGAGATGGGAGTGAAATGATAATGACTGAGAAAATGGAAGACCTACAGAACTCTGGAAAAACACCAAAAAAAAAGAAAATCCAGCAAAAAAGCTAGAGAATTCATCCACATTGGTGTATATATCAATAGTTCATTCATTTATATCGCTGAATAGCATTTCATTATTTCAGTATGAATTTACTACTATTTGCTTATCCGTTCGCCTGTTGATGGGCACATGGATTGTTTCCAGTTTACAAACAAATCCACTATGAACACTTGCATGTTCATATGTCATTGTATAAACACATCGTTTATTTTTCTTTCATCCAACACCTAGGAATTGAATAGCTGGATCAGATGGTAGTATATGCTTAAGTTTATAAGAAATTGCCAAATTATTTTTGAAAGTAGTTATACCATTTTATATGCCTACCAGGAGTGTATGCAGGTTGAAGTTCCTCCATATCTTCTTTGATGATGTGTTTTTTCAAATAATTTTTCCATTTTATATTGAGTTGATTGTTTTCTTATTATTGAATATTGGAAGTTCTTTAATATTCTGTAATTAAAGTCTCTTATCAGATACATGATTTGCAAATATTTCTGCTAGTTTGTGACTTTTCATTCTCTTATCAGTGTCTTTAAGAAGTTCTTAATTTTGATAAAATATAACTTAACTATGTTTTCTTTGCTGCATCATACTTCTGGTATCATATCTAAAAGTTCTTTGCCTAAACTCAAAGTCAGAAACTATTTCTTCCAGTTTTATTTTAGAAATCATATAGGTTTAGGTTTTACATTTAGGTCTATGATTCATTTTGGGTTAGTTTTTGAATCATGCAGAAAGTCAAAGGACCTGGAATAGCCAAAACAACTTTGAAAAAGAAGAACAAAGTCAAAGTACTATCTGATTCCAAGAGTTATGATACACTTACAGTAACCAAAAAGTATGACATTTGTCAAAAGAGAGACAAATGTATTAATGGAATGGAATAGAGTCCAGAAACAGACTCATTCACATACAGTGCAAAAGAAAATGCTTAAAATTAAATCAAAGGGCTTTTAAGAAAAAAACTCATAATTTTAGAAAAGGACATTTTCTTATTCTAGTTGTTTTTAAGCTTATTTTTAGACATGGAACCTTTTGTTCAAGGGAAATCTTAAGCAGAACTAAAAAGAAATAACTGGTTAAAGCTAGAGTGAAGGACCAGAAACCACCTTGGCTTATCATTCTCCATCCCCATCTTTCTATACATACATGTAAACATCCACCATTGAGACCCCTGAAATACTCTAGGGAGACTTCAGTTTGCATCAGAACTTTTGGGTGAATGCAGGAGAATCTCTCTAGGGTAAGTAGCAGAATTGTGGATGATCATTACTCACACTTTTAGCTTTACTAGATGTATTAGTTTCCTAGGGCTGCCATAACAATATACATCAAACTGGCTGGCTGAAAGCAATAGAAATTTAATTAAGGTGTTGGCAGGGCCAGGCTCTCTCCAGAGCCTACCTATCGTTTCTTGCCTCTCTGAGCTTCTTGTAGCCCCAGACATTTCTGGTGGCAGCATAAGTCCACCTTCTGCCTCCATTTTTACTTGACATTCTTCCTGTGTCTTCACATGGCCATACTCTTACAAGTACGTTAGTTATGTTGGATGTAGGGTCCACCTTACTCTAGTATGACATCATCCTAAATTAACTAATTACATTTGCAATAACTCTATTTCCAAATAAGGTCACATTCTGAGGTACTGCGGGCAAAGAATTCAACATATCTTTTTGGTGGGGGTGGACACAATTCAAGCCATAACACTAAATAATACCAAATTGTGCTTTAAATTGGTTGTACCAATGTTTATTTCTAACAACTATGTATTAGGAACATTAGATTTTAAAACTTTGTCTGATTTTATGACTACAAAATGGTTCTTCTCTGTTGCATTCTCTTGATTACTAATGAAATGAAATATCTTTTTATGTGGATAATGGGCATCCTAGTTTCCTCTTTTATACAATAATTTGCTTGTTCAGGTGCTTTGTCTGTTTTTCTACTGGGTTGTTTGGCATTTTTCATTGATTTGTAGGAGGTCTTTATAGTTTTTGGATATTAATGGCGACAACCGAAATATCTGGTCTATCTTACATATTCAACAATTAAAACTTAATCTTTAAGGCAACTGACTTACTCTAGTTACTTAAAAAAGGTAGAAATGATAAGTTGGGGGTGGAATAGTAATACCATTTGTCAACAATGGGAGCATAAAAGTGGAATTGGTTCACCATTCTATATACACACAAGGATGGCCACACTGATTAATTCTTATTCCCAAGGTGAATAAGAAAATGCCACTTCTGGGCCAGGAGAAGAGCCTCCCATGGTGCTGGATCCCTTAGGACACAGGGGGATTTTCCATGATGGAAAACCAGAGGAAGGGGAGGACCAAGACGTGGCTCATAACAAGTTTCAACAATTTCCTCTATTCTTTCATAAAATACTGCTGTAGGGCTAATAAATTTGAGTGTCAACATGTTGAGAAATAGCATATATCTTTAAAAGAAAGACAGAAACCATTTAAGGAACTACTTAAAGGAAATCATCAATAAGAAATCTGAATCTTGGCAATAGATAAATGCCAGTTTACCTTTGGAGTTCATTCTATTTGCAAGCATTTAGGAACATGACCAGACAAGAGAAGACAGAGATCTCTAAGAATAAAAGGTGGTTATCTTTATTTTGTGCTCAGGAGGATTTTGGAGAGAATGCCTTTTCAAAGGATCACTTGTCCATTCCTAAAAGTAGTGTGATATATACATATGTATGTGATCTATACATATATATTCAAATATATCGAAAAGATATATGAAAAGTCACACTATAGTCAAGTACATTTCTTTCTGGTTTTTTTAAACAAAATTCTGTCTATTTCTTTATTTGGTTGACAGGTATATTAGTCAGGGTAAGCTGTAGGTTATGCTGCAGTAAAAACATTACCTCTGATATCTAAGTATCTTAATATAACAAAGCCTCATTTCTTATTAATTCTGAATGTTCAATACAAGAGTACTTGGCTCTACTCCACATAGTCTCCAGCTGATGGAAGCTCACTCTCAATAATGTGGTTTCAGAACTCCTTTCAGCGGAAGAGCAGAAATAGCAGAAAATTACACAGTGGCTGATCTACTCACATTTCATGGACAAGAACTAATCGATGACTCCACCTAATTTCGAGGGATCTGAGATGAGTGGCCCTGCTTATACCCAGGAAGAAATGAGAACTGGATATTGATAAGCATTATAATGTTCATCATAGCTAATGTGCTTTTTCTTTCTTTCTTCTTCCTTCCTTCCTTCCTTCCTTCTTTTCTTCCTGTTGTTTGGTTTGGTTTGGTTTGGTTTGGTTTGGTTTTAGTGGTGGTGTTTTTCTTGGTAATACGAGTAATAGTTTCTGAGAACTTTGGCCTTATATCCTTTTATCTTACACAACCCAAACTTGTCTCAGAATTGTTGGGAATTTCCACGTGTAATGTTATGTTGGCACTTTTTAATCTAAGCATATTACTTACTAAATTCCTCTCTGGAAAGGATCAGCTTAATATATTAGCAACATAACTGACAGATTGGAGCAGAACGCGGCCCTGGGAGGCAGCAGACAGGGAGCGCTCCACGGCCATGACCCTGCGTGCTAACCTCTTTCAGAATTCCAGTCCCAACATTCCAACAAAACAGGATTTTCTCAGCTTTTGAGATTAGAAGGTAACACATTTTAATTTATTATGAATTTGAACTTTATTTCCCCTCCACTAATGGGGTCTTTTGCATTTGATTTCAATAAATATATAGCCCTTTCTCCTTTCCTGTAAAAAAGCAGCAATTAATTGGCCACAAGAAAAGTTTAGATAATCCACAAGATTTATGAGGTGGGAAAAGTCATTTTCAGGTTTAATAATGTCAAATGTACATTTTCGCACCTTTAGGAGAAAAAAAATTGATTTAAAGAGAATCTGACTTTTGATCTGTTCTATAAAATTTGAGTTTTGTTGCTTTAACTTCTGTAACTGGAAACATTTGATAGAAATTCAGACTTTTAACACTGGACACAGTGATCACTGTGCATAGCCCTGCGTAGTCTCTGGTAGGTGATATTTCAGTTTAATTTTAATCTCTGTTTTCATGCATTATTTTTATTTGAAGGGGGGGAAGATATAATGTATTAATCGTGCACTTATGGGCTTTGCCACCTGAAATTTTAAAATGTTCTTAGCTCAAACTAATTGTGTTTGACTTCATGGCCCAACTCCAACACCACCTTCACCATATCTTAGAACCCACTAGAAATAATTATTTGTTCATTCTCCTGTCCATTTGTAGCCATTTGTTAATCAACCATTTTAATAATGAAATTATTATTTCCTTTTAGTTAATTGGGTGCTTGATGTTCTCATCTAATTGTAAACTACCTGGGAACAGAAAGTGTGTCAGGGTGTCCAACCTTGTGGCTTCCCTGGGCCACACTGAAAGAAGAATTGTCTTGGGCCACACATAGTAACACTAGTGATAGCTGTTAACCAAAAAAAAAAGCTACAAAAAAGTCTTGTGTCCTAAGAACGTTTATGAACTTGTGTTGGGTCGCATTCAAAGCCATCCTGGGTCGCCTGTGGCCCACAGGCCACAGGTTGGACAAGCTTGGTTACTTCATGCTTTCAAAAAGCCCTGTCTTAGTTTCCTATGACTCCTGTAACAAGTTACCACAAACCTGGTGGCTTAACCCATCAGAACTCTATTATCTCAAAGTTCTGGAGGCCAGAAGCCTGAAATCTGTGTCACTGAGACAAAACTGAAGTATCAGCAGGCTGCACCTCTGCCACGGGTTCTAAGGAAGGATTTATTTCTTGGCCCCTCTAGCCCGTTGAGGTGGCTGGCCCCATTCCTTGATTTGTGGCCACATCTCTCCATCGTCTGCCTTGCTGGTACCATTGCCTCATTCTCTTCTCTGTGTGTCTAATCTGGCTCTCTGATTAGGATGCTCATGATGACAGTTAGGACCCACCCAGAGATGACGATCTCTTCATCTCAACATTCTCATCGCATCTGCAAAAGCCCTCTTTCCTCACAGCATTTACAGGTTCCAAGGGTTAGGACACAGATATATCTCTGGGAATTGTATCAGCCTACCACAGATTGCAACCCTTGCCCAGCTTGGAGCGCAATCTTTAGAACGTAACAGCCCTCAGGAACATCTTGAGCACAGTGCATTTCTGTTCTCTTGTCTCTCTGGTTGCCATGTCTCTTATCTCTCCTTGTCCTGGGTTATTTTCTCTCTTGTGATTGGACTTCTTTGCTCACCCTCAAAGCCAACTAAAGGTGGCAGCCTTTATCCTAGGGACTGCATAATTTTCCACTTCAGTTCTCTACAAATTACTAATTCATTTTCCCATGGCCTTATTTCAAAATCCATGAGAGACACTATCTAGCCCACCCTTTGTGTCTGGTATTCACTACTTACACAGGCAGCTTAGACAAAAGAGAAGACCTCAGAATTAAGGATTTTGCAGATTCTGTCCTAAGGAAGTGGGGCTAGCAAGAGAGATAACGGGTACCTCTATGATGGTGGAGACGTACAATAGACCTTTCTCTAATCTTCGGGATGCAATACTAACTTCAGTCTATAGGCTTGCTAATCAGAATTATAGGATCTAGAGGAAACTCACTGAATCACACCCCTCTCCTTTGTTTTCTACACACCATCTTCAGAAATCTGGGAGCTTTTTCTTTCCTGGTCCCAAGTTGCTGGGCATCACAAAAATTGAAACTTGGAGGTCCTATGGGCCCACAGCATCGGATTTCTAAGCCTATTTAATCCCCATCTCTATATATGACATCTTTTGATAAAATACATTCCTTCTACTTCTAATTTTCTTCCTTCAATAGGCGAACATTTTATTTTAATGTATCAGACTCCACTAACTCGATCAACTGTAAACTAATGTAAAAATACACTTTTAGTTAGTAATTAAGAATATATAGTTCCACATGAATGCATTTTATTGTCACTCTAAAGTAAATCATATGATGCATTGTGAAATCCAATAATAGAAACAGAAACAAGAATTAAGAAAGACAGAGAAATTCTATGTTGCTGCTGCCAGCAGGCTGGAAGTTCCCTTTAAGGAATATTTTTAAATTAAGATAGCAGCTGGAAGCAATTAGATATTCCAAAATACTTCAACATTCCTTATAGACTGCCATTTATAGAAGATTTTTAATCATGTACTTAAAAAAAGAAACAAAAGAGTGACCCTATCAGCGAAGTGATTTTGGAAAAATTGCTTTCTTATTTCTAAGCAAAGCAGAGATTATAGATCTTTGGCTCTAGACAGGCCTTTTTCTTCTGAATCTTCAAGAAAATATCTCTGATTTATGCCTGCAACTCCCCCCCCCCCACTCCAAATTTCTAAGCGGTGTGGGCAGAAAATGGAAAGGCATTAATCTCTCATATATTAAACCAGTAATTAAGTTAAAAAATGTTTATGGAATTTCCTCCTAACATTTTATACTTATTTTTATTTATTTATTTTTTTTGGTCTGCTGTGTCACAGTTTGGACTTTTTAAAACTTTGTTTTCCCAAGAGACTCCTAAGTCTCTTCCTTAAAACGCTTCCATCCTTTTTGTTTAATTCTTCTCAAAATTTCCCAGGACATTCTTTTGCTCTCTGAAAGCAGAAACAACAATTTTAAGGAAGTTGGTTAAATTTCTGTGGGTCAGGGTTATCCTGGGCACTCGGCACAGAATATCTGCTACCCAGTCAAGACGGTGCCTCATCTGAGTTGTGTTACTTTAATGTCTCTGTTTGCCTAGGTCTAAATTGAGCATAAAATAGATGTCACATGAAGCTTAATTATTGTTAATTAAGCATGTTCACTTCCGCACATGAAAGATAGCACTTATAATTAAACTATGACATTTATATGTTAGTTATAAATATTCTTTATGAGGAAATCACCATAAATTCTTTGAGAAAAGAAATTTTTCCTGACCATAGTTTTACTTTTCCTTTCCAATTTAGAAACTTCACCCACAAAGACTGATAAAAGAACAAGACAAAGATTATAGTTTAAGAATTCTGAGGAAAGGGAAGCAAGTCTGGGTTAGGCAACAGATACTTTTCTTTTTCTGTGCTGAAAATTCCAAGTTTCTAAATTTGCTTCCTTTTCAAAGCTGGGTATTAGGTAGCTGTTAGTAAGTCATATACTTAATGAATAATAATCCAAGGCATTCAAAATGTGCCTTTGTGCAAATGTGATTAGGAATGCCTCATTGTTAATCTCCATCAGGCTAGGGTATATGCACAGTAATCCCAATAGTCTAGTTCACATCTACATATCCCTTTTGTCCTGATAGAATATCTCTCTAGGAATTCCAAGTCTACCAGATCTTGCAAAGTAACCAAATGGCTCCTAACTTGCCTGTTCCTGCCTGCTGTATTAGTGAAGATTTAAAAGGAGTCTACAAAAGCTCAAAATCAAATATATCCTATGTGAATCATCTCCCTGTAAAATGCAGATGTCACCCCAATAAGTTTAACAATAAAATAATGCAGATGTTCTTACCAAATTAAATAGAGCATATTTTCTTTTAATTTCCTTGAATGGTTTTTGCCAGAAACTTGAAAGTGCAGTGAGCCACGTGTACACAGCAGGAATATTGTAGAGTTCTGAGAACCACTTTGCCATTTGTCAAGATAAAATAGTCTAGAAATTGAATTTCTACATGTATCTAAAGTTTGTACTAGAGAAGAGAGATATAAACAACACTGGTCATTAATGATGGCATACCTCCTATTTTTTAATAATTATGAGAAAGAGACAGAGAGAAAGAGACAGAGAAAGAGAGAGAACAAAACACTTTTCTTCTTTCTCCATTCTGTCCTAAAAATCTCAAACAAAATGTTGGAGAATAAGTTTTTCTGGAAATTAATGGAAGGAATCAAGCATCTGAGGAGGAATTAACACCACCCTTTCTCAAACCATTGCAACAAATTCAGAAGGTGGGAAAGACATTGAAGAAAAATATTGAAAAAGATACAAATAAATGGAAGCATATTCTATGTTCCTGGATACAAAGAGTTAACATCAATAAAAGGCCCATACTACCCAAAGCAATTTACAGATTTAATACTATCTCTATCGAAATACCAATGGCATTTTTCTCAAAACTAGAACAAATAATCCTAAAATTTATATGGAACTACAAATGACCCCAAATAGCTACCACAATCTTGACAAAGAACAAAGCTGGAGATTATGCTACCTTATAATAGAAATATACAAGGCAATACTAATCAAAATGGCACAGTACTGTCATAAAAATAGTCACATATAGATCCATGGAACAAAATAGAGAGCCCAGAAACAAATCCATGCCTATATGGTCAATTAATCTATGATAAAGAAGGCAAGAATATACACGAGAGTTGGAGAGAGTCTTTTCAATAAATAATGTCTAGGAAACTAGACAGATATACACACACACACACACACACACACAAAATGAAACTAGAACACCTGCTTACATTGTATACAAGAATAAACTTAAAATAAATTAAGGATTTAAATGTAAGACCTGAATCCATACAACTCTTAGAAGAAAACATGGGCAGTAAACTCTTTGACATTGCTCTTAGTAATATTTTTATGGATATGCCTCCCTAGGCAATGGAAACAAAAGAAAAAGTAAACAAATGGGATTACACCAAACTAAAAAGTGTTTGCACGTGAAAGGAAACCATCAATGAAATGAACAAATACCTTATCAAATGGGAGAAGATAGTCACCAATGATACATCCAATAAGAATTTAATATCCAAAATACATAAGGAACTCATACAATTTAACACCAAAAAGACAAACAACCCAAATAAAAAATGATCAGAGGACGTGAATAGATATTTCTCCAGAGAGGACATAACAGATGATCCATAGACATATGAAAAGATGCTCAACATCACTGATCATCAGAGAAATGCAAATAAAAACCACAATGAGATATTACTTCATAGCTGTAGTGGCTATCTCAATAAATCAATGAACAGCAGTGTTGAGGAGGATATGGAGAAGGCAACCCTCATGCACTGCTGGGATTGGAAACTGGTGCAGCCACTATAATAAACTCTGTGGGTTCCTCAAAAAATTAAAAATAGAACTACAATAAGACCCAGCAATCCCACGTCTAGGTATTTACCTGAAGAAATTCAAAACACTAATTTGAAAAGTTATACACATTCCTATGTTCATTGCAGCATCATTTACAATAGCCAAGATATGAAAGTGACCTAAGTGTCCAGCAGCAGTTTGCTCAATTATGCAGGTGACAGAAATCCCTAGTTAGCTCATTCTAAAAGGAATGAAAGACAAATGACAGGTACCATGCCAATGCCCATGAGACTTCCAAACAAATACATTCATTTAAGCTGGGAAATAGTTCATAAGCAATCAGTTAATCTGTCAGCTGTACAAAGCATCCGCTCCCTAATATGTGAGAGCAATAAATGAATGTAGGAAGCTCATCAGAGAATGAAGAATTAGAGAAAAAGGAGTGTGGAATGGTCAATGGCCTAATAGCTACTCAGAAATGTACTGAGTGAGATGCAGCCCTTAATAGGATCTTATTATGATTGGATTGCTACGACTGTGAGTCAACCAATCATTTCGCTTCTCTTACCACCATTTCGATAACTTTTAACGAAGATTTTATCAGAAAATACTTGGAATATTTGGTGAATTGCTTTCTGCCTTTTTCAAAAGCAACCAAGTCAAATGTGAGATTTGTATTGTTCGTGACCTTAATGAACTGACTTGTTGGTTTTGTGGTTTATTAGGCGGGGAGAGTTCCCATACATTAATATCCCATTTTAAGCAGAATTTGCCCCCAAGGGCAATTGTATGGGGCTGATGGATAAGTAATGCAGGTGTGAAGAAATTTCAAAACTAATTGAAAGATAATAAATGCTCCCTGCTCTGCCCTGGAGCCATAGAAGAGCAGGTAACACATCTTTACTTCTCTTTATTTTTTTTCAACATTTTCTTTACCAATAAAGAAATCTCTTTATTTCCTGTGCATTTATAGTTTGGCATTTTCTCTTATTCATGTTCTCTTATTCATTTCCACACTCTATTAAAATTACCAGTCTTATTTCACCTGTAAAAAATATGGGTTTGTGGTTATAGCTTTATATAGTCACTGGTTTCCAACGTTGATAAGGATGGTACATAAATACCAGTCCTAAACACAAATATTTCTATACCAGCTGAGAGCTCACATGTGCATTACCAGTCCTGACCATATCTAAGTGGTAAATGGAGATGAAAACTTTCCATTTACAGCATATCCTTGTCATTAATTATCTGAGTACTTATTATGATAAGCATTCTGTTTAGCAATTCTAGAAAAGAAACAAAATTTCTACTCTCAAGATGGTTATGAACTCTGAAAAAAGAAGCCACCCACACATAAAAAGGTGACAAATAGGAGAGTTAGTCTATCAAAACAAACAGACAAAAAGCAGTAGAAGAGATGTTTCTAGGCATCGTGCATTAATATGATGCAGACAATAACAATGATGAAATTCAGATATATTCGGAGAAAATTGTTAAGCAAAGCCAGTCAGAGAATGTTTCATTGCTGGTCAGACTTGAAGGATGGAAGATTCAAAAAGAACAGAAGAAGGATGAATGAGTAGATGGATAAAGAGACTAAATCGTGTGAACAGAAATGTTGGAAATAAGCATGTTGTATTAGACGAGTGACTTTATCAGTCTAACTAGTTACGGAGGTCAAAGTTAGAATGTTCTATCGAATATCTCATGGCACATTTGAACACTTCTTCCTTGGTATACCTGGGTACTAGTTTAATAACATTATAATGGAGCATATCATATTGCTCATGTTTTGCTTTATAGGCTTGTTCTTCACCTCAGTTGAGAGCTCCCAGAGGAAGGGGTTATAGTCTTTTTCTCCATTACCACTAGCATCTAGTACACTACTTGGTACGTAGAAGTAACTTAATAAACACTAGTTAGATGAATAAAAGGAGGCAAAATAAATACTGATAGATTTTCTTATTAGTGAAGTATTAATTGACCATCAATTACTGGAGTTTACATGGTCAGTTAGAAAAGCAAAACTTATCTGAAGAGTCTATAGTTTCGAAAGCGATTCTATATGGCTTTCCACTAAAATTGGGATCAATTGAAACACACATTTGAAAATGTTGAGTTAAACAAAGTTACATGGGCTTGTTTTTAGGTATCCATTCACTCAACAAATATTCATCAAGTACCTACTACGTGCTGGGCACAGTTCATGGAGCTTATACTCTAGTACAGCGGTTCTCACCCTGTGGGTCACGACCCCTAGGAACTGTATTGAAGGGTCGCGGCATTAGGAAGGTTGAGAACCTCTCTGCTCTAGTAGAAGGAAACAAAAAACATTAAGGAAAAATTTCAATATACGTACATAGTAGTTTGCAAAAATGGCCCAAATTGTTCACTTTTCTTCTCTCCACATCCTTTGCTGTGTAACGTTATAGTGAATGCTCCCTCTGATTCTGTGTTTGGTCATGAGACCTGCTTTGGACATAGGACCTTAGCAAATTGATTGAAGCACATTGAAAGAAAGGCTTGTTGGCTCTTGTTTCTCTATGGGTGTCAGGAAACCATGCCTCTGCTGGCTCGATAAAGAATGAAAGATACATACTACAGAGCCAAGATGCTCTAGTCATCTATCAGGGCCCTCCTGGATTAGCCGACTTCCAGGAGGCTCAGAGACTGTAAACAAGCCTTGCCCATGTCGGTAGAGCTGCCTGGATGAGCCACAGCTGGCCATAGACACAGGCATGAACTCAGGACAGACTAGTAAGTCCCATATATATGAAGCTAACTAAACATTTATGATTGTATAGCATGGGAATTTGAGGTTTTTTTGTTAATGCAACATTATTGTGGTAATGACGATTAGTGTGATCGGGATATAAGGCTGAGAAGGACGTGCCAGGAGGGGGGTAATCAAGGAAAGCTTTACTAAGAAGATGATAGTTCATAAAAGACAGAGGTGGAAAGAGAGGGAGCTCTGTATGTATCCAGGAGGGAAGGAAGAGAGCTTCAGGCTGAGCAAACAACGCAGGCAGAGAGCCTGGGGTGGGGTGTCTGAGAAATCCCAGGAAGGCCAGTATAATCAGAAAGCATAGACCAAAGAGGCACGTGGGAGATGAGATCAGGGGGGGAAAGGGAGCAGGGCAGACCCCGTTTTGTGAGTTTCCAAAAAGATTTGGAATTCCACAGTTCCTCAACTGTATTTGATGAACCAACACTTTTTTTCTTCACAGTATAGCAGAGCCCTAGAGTCCTGCAGAACCCACCTGTGGGTGGTTTTAATCTTAAGGTCGCCAGCAAGGCTGAGATCGGATGGTCTGAGGCAGGCTGAAACGAGCACCCTGACATTCCAGAAAATTCAGGCGCTTACATGGGGTCTGTTCCAAATCACGCCCCTGCCGGCTATGTGATTTGACATGCAGCAGATATATTGGCTTTTTTCATTAGAAAAATTTCATACGTGGCATATTACATCATCACACAAATGTTCCAAATGAAATAAAATTCGACCGAGAGAAAAGATCAGACAGTGTGTGAAAATGCACAGAAGTTATAAATCACTAAGCCTTCCAATCTTTCCATTAATAAAAAAGAAGGGTAGGTTCTCCAGATGTTCCTAATCCACATTTGGATGAAGAGCCAATACTTCAACCTGTCTCAGCAAAGAACATCTCATTTCTAAATACAAGGAAGAAATGGAATTGCTGTGATGATTTTAAAGATGGATTAACATTTAAGTGACTTACATAAAAACGCACATGGCTATTGATTTGTTACAAGAAGAATCATCTCAATCCAAGGACCCTGATACCAGAGAGGTTTTTCTATTTCTGTTGAATGTAAGACCATATATGCATGAGACGAGACTCTTTTTTTTTTTTTTTTTTGCAGGGTGGGTGGGTAGTTCCCTGGCTGGCAATCGAGCCCAGGACGTGGCATTGAGAGCACCAAAGCCTTAGCCACTACACCACCAGGGAACCCTATAAGACGAGACTTTTTAATCACACAGTAGTATTGATCAGAAACTCCCCTCTTCCCCTACGTCTTCATTACATCTTTTCATCCCCACGAATCCCAGGTATAGCTGCTTGGTCTGAGAGTAAGAAAAAACTGTAAAGGTGAGAATGTGTAGTGTCTCCACTCACCCAGAATCCATTGTGTATATTATATTTACTTTTTAAATCCCATGGCCATCAGCAATGCCTTCATCTGCATGCCTTCCACATTTCTCCTCTGTCATATTGGATATGAAGTAATAGGCATAGAAATATCTTGAAATGCTGTAAAGTAATCATTTGGTAAAGAAACAGGTACTCTCAGCAGCATATCACATGCATTTTTTTAAAAAGATTGCCTGGCTTATTTCACTCAATGATGTTCTCCAGGTCCATCCGTTTTGTTGCAAATGGCCATATTCCATCTTTTCTTACAGCTGAGTAATGTTCCATTGTGTGTATGTACCACAGCTTCTTTATCAGGTCATCTGTCGCAGGGCACTTTGGTTGTTTCCATAACTTGGCCACCATGAACGGAGGGAGCTGTGATGAATACTGGGGTACATAAGTCTTGGAGAACTAAGGTGATGGAAAGAGAACTGACCCTGGATGGTGAACACATAATGCAACCCACAGATGAACTGGAGAATTGCACACCTGGAACCTATGTAATTCTTACTAATCAACGTCACCCCAATATCTCTAACAATCAAAAAAATTGCTTTGTAAGAGCAACTACCTGCCTGCAGATTGAGGAGAGGCGGCTTTTCCTTAGCTCCCCTTAAAGATGTATACCCCCTCCCACCAAGCCAAATCGCATTCCTTCCACCTCTTTTCTGTAAGCCAGAAGGGACACACTCGCTCCTGCTACTATTCCACAGAGCTACTGGTAGGGAAACGTCAGAAAGCAACACGTCCAGGAGAGCCGAAAGCAAGCCCCTCGAATTCTGCTGCTGCACACAGCTGCCCTCTGACCCCTTCCCAGTACGGTTATACTTCCTGCCAGGACAGAGCCATGGCACACAATAGCGTGGCACTGCCTCCTCTGCAGGGTAGGATGGGATTGTCCATTTCATCAGGTAATATGAGAGGGGATTCCACAAAGACTGAAATGTATGTATAAGAAATTGTGCATTTATTCCTACATGTGCCAGCTTAAGTCCCCTTCAAAGTACTCTCTGTTTGATGCAGTACACCTATCGAGACACTTCTTACACTGCACAAAGCACTTTTTGAACTCATCGATTTTGATGCCCTTGAGTGCTTGTGCCATTTTTTCCCACCTCTTCCACATCGGCAACATGTGTCCCTCTGAGGACTTATTTTCATCTGGGGAGATGAAAAAAAGTCGCTCGGGGTGAGATCAGGTGAATAGGGAGGGAGGGGCGTGGGGGTCACGCAGCTTTGCTCAAAAACTGCTGGACACTCAATGCAGTGTGGGCAGGTGTGTCATCTTGCTGCATGTTGTCTGTGTAAATCACCCATCATGAAATGGGCAAATGCATTGAAAAAGTCTCCAAAAAACCTCACTGTAGCTGAATGCAGTCTCTCACACCACCACCAGCTGGTGCACTGATGCAGATGGGCTCCCAGAACACTCACCTAGCAGGGGAAGCCTGTACGACAAGGGGCCTGCCCTCCAGAAGATAATTTCAGGGATTTGGGATTTTTGGTCCCCCCTCATTTATATTTATTGCTTATCTGAGTAGCCCTGTCTTCCAGATCCTCAGAGATTCCCCAGCGTGACACCAGTCCTGGCCACAGGGCAAATACACTACAGTTAGGGGAATAACAAAGTATTCCTATGTAAAAAACAATCAACTGTTCAAACTAAGTTGCATTGTTCAGATACTAACATAGTTCAGTAGAGTAAGATTTATTACTTTGGGATGACTCAGGCCATCAGGGAAAACTTCAGAGATGAGGAAACTTTTATTTCAGCCTTGTAAGCCCAAATCAAGTTAGGTAGGTTGAGAGACATGGAGATAGGTACAAGCAAGGCTTTTTGAATCTTCTTAGTTGGTAGGGAACATATATTCCTTTAAAAAAAAAAAAGAAGAAGAAGAAGAAGAAAGAAAAGAAAACTGTATGAAGTGCCTCAGGCACTATCTTTGGTGGAAAGATAGTAACAAACAGGATAGAAAGCCATTTTCCTGGGATCTTATGCATCTGTCCCAGAGGAAAAAGCAACCAACAAGTAACGAATACGTGGTAAGCACCATATCACGTTGTGGTGAGTGTCATAAAGGACATAAACGAGGATGATGGCACAGGGGAGGGATGGCAGCTCTAACCAAGATGGTCAGAGAAGGCCTTTCTGAAGAGGCACAGGGGAGGGATGGCAGCTCTAACCAAGATGGTCAAAGAAGGCCTTTCTGACCTGCGACAGGATTAGAGCAGAGACTCCAGGGCAGGGTGTCCACACCTCTGGGCTGTAGGACACAGATGTATGATTGACAGGCGGGATGGGGGGATGGAGAAAACCTATTCCATTGCGATTCTTTCTGAGATTCATCATACACATTAGCATAGGAAAGATGGTCCAAAGTCCTAAGGTAAGGAGAACCCGTCCAACACGGTGCTTCTCCCCAGTAGGCCGCACGTGATGGGCGCTCTGTGGTGGTGTGTACCCGTGGCGGGTGGCCGTTCCATAACAATGTTTCCACTACTGGTTCTCAAAATACTACTTAATGCCAAAAACTAAGGAGTTTGAAGACTCCCACAGACTAAAAGCTGAATGGGGCTTCCTGCCATTGTGCCATATGGCAGCCTGTTTGGAGTTCTATTTATAGTAAACAGGAAACCCTTGTAGTTTGTGAACAGGAGATTCACAAGGTAAACGTATGTGTTTGAATACTGTTACCCTGACAGTGATGATGCCTAATGGGTTTAATAAAGCAAAACATAAAACTAGGGAGGCTCTTAGGGTCGCCTAAGCATGCTTGAACCAAGAAATAGCAACGGGGATGAAGAAAAAGGGAAAGATTTGAAAAATTAGGAAGGAAAACTTTGCCAAACAAGTAGATATCTCACCTGGGACACGAGAGACACTAATGAGTGAGCTGGAAGCAGTGGGTTGGTATTGGGGTGGTGGATCAGAAATAACAGAAGAATATTTACTAATGTTTTACAAGCACAGCAAGGATAGGCAAGGGCAGAACGATGAAATGACAATACAGACTGAAACAAAGTTGATGTGATGATATGAAAGGCCTAGAGTGGAAACCTTAGGAGTTTACTATTCATTTTGCAGGCAAGGCACTAGGGTCTTCTCAGTATAACAGGAACCATTGGAAGTATGTTTCAGAACGTTTCCTTAGGTACTAGTATCTAGGATGAAATGAAGACAGAAGAAGCAGTCCAGGTCCATTTCAAAGGCCACATGAAAGATCGTCAGTGTCCAAAAGAGAACAGAGTGTGGAAATCAGAAAGAGAAAGGAAAAGCTAACAGTGTTTCACAGGTAGAATATGGCAACAGGTTAGGACCAAGCAAGCATGTAGCAGGCACTGACAGGGAAAGAGGGGAGCACAATGGTGCCTTTATCAGAACTGGGAAGGTAGCTTAGATCATTCAGGTGAAGGGTGGAGGCAGCTCATACCTGGGAGTAGATTCTCCATTCCATCTGGGATATGCTGAGTTGAATGACCTGGCGGGTTGTTCAGGAGAGGGGTTCTGCTGCTCCATCTGATGTTGAAGGGGGACTTCAGGCCTAGAGAGAAAGGTTGTAGAGAGGATTCGTTTTGGCACAGAGGTTAAGAGTGACTAGCAAAACTCTGTCCTGCCTCCCCACACTCAGCGTGACCCTGGAAGTTTCTTCTTTCTGTGACTTGGTTGCCTCTTCTATAAAATGCAATAGCAGTGCCAGCCTCATAACATTGTTGCAACAGTTAAATAAATTAGTGTATGTGAGGTGCTTAAAACAGTATCTGACACAGTGTTTTCTAGGACCAGAATTATGTTATTATTTTTATTATTGTAATTATTGTTAGTAAATGACATGGATGAGGGGCATTTAAGGAAATGAACCAAAGCAGTAAATACTATTCTCAGTATTTAATTATGCAAGCCTTTTTATGCTTCATTCTTCACGAGAATGGGTAAAGGAGGCATATTGCTATGGAGTTAATATTTGGATTTTTAAACACAAGCTGAGAAAAATTGCATATTAAAGGCACAACACAGTACAAGATCGGACAATTAATTTCACAAACTCATCTTAGAAAAAGTGCTACACACCTCACTGCTGAGTATCACTATGGTCACCTTCGAAGCACTCCCCTTGGGAAGCTGTGCCCCTATGCCAGCGCTTAGTCCACCCTTCCTAGCAGTTTTAGAACTCTTTTTCTGGAATGGCCATCAGAGCTGTTGTCATACCCAAAAGCTGACAATTAAGTTTGCAAACTTGCCACCATGGGTTTATGTTGGCAGCACTGTACAACCAAGCACATGGTGGCAAGTTCGCAAACTTAATTGTCAGCTTTTGGGTATGACAACAGCTCTGATGGCCATTCCAGAAAAAGAGTTCCAAAATTGCTTTGAAGGGTGGACTAGACACTAGTGTCAGTGCACAGCTCCCCAAGGGGAGTACTTCAAAGGTGACCATAGTGACATTCAACAATGAGGTGTGTAGCACTTTTTCTAGGATGAGTTCTTGAAATTAATTGCCCAACCATTTATATTGTTGCCTTGTGAACAAAACAGTGTTACTTTCTTTTTATCAGTTGATTAATTAGACCATTAGAGTAACATTCACACTAGATCTAGATTTTGAAGTAATTTTTGAGACAATTCAAGACTCCATTATATTGGGATAGACTTGGAGGTTCCAAGGGATGAGTGGAGAAAAAGCCACCTTATTCCTGAAGGTTCTATTTCAATAGTTTAATGTTTATTTGGGGACGAGTGGGTTAGGGAGAGGAGAAAGGGGAGGGGGTGGGAGAGGAGCGGGGGAAGCTAAATATAAGGTGATGGAAAGAGAAGTCACATTAGGTGGTGAACTGATTATACAACAAGGTGACAACGCACTGTAGAATTGTATGCCTGAAACCTATGTAATCCTTGCTAACATGTCACCCCAATAAGTCTAACAATAAAAATAAATTTAAAAAAAAGATTCTATTTCAACCGTTTATGTTTTTGATGATCTTCCTCGGCCCCTGCTCAGACACAGAAGGGTTAGGGTTAGGCAAATTTAAAGAAATAACGTCTCCCAAAACATATGACTGAGAATATTAACCATTTTGAACAGAAAAGCCTATTTATTTTACATCAGAACGTTCACCAGTTATGTTGCAATAAAACTGTAAAGATGATTAATGAGGTTTAAACAAAGCTGGTTGTGAACTGCTGCTTGAAGTGTGCATGCCCGTTAATCCAGCCTGTCTCGCCGAGTGGCCCCTCACAAAGGAGAGAATTATCTCGTCAGCACATCCTGTTCTGTTGTGCAGTGAGGATGCTTCATCGGTCCAACGGATGATGGTTTTCTGGAAGCAGTTAATAACCTTAAGAAACACGCTTCAGTACAGAACAGCACAGTTTCTCTTTCAAAAGGGAAAAGGGTAGGTTTGTGTGTCTTAAATGCAAAAACCTCAAAAATAAAATTTCAAGGCACGCTTCTGAGTGAATTTTTAGTATCTAAAAAATATTTTTTTTTTTTTTTTGCTTTTTGGTATGTGGGCAGCTTCCCGACCAGGAATCGAACCCAGGCCGCAGCGCCGACAGCGCCAACGCCAAAGCCCTAAGCCACTACACCACCAGGGAGCTCCCCATCTAAAAAATATTTTTAAAGTGTATTTTAAATGAGCATTCAGTTATGTTATTGAACTTGTCGTAATAGTAACCAATAACATCTGTTTAAAATTCTGATGAACCATAGCTGTTCTATTCCTACATACAAACACATACAGATTAGATTTATGTCTCTAAAGATTTAAATCAGAGATACGCAGAATAATATTATAATATTTCAATTTTGTTATCAAATGTATGTAGACTGTACTTGTTTTAGATACTGCAACCAGGTCATGATATATTAAGCACATGATATGCTCAGCTGTTGATCACAAGTTTTTTCACTCATCTTTTTTTTTTTTGCAAAGATTATATTTTTTTTCTTTTAAGCAGTACCACGTGAATTGAAAGACATTTTTCTTTAGATTCATAAAGAGCATAAAGACGATTTAGTGTTTAATGTTGGAAACACCTGGAGCTATAAGAAAGTTGTCACAGCCTAAAATGTATAATTATACTTTGTATGAAATAACACATAATCTTCAGTTTTATAAATTTCTCCCTGCAAATTTGAATGGAAGATTCTTTTCAAAATCTTCCAAAGAAGCTGAACGGGAAGCTGATATGCTTTGAAGCGTGGGGCACTGGGCTGGTTAATTTGGTGGGAAAGGAGTTTTGCCTAAAGGAGAAACTCGGGGCTTCCTGGCCCCCTGCTCCAGGACAGGAAGGCCTAGTGATTGAGCACGAGCAGGACGGAAGGCGTGTTTTTAGTGGGGAGATGACTGCTTTGTAAACTCAAACTGTGAAGGCTGAGCACAGAGAAACAAAACGTAGAGAAATACACCCAACATGAGACACACTCATGGTTTAACAAAGTCTCCACTCCTTGAGAGCATAACCATAAAGTACATTTCTTTTCCCAATAATTGTTAACAAATATACATTCTCTATTCATGAAGACCATATCTTTTTCTAGCTTGGTAGTGAGCTTAGTTTGATTATTAAGATTTTCTCTTATTTTAGGTGATGACAACAGTCCCCCTTTCCTGCTCTGACTCCCCAGTGGCAGCTACTGGCTGAGGCTGCACTCCCCACGCTGCCGAGTGGCTGCTCAGGCCCGGAGCCGGGTGTGGATACATTTGAGTATCAGATTCTGAGATTGCTCATGCTTGTTACTCACATGACCCTAAAGCGGCCAGGAGAAACTGAGATTAGGAGGTAAACCTGACAAATGAAACATTAGTACAGCCAAGATTAGAACTCTCATCCCGAATTCTCACTTTGTGGCTTAGCTGATAAATGAAACCCCAGTACCCCTCTGAGCGATAGGAAGCTAAGCAAATTTCCCAGAACCTTGAGAAAGTCATGTTGATTTAAAATCTCAAACTAATTTGAAATAGTTTAAAATAATTTCTTACAATGGGGGATGAACAACATAGGTGGGAAATATAAAATAAAACAACAAAAATAAACAGGCAAAAAAATAAGAAAATAGGGAGTTCCCTGGTGGTGTAGTGGCTAGGCTTCGGCGCTGTCAATGCTGTGGCCTGGGTTCAATTCCCAGCCAGGTAACTACCCACATAAAAGTAAAAAAGAAAAAAAGAAAGAAAATAAGCATATGCTTTATATGTGTAACACATATAACATTTTTTTCTTGATGATTCACTTCCCACACAGAAGTTTAATGAATGAAGAAACATTTTCCCCCCTGGCCCCTCTGTATCCGTGTTGCCCAGCACTCACAATAGTGCCTGGCTCCCAATAAATACTAATTGAACCAATCAATTAATTAATAATTACAGCCAGGCTTTAAAAGGGGGATGAGCAAATGAATCAAGTAGAAGGACCAACCCAGGCTTTCAAGGCAACTGTGATTGTAACACCACGTGAGGAAGGAGAGCACGGTGGCATCTTTGACAAATATTATAAATGAATACGCCCATTGGGCCCCTGCAGTGGTATGTCCCCCCATGCCTGCATTAGCGCATTACGACATTGCTTTAATATTTTGTCATCAGACCGGGAGGCCTGCTTCTCCCCGGCTTCACGCCGTGCCTGGCACAGAGGTCAATACCCATTTTGTGAATGAACAAACAGTAGGTACCTGGATAGCACACGGGACTCCAGATGCGTGACTAATTAATATACCAGGAATCCCTTTAGTTACTATACAGAAAAGAATTACAGGGAGATATCCTTCTCAAGGTTGTTCAGGCCCTTTGGACGACCGGTTTATGATGTCATTCCTCAGAGGGAATGACAGAACTGGTTTCTTCCTCTGAAGTTCCAGTAACGACCACATGATGGCGCACACGCTGCACCGTAAATATTACATAAGCAGCTGGGCAGTGTGGATTCTCTGGGTCCCTCCAGGTGCCTCCCGCACTTCCCTTCCTGCCCCAACTCTGGCTGTGTTTACCCTCAGGTACTTACCGGGTACTCAAGCTTCATGCACATAATATTTGCCAAGCAGCTGTCAGACCGGAAGTGGGCCGTGCACACCTGAAGCTGGTATTTTCTTTGTTCTCCGTCAAGCCAAATTCTGTATATCCCTCCCATCTGAAAAAAACAAAACAAAACAACACCGAAGAACATTTTGAATGCTGTTTAAAGCTGTGCACGCTTAGTTTGAGGCGCAGGTCTTTTTAGGTTGCGTTTGATTGGCACTTGCAGGTGATCGATTCCTTTCCAAACAAAATAGCCAACAGACCAAATTATGTCCTGGTTAAGTTACTAGAATCCTCCCAACAAGGAAGCAGACCTAAGGCTTTACCAACATAAACCAAAGTAGTATTCTTATAGAGAATATAAGGCCTATGGATGCCTTTATTTCGAGCAGAGGAAAACTGAGAGAATGAAAATTAATTACCTACTTGCTAAGAATTACAAGTGAGTTCAGAAAACAGATAATGAATGTGGTTTACAAGAACAAAAGTGAAAAAGGTTTCCATTAAATGAGGGTGTTCTTTCTTATCTGAGACAAATAGTATAATATATATGAGGAAATGCTCCAATGTTAATATTTTTACAAAAAATTTAATTGCTATAGTTTACATTTAATAAATGCATCTACTTAATAGTCCAATGACTTCTGACAAATGTATATACACTAATGTAAACACCACCACAATCACGATACAGAACTTTTCCAAGGCCTGAGATAGTCCCTTCGAGACCGCTCAGATGAAATCTCTCCCCATCACTGGTCATACCTGAGCATAATTTTGCCTGACCTTGACTCATACAATATAAATACTCCTTTTGTGTCTAGCTTCTTTTGCAGTTTTTTGTTTGTTTTGATGTTCATCCATGCCATAGAGTGCATCAGCAATTTATTTTTTGTTAGTGTTTTGACTATAAATATAAAACAATTGTTTAATCATTCCATCCTTAGACATTTGTTTCCAGTTTGAGCTGTGGACATCCTTATATAATGCAAGTATTTTTGTGGATATACGCTTTCATTTTTTTTTTTAAGTTAATAGCTAGGATTAGAATTACTGGGTCACAATGCAGGTGTAGATATTTGAAGTTATAAGAAATGGGCAAAATTCTCTGACGTAGTTGTATTAGTTTCTTAGGACTGCCAAAAGAAAAGTTTCACAAACTGGGTGAATTAAAATAACAGACATGTATTCTCTCAAGAGTTCAGGAATGCAGAATGCCTGAAACCACGAAGTACATTACGGTGCCGTCATGATCAATGTCACTCTGAAGGTTCTAGGGAAGAACTCTCCCTTGCCTCTTCCGGTCTTGGTGTTGCTGGCATCCTTGGCTTGTGGCAGCATAATTCCAACAACTACCTCCATCTTCACATGGCTTCCTCCCCGTTTGCCTCCTGTAGCTCTGTTTCAATTTTTTTCTTCTCCTAAGGACATCTGTCATTGGGTTTAGAGCTCATCCTAATCCCTTATGACCTCATTTTAATTTAAATACACCTGCAAATATCCTATTTCCAAATAAGGTCATATTCTGAGGTTCCAAGTGGACATGACTTTGGGGGGACACTATTCAAACTAGTACAGTGGTTAAATGGATGGTTTTATACCTCTCACCAATGTATATGGGGGTTCTAGCTGCTTTGCCTTCTTGGCTGGGTATTGTCAATTTTTCAGTTTATCCATTCTAGTATGTGTGTAGTGGTACCTCATTTTGGCTTTAATTTGAAATTCCATAATGACTTGATGTTGAGCATCTTTTCACACACTTTATTGGTCATTTAGGAATCTCCTTTGAAAAGTTATCTATGATGTTTTTCCATTTAAAAGTTGGGTTGTCCTTTTTGAATTGATTTGTAGGAGTTATTTATATAATCTGGATATAAATTATTTATCAGATATGTGTATGGCAAATATTTCTCCCAGTCTGTGGCTTTATTTCCCATTTTCTATGATATCTTTTGATGAATGAAAGTTTAATTCTCACAATGTCCAATTTTCAATTTTTTAATTTTATGTTTACCGCTTTTTTATACCCCCTTCTTAGAAATCCACCAGACCCAAGGTTGTGAAGATACTATAGTTTCCTCCAGAAGCTTTGTGGTTTTAGCTTTTATATTTAGGTCTATGATCCACCTTGAATAGATTTCTTTATGTAGTACAAGGTAAGAGTCAATGTTTGCTTTTTGCCCACATTCATCTAGTTGTTCTGGCTCCATTGTTGAGATGATTCTTCTTACTCCATTAAACAGCTTTGCCTGAAAATTAATTAATGGTATGTGTTGTGCTGAACATTCATTGATAGTACATGTTTTTTCCCAATGATCTAGTTGCCTATTCTTGCTACATTGTTTTAATGACTGCAGTTTTATAGTAAGTCTTGAAATCAGGTAGCATGTGCCTTTTAACTTTGTTCCTTTTCAGGATAATTTTGGCTATTCTAGGTATATTTCTTTTCCATATAAATTTCAGACTTAGATTTTCAATTTCCATCCATCCCCCTTCAAAAAAAAACTATTTGAAGTTTATGTGGTTGAATCGACTATGGAGTAACTAGGCTTTTTTGTAGTTAATTTGTAAAATCTATTTCTTCCTAAGAAAACCTCATTTTCTAAACTTTCAAATTTTCTCCAAATTGCTTTGTCTTTGAGAAATATGTGTAACAGTCTAAAGCTAAATCAGATTTTATTTTGAAAATCTTGGAAATCATCCAATTCATTTTAAAAAGCTACTCTTCCTTGAAACAAAAATATAATAAAAAAAGTTTGCAATAATTCAAGTCTGGGAAAGAATTTTTCTGACATTAGAGAAAATGTACATACGTTTAATAAGTAAAAACCATAACTTCAAACATGTTTTAAGAGCTTTATTTTAAAGAAGAAACCATTAATTCCCATTCCATTTAACTGTTAACTTCTAAATACCTCCCTGTAGACTAGATTTGATAAAATATATATATATACTTTCTAGTTATTTTAGTTCAGTATATTTGAATATTAAAAGTTAAATACAAGTTTATTTTTTTACATCTCTCTTATTCCACTATCCACTCTAATTATACTTTCACAGTATATATGCACAGATTCTTTGAAAAATATACCACACAGAATAAAAACACCTGGAATATTCTCCCTTTCAAATACTTTCTATATTCTCAGTCACGTTTTATTCCTCTTTCCACATGTGTTCAGGAATAAAAACTTGAAAACAAAGATTTTTTTATTATTAAATTTGCTGGGATGACAGTGGTTAGTAAAATTACATAGGTTTCAAGGGAACAATACTCCATTGTGTATATGTACCACAGCTTCTCTATCCAGTCATCTATCAAAGGACACTTTGGTTGTTTCCATGACTTGGCCACCATGTATAATGCTGCAGTGAACATTGGGGTACACATATATTTGCGGACAAAAGATTTCAGATTTCAGATGACAGATTGCTGGGTCATATGATAACTCTCTTCTCAATTTTTTGAGGAACCTCCATACTGTTTTTCATAGGACTGGATCAAGTTACATGCCCCCCAGCAGTGTATGAGGGTTCTTTCCCCACAGCCTCTCCAATACTTGCCGTTCCTTGTCTGGGTGAAGATAGACACCCTAACAGGTGTGAGTTGATGTCTCATCACGGTTTTGATTGGCGTTCGCTAATGAAGTTGAGATTTTTTTATATATCTGTTTTTAGCCATTTGTATGTCTTCTTGGGAGACTTGTCTGTTCAGGTCCTCTGCCCAATTTTTAATTAGATTGTTTTTGTTATTGAGCTATATGAGTTCCTTATATTGGCCCCTTATTGCAGGCATAATTTCTCGCATTCCGTTGGTTGCCTGTTTGCTCTGTTGATGGTTTTTTTTTTGTTGTGCAGAAACTTTTCAGTTTGATATAGTCCCATTCATTTATTTTTGCTTTTACTTCCCTTGCCTTTGAGTTCATCCCTGAACCCAAGATCCATAAGTTTAGTACCGATGTTTTCTTCTATACGGTTTATTGTTTCAGGTCTTATGTGGAGGTCTTTGATTCATTTTGAATTAATTTTGGTATATGGAAATATAGCACAGTTCAGATTCATTCTTTTGCATGTGGCTTTCCAATTATTTTAGCACCATTTACTCGAGGGCTTCCTTTCTTCATTGTGTATTTTTTGCTCCTTTGTCAAAAATTATTAGCCCAGGTGGATTTATTTCTGGGTTTTCAATTCTATTGCATTGGTCTGTGTGTCTATTTTTCTGCCAATATCATGCTGTTTTGATTACTGTCGCTTTGTAATATAAATTAAAGTCAGGGAGGGTGATGCCTCCAGCCTTGTTCTTTTTCCATAGGATTGCTTTGGCTATTCAGGGTCTTTTGTGATTCCATACAAATTTGATGATTTTTAAATCTATTTCTTGAAAAAATGTCATTGAGATTTGTATGGGGGCTGTGTTAAATCTGTATTGCTTGGGTAATATGACCATTTTAACAGTGTTGATTCTTCCAATCAATGAACATGGAATATCTTCTCATTTTTTTCTATGTATATAAGTCCTTCATGTCCTCTGTTAAGTGTATTCCTAGGTATTTTATTCTTTTTGTTGCCATTGCAAAACGTATTTTTTATTTCTTTTTCTGAGTTTCATTGTTAATATAGAGGAATTCAATGGATTTTTGCACATTGATTTTTGTATCCTGCAACTTTACTGCATTTGTTTATTGTTTCTAACAGTATTTTTTGTGGCATCTTTAGGATTTTCTATATAATGTCATCTGCAAAAAGTGATAATTTAATTTCTTCATTCACTATTTGGATGCCTTTTATTTCTTCCTCTTGCCTGATTTCTCTGGCTAGAACTCTCAGTACTAGTCATACCTTGGTACTCAACTGCTTTGAAACTTGTCTAATTTGGTAGTTGATGCATTTTTATGTGAAAATTTTGTCCCGATACTCACCATTGGTTTCATGCTCATCATGCATCCCTGAACCAATTCACAATGAGTACTGAGGTACCATCCCACTGCATTATTCCTTATGGGAAAAAATTTGTTTGGTACTCCTCATTTTTGGTACTCATCACACTTCCTTGAACCAATTAACAAGGAGGACCAGGGTATCACTGTATGTTGAAAAGCAGTGGTGACAGGGGATATCCCTGTCTTGTTTCTGATTTTTAAAGAAAAGGGTTCAGTTTTCCACCATTCAGTATGATATTAGCGGATGGTTTGTCACATATAGCCTTTATTTTGTTGAGGTACTTTCCTTCTGTACCCATTCTGTTAAGTGTTTTGATCGTAAATGGATGCTGTATCTTTTCAAATGCTTTTTCTGCATCAGTTGATATAATTATATGGTTTTTATTCTTTATTTTCTTTATGTGGTGTATCACATGGATTGCTTTGCATATGTTGATCATCCTTGTGCCCCTGGATTAAATCCCACTTAATCGTGATGTATGTTTTTAATGTATTGTTGTATTCTATTTGCTAGTATTTTGTTTAGGAATTTTTGCATCTGTAGTCCTCAGAGACATTGGTCTGTTGTTTCTGTGTGTGAGTGTTAGTTATCCTTACCAGGTTTTGGTATCAGGATAATGTTGGCTTCATAATAGGAGTTGGGATGTATTGCCTCTTCTTCAATATTTTGGAAGAGTTTGAGGAGGTATTAAATTCTCTTGGAATGATAGTTAGAATGCACTAGTGAAGCCATCTCGTCCTGGACTTTTGCTTTTGGGGAGATTTTGGATGATTGTTTTGATTTCCTTTCTGTTAATTAGTCTATTTAAATTTTCGAGTTCTTGATTCAGTCTAAGTAGGCTGTATGTGTTTAACAACTTGTCTATTTCTGCTAGGCTACTGAATTTGGTGGAATATAGTCCTTCATAGTATTCTTGTATGATCCTTTGTATTTCTGTGGTATCAATCATTATTTCTCCACTTTCATTTTTTATTTTGATTATCTGTGTTTTTTCTCTCTTTACCTTAGTGAGTCTAGCCAGGAGTATGTCAATTTTATTAATCATTTTGAATAACCAGCTCTTTATTGCATTAATTTTTCTAGTTGTTGTTGTTATTCTCCATTTAATTTCATTCTGATCTAATTTTTATTATTTTCCTCTTTCTGCTGATTTTGTGTTTCATTTCTTCTTCTTTTCCTAGTTCTTTAAGATGTAATATTAGGTTATTTGG
The DNA here is from genome assembly GCA_004026885.1 of Lyroderma lyra. Taxonomy (NCBI): domain Eukaryota; kingdom Metazoa; phylum Chordata; class Mammalia; order Chiroptera; family Megadermatidae; genus Lyroderma; species Lyroderma lyra. The sequence continues at coordinate 679,655 of PVJL010000025.1, forward strand.
GCTTTTTGTTTGTTTCTTGAGATTGGCCAGAATGATATAAATTTCTCTCCTAATACTGCTTTTGGTGCATCCCAATAATTTTGATATGATGTGTTTTCATTCTTATTTGTTTTTATGTATTATTTATCTCATTTTTAGTTTCTTCTTTGATCCAGTCATTGTTTAATAACATGTTGTTTAATCTCCACATCTATGTGGTTTTTCCTGCTTTCGTTTTGCAATTTCAAAGCTTTGTGGTAAAAGAATATGCTTGGTATAATTTCAATCTTCTTACATTTGCTGAGGCTAGTTTTATGTCCCAGCGTATGTTCTATCCTTGAGAATGTGCCATATGCACTAGAAAAGAATGTGTAGTTTTGTGTTCTAGAATGAAGAGTTCTATAAATATCAATTATATCCATTCTTGTAATGCATCATTTAAAACTGATATTTTCTTATGCATTTTCTATTTGGATGATCAATCCATGGCTGTCAATAGGGGGTTGAGGTCCCCTACTACAATTGTGTTTTTGTCAGTTTCTCCCTTTAGTTCTGTTAGTAGTTGCTTTGTAAATTTTGGTGCTTCCTGGTTGGGGGCATATATATTAATATGTGTTATGTCTTGTTGTTTTATAGTCCCCTTTAGCGTTATAAAGTATCCATCTTTGTCTCATGTTACCTTTTTTATTCTAAAGGCTCTTTCATCAGATATAAGTATGGCTACCCCCACTTTTCTCTTGATGCCATTTGCTTGAAGTATCATTTTCCACCCTTTCACTTTGAATCTGTATTTGTCTTTGTAACTGAGATGTGTGTCTTGAAGGCAGCATATGGTTAAATTTTGGTTTTTGATCCAATCTGCTACTCTGTGCCTTTTTGTTGGTGAGTTCAGTCTATTCACATTTAGGGTAATTATTGATATATAAGGATTTCCTATAGCCATTTTATCTTTCATTTTCTGGTAGCTTGGTGTCTCCACTGTTTATTTTTTTGTTTGTTTCTGTCTGTTATTTTAGTTTCAATGTACCTATGATTTTCTTCCTTTGTTATCTTTTTAATGTTATGTGTATCAGTTTTGGCATTTTATTTTGTTGTCGTTGTTGAGTGGTTGCTATTAAGTTTATGTAAAAGAAAGTTTCATGTATGTATTAACCCTTTTACTTAAGCATGCTTAAGAAATTTGAAACTTTACTTCCTTGCGTTTTATCTTTTTGTTGTCACAAATTATCCGTACTTATGCAGTGAGTTGATTTCTCAGTTGCAATAGCAATTGTCTTCTTTTTTTTGTTTGTTTGCTTTTATCTTCATTACCCTTTATGATATGTTTAAATGTGTACTTCCCTATTTTGTGTAGGGGTTGCCATTTTCTGTTTCTCTCTGTCTATTATTAATCTCGCTCATGGTTTTGTTTCCCTTTAACTTTTTGTTTCAGGTTAAGTAGCTTCCTTCAGTATTTCCTGTAATGAAGGCTTTCAGTTTATGTATATCTACAAATGTCTTTATTCCTCCTTCATATCTAAAGGATAACTTTGCTGGATAAATTATACTTTGTTGGTAATTTTTCTCTTTAAATAGTCTGAATATATGATTCCACTCTCTCTTGTCTTGTAGAGTGACTGCTGAAAAGTCTGAAGATAATCTAATGGGCTTTCCTTTAAAAGTTAGTCTTTCTCCCTGTCAGCCTTGAGAATTCTTTGTCATTGATCTTTGACAGCTTCAATAGAATGTGCCTTGGATAAGGCCTGTTAGGCTTCAGGTAGGTAGGTGTTCTGTTTGCTTCTTCAATATGAGGATCCAGTTCCATCTCATTGACTCTTTGAATAGACTCTCTGTGCCTTTCTTCTCCTTCTAATATACCCATTATTCTTATGCTGCTCTTTCTGATGGAGTCAGATAGTTCTTACAAAGTCATTTCATTTATTTTAACTCTCAATCTCGCTCTTCTTCCACCTATGTTATTTCCATATTTCTATCTTTGATGTCACTAATTGTTTCCTCTATCTGTTCAGCTTTGCCTCCTAACTAGCTATTTTGTTCTTCATCCCATTTATTGAGTTCTTCATCTGCAGAATTTTCATTTGGTTCTTTTGCAAAATTTCAATCTCTTTGGTAAAATACACATTTTGATCCTTGATTTCTGAGTTTATTATACTGCCTATCTGTGTTTGCTTGCATCTTGTTGAGTTTTTTCCAGAACTACAATCTTGAATTCTCTGTCATTTAAGTCACATATGTCCATGTGTTTAAGTTCATTTTCTGAAGATTTTTCATTTTCTTTCTGACCAGCCTTGTTGGCCTGGTTATTCATATTAATTACTGAATTATTTCTCTTTCTGGGCTTCCATAGGAGTGGATTCTGCTGCAGGTGGGTATGAAGTGGTTTTTCTTTTGTTTTCTAGTAGGTATCACTGAAGTATGTTTTTCTCTTTTGAGCTACAGCATTTTCTCTTGCACTATTCCTTCTTCTTGTGGTAGGTGGTTTCCTGTGGGTGGGCTTCTCCTCTTCAACCCAGTCACCTTGGTCTTAGTATAACACCCCTGGGGGAGGATGTGGTATGCTATGGTGCTCTAAGCTTCTGGAACCTCAGTGCTGTCCCTGCAGCCAGAAGCTGCAGCACTTGTGTGTCTCAGCTGTCCTGGGCACTTCTGCTAGTTTCAGCCAAGAAGGGTGGGACAGAGTTTTGTTGGGAGAGGTGGCTGGTGTCTTGGTAGCTTCAAGAAATGGCACTGCCAGCCCCTTGCGCTCTCACCCTAACAGCTCCTTCCTTGTCTCCAAAATTAGCTGCGCTGGATATCTGCTGCTCAGGAACTGTCTCTGGTTTTTGGGATTGTAGATATTCTTCTCTTTAACCCATTGCTCACTATTACAGTTTCTTTGGGGGCCAGTGAAAACACTGGGAGGGTGTGGAGGTGGCCAGGCTCCGTGTCCTTGTTATCTGCCTGACACTAAAGGCAGTGAGGGCAGTGCAGGCTTACACCCTTCTGTATGCGGTCTTTGCTCTGAGGTTTCTGCCCTGATTGCTGGGTTCAGCTATGTTGACCCCTCAGGCAGGACTGCTCATGGTCAGAGAAGGTGCACCTGCCACCTTTTCCCTCCTTCTCTCCCCAGTACCACTGTGAACTCCAGGTTGTGTCCCACAACCCCCATCTCTGCACTTTCCTCTTTCTTTCTTTCCAGTTTGTTCCATTTTGCCCACCTTCAGGTGCTCCTATGCAATGAGTGGGTCTCTTAACTGTCATTGTGTGCTGCTAGGGCATCCTTTGTTGAATTGTAGCGGTTCAGTTTCTTGTAACTTCTGAGGGAGAGTCCAAGGAGCTGCTCTCACACAGCCATTTTGATAATGTCCTTTTTATTTATTTATTTATTTACTTACTTACTTCTTACTTACTTACTTACTTATTTTTAAAAATTAACTTTAACTTTACTCCAAGCACCAATCTCGAAGGCTGTCAGGAAATCCAATCTCAATTGGAATTGGGTCTTTCTTCTGCCCTAAGGCCAAACATTGCAGCAAAGTTTGGGAGCATTTTGATTTTCTTTTTTTGAGTGGGACATGGGGAGAGAGCAAGAACCAGTCATCTGGAAACATTAACAACTGCTCAGATGCTGAAACTCAGGCTCTCACAGACATCACTGGTTCTGTGTCATTTGTGGGGCATGTGAACTTTTGCCCACCATGAAAACCTCAATCCCAGGAGGCCATTTTATCCTTTAGGCCTCTCTCTGATATCTTCTGGTCAAAATTGTTCATGCTAGAAGGAATTGGCTTTGGGATTCCCATTTCCTTTACATGATTTTATCCTATTTGGAAGCATAAAATAAAATTTTAGTCAAGGAAAGAATACAAGAACATAGACAATTTTTGCCACATTCAATAAATCCTGACACAATTTTGTTTTACAACTAACATAGTCCTCATTGTCTTAACACTTAATCTAGATTTTTAGTCTATAGGAGACCTAAAAAACAACCTAAACTCACTACAAAAAAAAAAAAAAAAAAAAAAAAAAAAAAAAAGAAAAAAAAAAAAAAAAAAAAAAAAAAAAAAAAAAAAAAAAAAAAAAAAAAAAAAAAAAAAAAAAAAAAAAAAAAAAAGACAAATGTGGAAGGGGGCACAGATGAATCACTAATTTCTTGCATATAAAACACACAAAAACTCATAAATAATGCATATATCAATAAAATACTTATAAAATATAACTTAAGCAGCAAAAAATATCTGTATGGCATATCACACTGAACACTCTTATTGCAGGACTGCAGGGGCCAGCCTACAGAAAATTATAAACATATACCAAGTAAAAAGAAAATAAAAACGGAATGAACACCCCAACTGTTATCACACACTGGTATATACCAATGCTCCCCTGGAGAGTTCTGCTGTAATAAAAAGAAAAAAATAGCTAACAGCCTGTTGAACTGAAATATGAGTCGGGAAAGTCTGAAGCAAACTGAATGTATGGCATAAAGTATCTATGTGGGCAGAATGATGGTAGAAATAACAGGTAAGACTCACAGTCATTGAATCTCAAACTCCTAACCTGATGGAAGCAAACAGCCAGGTAAGCTCATTCAGTAGTTTGTGTGCATTGAGACCCTACTGACACCCACACACTGAATGGGGCTTAGCATCCACCTCTTGAATTCCCTGCCATTGCAGACAAGCAAGGGGCTGGTGTCTGACCATCACTAGCCCAACAAGCTTGGCCCTGGCTGGATGAAGTAAATGTACCTTCCTCTTTTGTCAAACTAGTAGTTTTACTGCCTGTTTTGATGAGCATAGAGCCTTATGATAAATAGACAACTTGCATTCAGTTTTTGACAAAAAATTAAAAGGGAAAAAAATCAACATTTATATTAAAATGATGGGACAGTCAGGAAATTTGGGAAAAAAACACAGTGGTGTCCTGTTTAAAATGATATGTATGGTCAGCCTAATATGGAAGGACTAAGGCTAAATATTAACTCTTTCCTTATATGTTACTAGAATAAAATCCTAAATCTTCTCTACTCCCTTTGCCCCAACACCCACACCTCACTCAGTTCAGGCAAGCATTACCCTGAAGACACCAAGGAAATAACAATCACAGAAAGCAAGAAAGAGTAGAACACTCATCTTCCTTAGAGTTAATCCAACTATCATGATTTCTCTCTGACAGTCTCTGCCAGGACCAGTTAAATTTACAGAACCATGGCAAAATGAAAGTAAAAGATGCCTTTTTCAAGAACTATTAAAGGTTTCACGAGATGACAACAGACCATTAAACCAAGCATGGCCTTTTTACCTGTGAGCCACTCTGTGACTTCGCAGGTCACACGCCCTGGGAGCTGCTCAATTCAGGTTTTCAGCTTCTCACTTGTTACTCAACAACCTCCTAAATTATGTTTTTTTCCTTTAGATTTGCTCCCTTTGGAATTACCCTGTAGACACCCCTCATACAAAATTTCCTAAAGGGGACATCTGGTTATGTCATATCCCTATTTAAATGCTTCAGTACATCCTCAACAGGACCATGTCCAAGTTGCACACATGAACTTCAAGGTACTCCTCCATCTGGCCTCTAATTGGCTGGTTAGCTGCACCTCTTTCCAGGTCCTGCTTCACACTCTACGATCACCTCAGTGTCAAAAGTCAATACCATTTAGGTATCATGGATTCAATCTTCAAATAACCAAAGAAAGAAGGTAAGGCAACATCAGACCATGCTATACATAGAGGCTTCATTTCATGACAGTTGTCTTTCCTTTTAGAAGATACACAGCTACCACACATGTAAATTTGTAAGCACAGGAAAAGTTCAAGAAACAGAACATTAAATGATGTTTTAAGTAGGTTTGAGATTTGTGGACACTATCAATGTCATTTTTAACCCTACTATGATACAAATTCTCAAGTGCCTTAAGATCTAGAGATTTCATCATTCATATGTACTTTGTTTGTTTATGGATATTTTGAGCAAATCTTTATTGTACACTTGTATGCATTGGGCACTTCGCTAGATGCTGAAACCAGAAAGATGAACAAGAAAAAAATAAGACATAATCCCTCTTTACAAGGAGGTGATAGTTTAGAGGAGATGAAGAAGACAAGTCAGTTCACAAAGTAATTATAATATAATGTACTGTGGCTATTATTTACTGAGCCCCTACTATAAATCAAGCATGGTACTGGGTATTTTATATATGTTATCGCTAATCCTCACAAAAGTTGGGGATTCCTATTCCTATTTGAGAAATGGAAACCTTGGGGCTCCAGGAGTGTAAATAACATGCCCTACTAGGTCACGAGCTAGGACTTAAATCCAAGTCTGTTTGATCCCGAAGCTCTGTTCTTTCTGCTCTGTTACAATGCTGTCTCACGTATATCAAGAATGATACTCTACAGCTGGTGTATACCAAGAGAAGTAAGTGACCAGCAACTCCTGATCCAACTTACCTAATAAGCTAGACAGAAAAAGATATGAAGTGATTGGCCTTGTGAACAGAAGTAAAGAGTGAAGGAGTGACATGCCAAAGGAAGAACACTTTGTCAGACTCCTAAGAATGTCATCATCTCGGGATTGCAAGTCGTCTGGAAGGAATGGACCGTGTGTGGAGTTTTGACTTGTAGAGCCAAGGAGTTAAGCAAAGAGCCATATCATAAGGGTTTTTCAGTCTTCTTAAAGACCTTGGGCTTTGTTTAGTGGGTGACAAGAGGTCACTGACAGGGTTTCAGTGGGAAATGACACATCGAGTCTAAATTTTGGAGACATTAGCAATTTGGAGAAGAGACTAAAGGAGAATGTGAGCGGCTAGTCCAGGCAAATAATAAAGTTGTCTGAATAAAGTCAGTGGGAAGGAGGAGAGACAGGGGAAGCTCATTTTAAGAGACATGTAACAAGAAGAGAGATGTGTCCTGTTAAATCAGGACTCTGTGATATGTGAAAAACGAGTCTAAGTAGACTCCAAGGGTTTCTAACTTAAATATTTGAATGGATGGCTTTCTTGACCCAATTACTCCCTCACATCTACAATCCCAAGTGAGTGGACTTCTCAAATTTTACCTTGCTACAAGTTTTCACTGGAGGAACCATAATTGCCCTGCCATTTTCTTTTCTTCATGACTGAAGCAAACCTTCAGCCCCTGTGTTCTGAATCTTGCTCTGGTTTATTAATGGGTGGCCTGTTTGAGTTTAATGATAACTAATGGGCATGTCTTCCTTTCTTTTCCATTATTCTCTAGGAAACTAGGGGACATGCCGGCATAAAATATTCCACAGCTTATCCGTGCAGAAAGTGCTCACATTATTACATGGTGATAGCTCTCTGCAGTGGACACAGCATTTCCATGAACGTTTTCCATTGGACCCTCTTTGAGACAGCTGAGGAAGAATTAAATTCCTTATTTTAAAATGAAAAGGAAACTTTCCGAGAGTTTGTGCCATTCCTATTCAAACAGGAAATGCACCTGGCTGGCAGGTTTACTGAAAACATCATCACGGGTTGCTATGATTACCCTTCTCCCAGCCAGATCTGAATTTTACTGACCGGAAACAAAGTCACTTATGTGTGCCTTTTAACTAAGCATGAGAATGTCTTTTTCATAAAATAAGGAACCAACAACTTTCAGGATCTGGGGAAGCTGAGACTCTAGCCAGTTTCTATTAAATAAGGATGTATCTGGTCCCTTGAATTTCCTACTCACCCTCTGGAGACATTATGTGTGGTTGGATTCAGTTTTCACAATGCAGTGAACCTGCTAATCGCGCCTCTGCTCACTATAAGCACAATTGGCTACATTGGTTGGAAAACTAACCCAGGGAATAGACTCTGAAATTGGTATTGCAGTGTTGGCAGCATATTGGCTGATCAAGATACTGAAAGAAAAGCTAAAACACAAAGCACAGCTTGTTTTGTTTGCTTTGGGTTTTTTTAACAGTAATTTCTGGTGGCAGAGACAGATGTTTCTTGAAGTGGCAAGAGATTTGCCAAACAGAATGTTATAGCACTTACTGTAATTGCTTTATTAATATTGCATGTGTTTATGGCTTGTGGCACCTCTTACTTTAAATGACTTGTTGGGTTTCCTGATGACTGGCAGTTAATCTCTACTTCACAGATCCTTCGAGCCGCATCCCCAGCTTTGCTCCTGCATAGTGAAATATTGCATGTGAAGTCACATTTCCGTTGGCTTTTATTCCACTGAAAAGCCCTCAGGGGGACCTGGGAAACCATCAGAGACGGCAGTCCTACATGCACAAAGGAACTTCACCTTTGCTGAGAAATGAACACCCAGCTACATGCCCATCTCTACAACAGAAATGACTTATTGTACTATAACCAGGTCCCAGAACCTAACATCAGCCACAATATTACAAGAAGGAACCAGGGTCTTGAAAAGACTGGGTCCATTCAGAGAAATCGAGTTTGCAGTAAGCATATCCTATACAACCTCTCTTCTGGTGCTTGGTATATTTCATTCAGAAAAGTAGAGACCATCCTGGAATTCTTTTCCAATGTGTCACTAAAAAGAAGGAAGAAGAAACAAATAAGGAAATAAACCAACACATGAACATTACAGTTGGAGTTTGTATTTTCTGGGGTTCGTTAGTTTGTCCATCACAGTGGCTCCCAGCTTTTCCTGCATCTTCTGTCGTGGGCTCTTGCTGGTCAGTGGGTCTGCTCACTGGGCTTTGCTAGGGAGGAAGTCAAGAGGCTTCTTTCAGAGAGCTTTAGTCTGAATTTCGTAGTCACATCATTATTGCTGTCATTTGCTTCAAAGCCACGCTGCTGACGGCCTGTGGGTTGAGCGCAGACCCCATTCAGCCAAAGGCCAGAAGAGGTGTGGAAAAAGCAGCAAAGTTACTGACCAATCCTGAGCACCGAGTCATTTCTGAGAACTATGGGAAGTTTCTTCTAAAACCAACCAGCCGTGGGGGGCTGGACTGGGAATTACGTATCGGCACTCTGCGTTGTGTTGTGGCAAAGTCTGTTGTGCAAATGTAGCTGAAGGCCTCCCTACTTCCCTCTTTAAAAAGCAGCCTCTTTCTTTAATTCACGCCTTGAGGAGAAAGCCTACTCGGTATTTAATTTTAATTGAATGTGTCACTTTTTTATGCCAAGAAATCACCCTCTAGTTATGCATAATTAATTGTAGTGGGCAAGACCTACATCACTGCTAGAGGAAATGCTGTTGTAGGTGTGGTGTAGCAGCCAGCACAGTAGCCTTCCCAGGGGCATCTGGATTAAAGCATTTTTAAATCCATTAATGGTCTAGATTGCTTAGATGGAGATACATTACTTGATGAAACAATGAAAAACACTAAAATGGCATAAAAACATGTGGATTTTTTTGAATGCACCCTGTACAAGAATCATAAGAAGTACAGCTTGGAGCTAAGCACTGACAACCTTTCTGTCCCACAGGTCCTTCATCTGTGTCAGTGGCCCTTCATTAAGAGTGTGTGAAAGGGCTATTAGAACACACCAAGTGATGGAAAGAAATGGGACCGCGTAGACGAGTATCTCCAAGATGCTCCATTACTGTTGGTTTTAGTTTGCACATATTAAGAAACTGAGTTAACTTTTCTTTGTTTAATTCCCCTGGTCAAAAAATATCAAATGATAAAGAGTTAGTGGATTCTACATTCAACCATGACAACCCTAGGGTCACCTCTTCTTCCTGTCTTCAACCTGCCCCACTCGAAACTCGAATGTATACGTTCCCCATTCCAAAATCGAATCTAACTCCTCTCCTTAAAATAGACTTAAATGCCACTCCGCTAATACAAAGCGTGAACAAAGGGTGGGGGTGGATAAATATCTACAGAAGTTAGATTTTAGGTACGTAAGTGAATGACATCTCGCAGGTAAATAGACTTTTACAAAGGCCAGATTAACATATAATATTATTAAAATACTGCCATTCCCTCAAGCTGTTCAACTGCACAGCCAATCTGACATTACCATTCTGCATTGTGAAAAGGCAGCACTTGCTACATTTCCCCCAGATTTTGTTTCATTTAAAATATTGTGTGCAAAAACCAAATGAAGTCATATTCAAGGAGGCTTATCCACAACATCCCTGAAGTGCTTTGACAGGTATGAGAGGTATGAGCCGTTTTTTTTTTTTTTTTAGTAACTGAGTTATTGATACACGCATTTGCTCTTTTGTAGTGCCTTTCTCCCGCTTATGGTTAGTTCTTACACTGTGTATTTTTTCTGTGTGGTAACCAATTTTCCAAATCTGTACTACTGACCCAAAGCCACCAAACTGATGGCTACATCTGATGCTTTTCTGGTCCACAGTTAATTTTTTTTTTTCATTAAAAAAATAAAAGGAAAGAAGGAAGGAAGGAAGGAAGGAAGGCAGGAGGGAGGGAGGGAGGGAGGGAGAAAGAAAACTCATGGATATTTTCCTTCCAATTTCTTCTTTTTCTCCAAGATGTGCAATTCTCAAGAATATTATGTTTCCTGGCTGATCCGTATTCTCTTTCAATAAAACCACAGGACATAGCTGTTGGGCACAGAAACTAAATGTCATGAATTCAGTGCCCTGTTACTTGGCAGGAGACGCTGGCTACAAGCTTATTATGTAATGTGTTTTTCACCTTCACTCCCATATTGTGCTTTTTTTTCAACAAAAGTTAGACAATAATAACCAGTACATTGACACACCACAGTTAATGATTTTAATAGTATCAGGTAAGAGGATAAATACTCACAAAAAAGTACAGTATAACCCTACAATGAATAGGAAAAAATTATTCCAGCCATTAATGAAAACATGGATACATTTGACAGATATACTTAAGGGAAGAAAATTGCTTGCATGCCTCCTGGGGGCAAATTAACTGGGTGTGTATGTGTTTAATCCTATCAAGCCTGTAAAGTATAATTGTTATAAACTGCTACCCTCCTTGCCGCCTCTCCGAGTCTGACTTGGCACCCCCAGGTCTGTCTTACCTTTTGGTAGCTCATTTGAGTCTCTCTTCCCAAGATGCACCACAATGTCTGCAGGAAAGAGGTTAAAAACTCCTTCCTAGGAAATTCTAAATTCTTTTCCCTGGGGTTAATTGCTGACTGAGTAATGGACAATCCAAGTGGTAGCCATTTCAATGAAAAGGAAGTGGACAGAACAAGAAAACAAAGGAAACTTTCAGAAAACATTCTATAAGACTATATAAACTCATTTTTCATTACTAGTATTTTTATGTATTTCAATACTGCATTCTATATTATAATAATTGGCTGGACTGGTCTCATTAATTAATGTATATATACATGGGCTTTTCATAATCATCTTGCTCCTTGCTAATCTAGCCACTGACAAAGAGCTTTCCCTGGGATATTTGGAATATATACCCTCAAGGAGAAGTCAGTCCTCACATATGGGGAGCCAATCTATCAAATCTCAGTGATTAAAAAAATCTTAGTTAAATTCATTAGGAAGTAATTTAATAAGATTAGTAAATGAGCAGACCAGTGCTAGAATCTGACACTTTCTGATTAGAAATGTCACGAGAGTGAAGAAATTCTCTTGAGACAATTAACTTTAGAAAGGAAATTCATTTTATAGTTTCAGCAATTTGAGATGAATCACTTAACTGCTCTGGCCCTCAGCTAAATCATAGCAGTTATACAAGAATGAGGTTGGGCAAGGTGGCTATGCCTCTAGAATTACTTGATTCAGGTTACATTTAAAATTTGTGTTTTCTACCAAAAAAGGAAAAAACAAAAAAAGACTTCAGAAGAGGAGAACATCCATAGATCATTTTAGAGTTCTTGATGCTATAGACATTAGCAAAGTAGATTTCAGTAAGTTATAGGTAAAAACTCAGGGAATCTAAAAGTTTTCCCAAGGAAGGATGGGAGACACTAAAATTTTCAAGCCATCACAGAGAGGAAGAAAACAGAAATGATTTAAGGAATTGTGTCACTTGGGAGCAGACGTGGAAATGGAATTTGGACAGCAAAAGGTTTATTGGGAGAGAAAGGCTGGTGATGTCTGTGGAAGGCAGAGGAGAAGGAAGCAGGTTTGAGCAAGGAAAGTCTTTAGGTGACAGCACAGCTCTGACCCTCGGGAAAGGAAAGCAGGGAGAGGACAGGATTGAGGACACATGGGACAAACTCTCAGCTAACCCAGCAGACGGTTGCATCCAGCAAGGGCCAGATCCTGGAAACCCTTCCACATGCTCAGACATTGGCTGGGGATCCCCCAAAATGTCTGTGGCTTTGGGCCAAAGCTGAGATGGGGCTATCTTATTGTGGTTTTGATTTGAATTTCCCTGATGATCAGTAATGTCAAGCACCTTTTCATGCACCTGTTGGACATCTGCATTTCTTTGAAGAAGGGCCGCTATCATCTAAAAAACTAAAGAGCAGCCAGTTTGGGTGAGGATGTGGAGCAAAGAGAATTGCTGTGCACTGTTGATGGGAATATAAACTCATGCAGACTCTATAAAAAAACAGTATGGAGGGTCCTCAAAACAGTAAAAATAGAACTACCATCTGATCCAGTAATCACACTTCTGGGTATAGATGAGGGTTGTCTAGAAAAAAAAATCCAGCCAAAATGCCTCTAATTTTCATATTACAGGACTGGATACTTTCCAGACAGCCCTGGTATAGCCAAGGAAATTGAAATCATGACCTCAAAGAGATATCCGTTCTTCCATGCTCATTACAGCATTATTCACAATAGCCATGGACATGGCCTAAATATCCATCAGTGGACAGTGTAAACTATTTTCCAATTTAATACAATTTTAGTCTTCCATTTTGCTCTCACTGTTGCATCTTGTAATGTAGTACGTGTGAGGTGCTGGTGCATCTTTTCTAGTATCACATAGAAACACCTCGCTGATCCAACCAGTGCCAATGAATTCAGTTCACAGGCTGTTGGCTTTATTCATGTACCAATGCAACACTGTAATGTGTTTATTTGAATATCTTAAGAAAACACCACAGGTTATCATATCCATGTAAGTTTAATTGATAAACTGAAATAAAAGCTTTTATAATGATATTATTAAGTTCATATTTTTCTAGTTCAGCAATGTAGGTATGGATAATATTTTAATAATTTAAAATAAAGACAAGCAGAGATAATAAAGTTAGTATTATGATTGGGGCAATAAAGAAAAAAGAAGAAAGAAGACTTATTACCAATATATTAAATGGAAACTGAAATTTGTTGGGGCAAAATAAAATAAAATAGTTGTTTGTTATGTAAAATTAAGAAATTAAGATATATGTTAAGATATATGACCGTGTCATTGACAAAATCTATAGGGAGTAGATGTCTTAGCAAAGGTGCTTTTGGACAAGATTAACATTTAGATCAGTGCATTTGAGTAAAGAATATGGCCCTCCATGATGTAGGTGACCTTCATTCAGTCAGTTCAAGGCCTTGAATAGAACAAAAGTCTGATGCCCCCCAGGCAAGAAGAAATTTTTCAGCAGATGGCCTTTGGACTTGAACCATCACATCAGCTCTTTCCTGAGTCTCCATCCTTCCAGCCCACCCTGCAGGTTTGGACTCACCAATCCTATGATCAAGTGAACCAATTCCTTAAATAAATCTCTCTATATGTACACATCACGTTGGTCCTGTTTTTCTGGATAACCCTGATTAAAACATACTGAATCTCACACCACAACCAAGTAGGCAAGCCCCTTTCATGCCTGCAGTAGAGAATCTCAGAGAACATGCCAGATTCTCATTTCCTTCGTTTGCATCTCCCTTCTGAAGACTGTTTCTAAGACTCCCTCTAGCAACTGACAACCTCCGAGATCGTGGACCTGGGTTCTCATGAAAAGGAGAATTTCCAAGAGGTTTGCCCTTAGAAAAGACAGAGTTGAATGGGCAGAACCTTACCTGTTGACGTTCCACCCTTGATCCTCTTCCTGGCACTGCATTGATGCTGAAAGACAAGAAAAGAATGAAGAGTCTGCCACGTAATTCTCACTTCTTTCTAGGCAAGATGCAGACATTCATTATTCATGAATAATATGCTTTTCTGGACTGAATGAATTAAGATCAGTTTTCCACCCCTGTTAGTAATTTTTCAAGTGGATAAAAGTAATTTTCCATTGTTTCTTCTCTGAAAACTCAGGTAACAAAAGTTTCCTGCAGGAAGCCTTCAGTTGATCTCTCCACCAGCAGTCCTTTGCAATCCTCAGGTCTTTAGAAACTTCCATGCTCCTCCATTCAGTAGGATTCTGTCCCTTGAGCACAGACGAGCTAGCATCTGATCAGTGGCTTCCGAAGGCTCCACACTGCCCTCCAGGTAATGAATACGTTTATTACCTTGATTGCGATTATGGTTTCACAAGTGTATGTGTATGTTCAAACCCATCAAATTGTATACATTAAATATGAGCAGTTTGGGGATATCAATTACACCTCCATAGAGCTGTTAAAAAAATAGTTGATGGGATCCTTTATATCATTGTGTATATATGTCTGTTTATTCTACCCATGATAGCCAGACACTTAAGAAATTCATACCACAACTTAGGGTCTCATTCTTAAGATGTTAAGCAGAAAAATTCAAGCACTGTATTATTTCCTTACTTTGATTACTTTTTTGATTCCTTTGTTAATGCAAATGTCATCTTTGGCCAGGATTCCCAAGGCTTTTCTCTTGACTGCTTGGTTTCCTTCTACATCAGTAGAATTGTATGCCTGAAACCTATGTCATCCTTGCTAACAGATGTCACCCCAATAAATCTAACAACAAAAATAAATTAAAAAAATAAAATAAAATAGCCTCTCCAAAGTCACCTACTCACAAAGGACTTACATTTCAAGCTCTGCCTCACCCTTATCTACTCTTTTTTCATTCAAAACACATTTCTGTTCTCAGTATTTCCTCCACACATCCCCATACCTCTGGCATTCTTATTTATGACCTAATTCTATCTCCGATTAATCTTACAGGTTGAAGGAGCCCCATATTGAAGAATACCCTTCAAAGTCTGAGCAAAACTGAGCTCTCAGAAATCTATTTCCAGGTGGAAAGAAGGGGTTCTAAACATGGCCCACTGACTGCATTCTTCAAAAATGCCATAATTATAAAAGACAAAGAAATCTGGGGAATTGTTCCAAATTAAAGGAGAGTCAAAGAACATGATACATAAGTACAATAAGTAAAATACATTGTAAAAAACATTGCTCAGTAGGTAAATCGACGAAGTTGAAATAGAGATGGTTGATAAAATAAAAGCACTATAGAATTATTCACCTGAAACTATGTAATTGTTGTTACCCAATGTCATTCCAATACGTCTAACAAGAAAAAAATGCAGACATTTTATGTTAAATTTACTCAGTTGATAACTGTACTGTGAATTTATAAGGGAATGTTCTTTTTCTTAGGAAATACACACTGATGTATTTAGAAGCAAAGGGTCATGATGTATGCAGATGAATTTCAAAAGTTTCGGACAAAGAATAAAGTTTACATAGCTAGAAACAGAGCAAACAGTACTTAGGATTAAGAATACTAACAGAACTAATAGGACCTGTACTGGACCTGAAACATCTCTATGTAGAAGACTCCATTTTCTTCTGAGTACATCTGGACACAACCCTACAGGCCTGTAGATCGGTTCTCCTTACAAAGACAGAGTGTTCCAGTCTTATTTCTTCAGGTCAATACCATTGCCCTACAATGCTGATCACTGAGGACCAACATCAAGGCAGAACCCACCCCATTTCAGCCTTTTCATGGAATTTTCCAGAGAGCCTTGTCACCTCAGGCTTTTCTCTTCCTTTGAGCCCCCCTCCCAGTGTTGGCTGAGCAGATTTCATTTCAATTCTACTCGTATTTCTCATCAAAGCCCTTCTACATTGGGATGAAGCTGCCCCACTTTGCTTTATGGTGGCCTGGTGTTGATTTTTGGTATTTCTCCCTTATTCCTCATTGCTGCTCTGAAAAATCAGTTGATAATTGTCATTTTCTATGAACAGAAACATTCTGTTGCCAGCCTTTTACAGAACAGAACTACTCAGGCCACGGCATCCACTCCTCTGCACTCCAGGCAAATATCCAGAAAGAAATCTATGGCTGCATGAAGGGTATAAACTGCATTAGAAAATTGGAGACTGCCAAGTCTGTGGATGAAGGATGTGCTTCACCAGATTTTTGATTGAGGAGATGCAAATTCTCAATATGAAATCTTAAGACAAAACATAAGGCTCGATCACGTAGCTCCATGTTAAGTATTATGGAATGATTTTTATCAAAAGGGGACGAATACAAAGGTTTTGCACTTGGCATACACACTTGCAAATACATACCAAAACACAGACATGTGTCTAGAGAAGTTTCCTTTTAAGCAATTTTTTTCTTTGGTCTCAAATCCAACATTTTCCAGGTATATCTTTTAGGAAACCCTACACAGAGTGAGCATTTTGGGGTTTCATACAATGAAATCACATGGAGGAACAAGGAAAACTTTTCAGATCATAACGCAGCTAGAAAACAATGTGATAACCAGTATTTCTTTTCTCTGCCTCCCTTCCCCAGAGGAGAATAGAATTAATTACCTTTATTTCCATGGAGTCAGATAGGGATTGCAAGAATGGGACCTAAGGATTGGAAACATGTATGTCAGGGCTTGGGAAGACTCTAAGGGGTAAATTAATTTAACTCTCTATTTTAAATAGTAAGAAACTGAGGCCTGCAGAAGGTTTGTGCGGACGCCACGGCCCCACCCACGTGACCCCTTCATCAGCCCTGCCTTAGCACCCCTTCATCGAGACGTCTTCATGGTTTTCCACACAGGCTGCTTCAGAATACCATCTTGAAGTACTTATTTCCAATCTAGTCGTTTCCCTTCTGCTGCATTAGATTCTTTTCAACTCTAAAGGAAAAATCCCACTCTTGCTCACCAATACAGAATTGGATAGCATTTGCATCGAGGAATCCTTCTTCCTTTTTTTTTTTTTTTACTTCCGTGTATGCAGTATTATTAAACTAGGACTAAACCAGAGAAACTATGAATATATCAAGAAGAGCAGACACACTTCCCACCAGAAAGAACTGTGGGTGTCGCTTGAATTACTTCTATTGTCATTAGGGCGGGTATAGCCCATCTATCAGCTTGCAATTCTCTTGGTTCTTCTTGTTTCTTTTGTATTTGACACAGACATGAGCTAGCTAATATTAGGTGATATTTGTTTACATGAGTACTAATATTGTCTGCCATCTACCCATCAGTTCATTCTTTCATCTGTCCATCTAACTATTTATCCCGTCATTCTGTTGCCTACAGCAGCAAATTGCCTGATTTATTAGTTGGCCTAGCATAGGCATGTTTAATTATATCACCAATTTCTCATAATAAATGGTCTTTTGTCCATAGGGTACATAGTTTTGAATTATATAAAGTGAAAATCTGGCATACGGGGTGGTTTTTACTCTTGTCCCCTCTGGGGCGATCATATTGTTAACGTGCTTTTAAAATGACATTTAAAAATAGTACCATACAATCAAAGCTTCTCCAAGTACCAGGAAAAAATCAGTAAACCTCTAGAATGTTTAGTCTCTTAATTAACAGCTTAGAGATCCCACCTGCTGTCAAAATAATTATGCCATCTTTTCACTTAATTTTTATATGACCCCAAAGGACTCCCAGTTGTTCTTCCTCCTGGAGACTCGCTTTACTTCCCACATTACTTCTCTCATAAAGTATTTCAATATGCATTTTAACTCAAGGGAAACGTGAGCAGCAGGACTATTTTCTTTGTTCAAATACAAGAGCCCTCCTGGCAGGGAGGGGCTCAGGAGGAAAGGGAGCAGTGGAGCTCTGCTCCAACACATCCGAAAATGATTAAATTGTCTATTCCGGTTATAAATTATAAGCTGGGTAGTTTCAAGTCAACTCCCATTGACTAATAAAATGAAAGGTATTGGGGTAGGCCAGATACCAGTTTTCTGTGAGCTGCTGCTTTATGAATCGCAATGCGAAATGTTCAGTACAAGTGACAGTAAACCAAAGTCAGATTAAAAAAAGGCCTGGAGGGTGTGTGATTCATAAAACTTATGGGATCTGCTCCTGCCTCCAGAGAAAGACTACTAATAAATTATATGCACATCAAATGTAGCTGCTGATACAGTAATAAATAGGGATGTAAAACAAAACTCGGAATATCTTATTTTTGCAGTCCAGTCTGGTAGCTCTGTTACTCAGTCTATAATGAAAGGAAACCACTTTATCTTTTTAGTTTAAACAATCCAAAGCTCTGTGTCTATCTTACACAAAGGGGTTACAGTTCACGAGGGAAATGCATTCTTGGGAAGTCAAGATTTTGTGTAACACACAACAAGTCCTCCAAAAGGTCAAATAATTGGTAATTCTAAAAAAAAAAAAAATACATCATAACAGCAATAAAAGATGAGCACAGATAGCTTGCATTCTTGGTGTTCTGTGGAAACCACACAATTGGTCTATTTCTGCTTTCCTTCACAAAATAATACTCTCTGATCTTCTCTAGCCACCTGATCATTTGCATTCTTGCTCGTTGCTGTCCCCCCCCCCCCAAAGTGCTCCCATTTTGAAGACTTTGATGGGAAAGCTAACCTTTTGTGATTAGATTTTCCCTATATAAATCTGGAAAGTGGGAAGTAATAAAAGGACCCCCTCCCCTGCCATTTTGGGAACTGGAAAACTGGTTCAATACCTGCTTTGAGTTCGCTGTGAGGCCAGGGGAATTCATTTACTGTCTCCCCCACTCTATGTTTTCATTTATGACATGAGCATCCTGGGCCGGATGACCTGAGCAATCCCTCCTGACTGTGCACGACTTCGTTAGGCCAGCATTGCTCTTCCAAGGCTCACTGAAATGACCTCAAGATTGTAAAAATAAGAGAGACATGTCCAAGCCCCATCCCCAGGTTTTCTAATCTATCTGGGGAGGGAGCCTTTTTAAAAGGCTCCCCAATGATTTTAATGTGCAGCCAGGCCTCCCATCTCTCAGTACTTCCTTGGTACCACTGACATCCTACATCCTACAAGTAGTCTGATTCATCCAATTCTTTATATTACTAGCTTCCGTTTTCCTCACCAGGTTGTAAATGTCTTTTCCTGTGTTGATCAATGACTCTACCTCTGCTCATGGCAGGCTCTCAGAAAACTTTTTTTTTTTTTTTTTTTTTTTTTGGTATATAGGTAGCTCCCTGGCTGGGAATCGAACCCGGGCCTCAGCGATGACAGCGCCAGCGCCAAAGCCTTAAGCCGCTACACCACCAGGGAACTCCGGAAAACTTTTGATGACTGAACCTTTTAATTTATTGTATACAGAGGGTGTCAACAAAATCTATACACATTTTAAGAAAAAAAACTGTATTAATATTGTAATACTCAATATATATCAATAACAAAAGATGAATGCAAGTCACGTTTGACTTCTGCAATTTCAAGAGGTTCTCAAAGTGGTGACCATCAGTGTCCAGACTCTTCTGATGATGGCGAGCTACTGCTTGAGCAACGTTGACCGAAGTGTCCACTTGTATCACTGCGCATGTCATTTCAATTCTTTCCCAGAGCACCGCCAGTGTAACCAGTTCTCTACAGTACATCACATCATTTAAGGTCCCCCATAAGTAGAAGTCAAGGGGTGCTAAGTCAGGAGAACATGGGGGAAACTCAAACAATGTTCTCAAATTTCAAATACCACTTCAGAATGGTCTTGCACTCCTTGAACAACCATGCTTCTGCCATTTTCTTTGACTGTCCTGCGTCGCATGGTGACTCTAACATTCATTTGATGAATGTCACTTTTTGAGTGAATGCCATAGTACACATTGCTACCATAATCCAATTCAACTCAAAAAGTAATATGTAGATAACATCTCCTAAAATGTGTATACAATTTTCAGCATCCCCAACATACTCTGGAATTGCAAAATATTTATAGCTTTTGATTTTATAAACCCTAAATCAGGTTAGGTTTGTTTGGGTATCCATCTTGTCTTAAAACCATCATCATTTATCATAGTTAGTCTATTAATGAGATTTCTGTGCTAGACTGTGAGCTCCATGAGAGTAGGGGCCATCACTATTCACCTATGTACCCCTACCCCCTCGTATCTAGACAGACACATGGAGGCATTGAATAAATCATTGTTGAATGAATAATTTAATGAAGGAATAAGGACTTGAATAAAGGTGTGTCACGTTATACCAGTGCACTGTCTTGTTCATGCAACATGTTATCTTGAAGCAGTGTGCACGTGTGCAGGTGGGTACATGTGCCTGGGTGTGTAAGTGCGTGGGTGTACGTACATGCTGTGGGGTGTGTGTGTGTTTCAGATGCACTATCAGTGTGAGCATCCTTAGGAGGATCCAAAACTTGCTGAGTATTCCAAAGGATCCCTCAGCGGCTTTTGGTTCTGCACAGCTGGTAGCTCCACTCTCCGCAGCGATAGTCCTGGGAAATATGGTATTAATACTGAGTGAGCAGATGGCGTAGGGTGTGTTACTTAAGACAGTTTTGCCAGGAGGTAAATTTATGCTTTATAAATGTACTTCAAAACTCTGCTATTTGATTTAATCACTTAATGCAAAGACAGCTGCATACTATATTTGCCTTAACTGCAGTTATATGGGTTATCTGCCAATCTGTTAATTACAGTATTTTAAAAGGCTTCAGGAAAAAAACAGTAATTATACAGATTGGGGTGGGGGTGGGGGAGGAACATTTTTGAAGCCTAAATTCAGACATTCATTCCCAGCTAACACAAACTTATTGAAGATTTAGAAAACCTGTTAGGAAAGTGGGAGTAGATGTGACGGTTTTCCTTTGAAAGGGACTTGTTTGTTCTTCTGCCTCAGTTACCATGGAGATCGGCCGATGGGGGGGGAGCGATGCTCCAACTGGACAGGGCTCCAGCCCACTCTCGGAGGTCTCTGAGCAACTGCTCCACTTCTTAAAATTATAAGGAGGATGAGGAGGAGGAGGAGGAAGAGGAGTTCTACTTTGAACATGATTTTGTCCGTGACATCTCATATTTTTCTGCAATCTGGTTGCTCTCTGAGCTCTCTGTACCTGTTTTCTCTGTGCAGCAGTTACAATAATGATTACACAGAGTGAATTAATACGCCATCAAGGAAGAGGAACATTTTAAGCTTAGTCTGACAGCTTGCTTTTCTTGCCAAGCGGTAGATGCCACAGATTTGTAGAAGTCTGGCCTGTTTCCTCTGTCCCCTGGGAATTCGTGTTCAATGAATTTCGGTGTCCTTTTGAAAACAGGATCTCTCTGTGGGCAACTGTACCAGGATAAAAACATTAAACGGGATCCAGGCTGTAAATCAAAGAACTCTGGAAACAGCATTACAGATTATCTGGTCCAACTCTCATAACAGACGAGGACACTGGGGACCAAGTCCTCATTGATTCACCAACCCCAATTACTTAAGAAAAAAGGGGACCTCAACCAGGGACCCTCTTCCATCAGGGTAGGCCCATTCTCCATGCGAGATGCTGCCTAGAGGAGCCGTGAAATGACAAGAAGTAAACACGAAGAGCAGAGAGTTTATTTTTCCATGCTACTGCAATACAGGACGAACTAGAGCAGCCCGTGGGCAAACCGAGAAGCCAGTAATAATAACAGTTGTCGTCATTGGCTGCTTAGAGCCTACACATTCCAGCTCCCAGTGTCATCCACGCTGAGAACGGAGCCCCATAGGATTGTGCGCCCAGCCTGAGCGCGGCCTGCTGCGTGCTGAGCAGCGCGTTAAGTGCGTCTTTTCCCGGGTATACCGCGCTCCCGTGTATAATGCGCACCCACGTTTCGTTTTAAATGTTTAATTCAAATTTTCATTTGTTTATACTTAGGTACTTGTTTTTTGTATGATAAAGGAATTATAACATTTTTTAAACATAACACACATATGGAATATAAAACTGAGAGTAACAAAGAAACAATAACTCATGGACACAGTCACTAATAGTTCAGTGGCTACCTGATCGTAAGGGTTAAGGGGGATGGGGAGGAGGGAGGGGGAGTCACATACATGGTGTTGGAAGACGAACTGAGTCTGGGTGGTGAGCACACAATGCAGCACATAGACGATGTAGAACTGCACGCTTGGAACCTGTGTAATTTTTACTAACCAATGTCACCCCAATAAATTTAACAACATAAAAAACTGATTATTGATCCCAGGGTATTATTTTGCATGCAGATGTCGTTATTGATTTCTAAAGTTACACTTTTAACTCATAAGCATAAATAAAAGAATTAAAAACTATGTAGATGTGGAATTAGCACTACCCATGTATAATGCCCATCCTTATTTTTCTTTCATAAATTTGGGCAAAAACGTGCCCATTATACACGGCAAAATACAGTACTTTCCAAACATCATGTCACTTAACACTGCTACCAAGCTGTGAGGCAAACATCACTTCCCTTCTACAGAGAGGGAAACTAGCTCTCAGAGGCTGAGTCATCTGCTTGAGGTCACACAGCTGATTTCTAGTACAGTCTCCTATTTAGACTTGGACTTACTGGATCCAAAGGTATTGCCTTCCTGAGAAAATATGCTTGTTTCTTGGCATCCTCCTTCCAAAATGGACCGGAAACATTTCCTCCAATTCTCTGAGGCCCTATTACTGAGTCTGCTCTCCCTGGTCTAGCATGACTGGTCTTGTGACTTGCTACTCCCAAGCTATCCTCTACACAGCAGTTCACTGACCAACATCTCCCTTCAGACCCAGGCTTCACACACTGTTTAGCAACCCTCAACTGATACACTTGTAGGAGCCTAGGCCAGGTCATCAAAGCAGCCACTCCGGACTCGCCTCCATTTTTGCAGGAAGCATGCATGTCCATGTGGTCCTGATTCTGCTGGCACACAGGTGACGATCTGATCCACAGGTGTAACAATACTTCCAATGCTGTGTTAGGTGGCAAGAGAGGCTAATGCCAAGGTTGGCAGGTGGAGGAGCAATGAGAAGGGGATGGCTTAGATCTTTGACACTTCTCAAATCATATTTAAGTGATTTTTTATTGCACCTAATCTATGAAGGAGTTGGGAGAAGGTACTGATATCTTCAGTGGCCCCTAGTATTTCCATTTTCTTGAGGCTAATTAGGTCGAAGTTATGAAAATGGCAATCTCTAAGAGCCTTCATATCTCTGTTTGGAACACTTTTTATAGAAAAAAGAACAGCATTGTATTTCTTTTAAATGCATGCCTGTGTTTGATCACAATTTTCATAAGTTTGGGACAATATGTTTATCAATATTGTATGGCTGTTTTCTTTGCTTCTTTTCTGACTTTTTCCAATATCTCAATTAAAAAATTATTAATCATCTTTGAATAATGCAAGTATATTCTCTGCCAGTTAATTAAAGGAAGTTTATACATAAGAGGCCACATTCTGAGAGGGGAAATTATTTCTGGTGTATATGGAAATGCGCTATGGCACAGGATTTTGTGTGTGTGTGTGTGTGTGTGTGTGTGTACGCTTCATTGTGGTATAAAATAGCTTGCAGGGCAGTTCTGACACCCGTGCAAGTATCCATATGTGTTGTTCCAAAGAATACACTATTCCTAGGAGATATGGTGACTCTGGGGAATTCCAGCTGTTTAGGGAGTCACAGCCCCACACAGAACATCTAGGTGTCTTCTGGCATCCTCATTTAAGCATACATCCGGCAATCCTTTTCTTAGATAATTGTGATTTAAAGTAAAAAGAAAAATCTGTTACTGTCATCAAAATTATAATCTGCACAGTTTGTGTCTGCTTCTGCCTTCATTCTTGCAGCTTTGGAGTGATACCAGAAACAAGGGAGCAAAACCAACTTTATTCAGTCATCTGCCAAATGGAAGCCCTCATTTTTCAAACACTTGTGTTTTCCTTCTTTATATTTCATTTTATTTTTTAAATCTAGTAAGTATTTTTTAATAGAGAAGCAACCCCAGGCCCACTCAAATATAGCCAACTGATCCTTGTCAAAAAAGCACAGGTAAATCAATAGAAAAAAATGAGTCTTTTCAACAAATGGAGCTGAAACAATGACACCTTCTTCCACAAAAATATGAATCCAAATACAGAAATCTTTCACAATAATTCAAAATGGATCATAATCCTAAATGTAAAACACAAAACTATAAAACTCCTAGCATATAACATAGGAGAACTTCTAAGGGACTTTGAGTCTAGGAAGGAGTTTTTAGATACACCATGAAAAATAAGAGAAAATATAAGAAAAATAGACAGGTTGGACTTTATTAAAATTAAACACTTTTATTCTCTGAACGATATTGCTCAGTGAATGAAAGACAAAACACACACTCGAGAAAATATTTGCAAAATACATGTCTAATAAGTTATTGGGATCCAAAATAGACAAAGGACCCTTAAAATTCAATAATATGAAGACAAACCAATTTAATAATGGGCAAAATATCTGTATAGACATCTCACTAAAGAAGATATACAGATGGAAAATAATTATATGAAAATGCTTTCAACATTAGATTTCATGGGAAATTGCAAGTTAAAACAACAATGAGCTATTACTACACATTTATTAAAATGGATAAAATCCAAAACACTGGTGCACGCTTAGGTATTTATTCAACTGACTTGAAAACTTAGGCCCACATAAAATCCTGCAAATGTGTGTTAGGCAGCTTTACTCTTAACGGTCTAAAACGGGAAGAAATCAAGGAGCCCCACATTATGTGAATGGCCAAACTGATCCATTCACATAAAGGAATGGGATAAAAGAACTAAGCTATCAGACACCAAAACCATGAAGGAACTTATTCTTTAGATAGATCGGAAAGAATATGACATTTCAGTAAAAGCAAAAACATGGAAACAGTTTAAAAAGCACTGGTTGCAGAGGGAGGAGGGAGATGAATAGGTGAAACGGGATTTTTAGGATAATGAAACTATTTTTATAACGTTGTTAACGGTGGGTAAATAGCATTACACATTTGTTAAAACCCATGAACTGTTCAACAGAAAGACTGAACCTTAGTGTAAACTATCGACCTTGCTAATAATGTGTCAATATTGGTTCATTAATTATAGCACATGTATCAGACCAATGCAAGATATTAATAACAGGGACAATTGTGTTAGGTTGTGGGGAGGCATATATGGGGACTCTGTACTATCTACTCAAATTCGAGAAAGTTTTTTAAACATCCGATTTATTTTGAGAGGCCCAAGCTCTGGGTTGGGATGCGATTATTCATGAAATGCTTTGGAAACGCCTTTTGAAGATTACCCTAAGAGGCTGTGCTGCATTTTTCTGAACATCTTCAAATGCTAACAAGCATTTTCTTTCTTAGAGTTTCTGAAATAATCAAAAGTAAAAGGTAACAGACATGAAAACTTTTGCTTATAAATAGAATTTTGGTTTTAGAAAACAAAAACGTTTATGATATAACCCAGCAGTTCTCAACCTGTGGGTCGCGACCCCTTTGGGGGTCACAGGGGTCGCCTAAGACCATCGGAAAACACATATCAGATATTTACATGACGATTCATAACAGTAGCAACATGACAGTTATGAAGTAGCAACGAAAATAATTTTATGGGGGTCCCCACACCATGAGGAACTGTATTACAGGGTCACGGCATTAGGAAGGTTGAGAACCACTGATATAACCTACCTGTAAAGGGTGGATTCTAAAAAGGTTATGAGCAATGACTCTTCAAGTAGCGTATTGCGTAATTTTCCAAGATAACTATGTGGAAGACACCTTCATTTAGATGTCCAAATACTGATTTTAATAAAATCTTTCAGATATAGTGTCTGACAGATATAATGCCTGGATTTGAGTTGTGATTTTATATTAAAATCATAACCGTACATGCTTATGGTTACATAAATAATGCCCCTTGTTATGAATTGGTAATCCATACCAAATCTTTTACTACAAAAATCATAAGCATGTATGGTTATGATTTTGTATTAATAATAAAATTGTAACTCAGGTGCGTGGTGACTTCTGCCAGACCCTGTATTAACCCATTCCCTCACGCACACATATAAGAAGGAAAAAATGGTCAAGAGAGATGAGGGTCTGGGAACCAGGAACATGACAGAGGAGATACGTATCAAGAGAAAAAAATACATGGGATAATAGCAAAGGGAAGGAAAAGAGAATAATGAACTGTTTGTCAATCATTTTAGTCCTGGTGAAATAAATAGTGTTAGAGCTAGATTAAATTTAAATTTATACTGTGCATACTAACATTGTTTCCTTATAGACTACAAATGATACTTTGCTAACCACAGAAAAATAAATCACATGTATAAAACAACTTTGAGGTGATCATCCCTAGTTCTTAGCATGGCCTAAGGGCCAAGCTTACATATCCTTTGTTCACAAATCTCTTCTTTTTCATTCATTCCGCTAACACAGGAACCACACCTTCTGTACTTTAAGTTGCCCTAGAGTGTCTCTTAAGTACTCACACAGAAAAACTTCAGATAAGTGATTTAGAAATGGATTAATCAGACAAAGGGTGTTAGTTACTCAGTGCATGCCTGTGGCGGTCCAAAGCTCATGCTAGGACAAAGAGTTTAGAAGGCAGCTTGTGTCTGAATAACAGTCTCTCTTTGCTGGGGAATAGAAGGGAAGGATACCACTAAGAAAAATAACACTCTTTTTTAAAGAATGAAAATGACAATTCAGCCACAGAAGTTTGGGAGCATTATGTCTTGTGTTGCTTAAAGGTCCTGATAAAGTGCCTCATCATAATGGAATCCCATTGGATTCTTGTGGATGTGATATATAGGAATAATTCTGTGCTCTCTACCATGTACAGAGAGTGAGATATACTATTAATACTTAAACTCATTTGGCACTACCTAGTTTTCTTATTTTCCTAATTAAATAGTAAATTACTTAAAAATCAGAAAATACATGCCTTCTATTTTTGGCTCATAACACCACACTCCCTTAAATATAATATGTGCTGAAGAAATGTTTAATTAATTTTTTTTTAAGTTTCACTTAAGGTTTCTTTTAAATCTAAATAAATTCCAAAGCACACATGATACAGGTTGTAAATTTGTTGTGCTTCTCATTTTCCTCTTGAAAGTATTACTCTCATCCTAAGATTGATTTCAAAACTATATGTTAAATATAACTTCTTTCCTCTTTTTATTTCTCCAAGCCATTACAAATCCTCTCATATTAACAGCATGTGTTATTTACTGTACTTTACATACATGCTCAGGTATGTGTGAAGATAGCTATTAAAATAAATAATCATGTGGGTTTTTAGAATGTCTGGATACTCTGTCTAAATGAACACTTAGGTGTACTTTTTTATTTTTAATATGAGTTTTGATTCATATTTTGACATGTGTAAATGTATCTAGAAATAAAACATGAAATCTGACAAATGCATAAAACAGACTTTTTAAAGAACTGTTGCTTTCCACAACACAAGTCTCACATAAATTTTTAAAAATTAAATCCTAGTTGTGGGCTTCCAACTTCTGGCTATGTTAAAGTAACTGGAATTAGACTTGCCATCTGCTGTTAAAGGAAAAATAATCTATAAAGTGGACAAAGTATAAGACACAGCTATATTCAGCTCATGGAAAACAGTACAGGACTGCAATCCAGGAGGAAAAATCAAAAACAATTATGATGATTCCTACACTTCCTCTGATAACAATGGCCTTAAGATTTATTATTATTATTATTTTTTTTTTGAATGGACCATAGTACAGGGAAGCAGGACTTGCAGAGCATAGGAAACAAAAATTAGAGTTTGTGAGGGCTAGGATCACTTGAATTTTGGGGCAGATTACAAGAGAAATGGGAGCTATGCAGAAAATAATTCCCAGAAATCTGAATAGTTGTCCTCTTGTCTCTGTTCCTGAAAATGACATTACACATGCACAGAATGCATGTGCAATGGAGCCCGGTAAAATGAAATTTCCAGAGCTCGTACAGGGATTGGAGGTGTAAGTTATAGTCTGTCAGAGTGTAGAGTCCTTGTTGAAAATCTAGGGTATTTGGTATTAACCATAAAAAGTTATATGCATTAATAATAAAGTTAAAGTAGCTGTAGAGTAAAATCAACCAAAGACCAGCCCTAGTGGTGCTTAAAAGCAAGATTCTAAGCCTTAGTGTTTGACAGGCATGTCCAACCTGCAACTCAGGCGGGCTCTGAATGCGGCCCAACAGAAATTGTTAAAATATTAGGAAACGTCTTTGTGTCCCTTTTTAAAGCTCATCAGCTATCGTTAATATTAGATTTTATGTGTGGCCCAGGACAATTTTTCTTCCCATATGGCCCAGGGAAGCCAGAAGGTTGGACACCACTAGGGATGATCACATTGATGTGTAAGTTACTAAACTACCTGTCAGAACTAACCTTATCACTGTTTTAAAAAAGACAACAGAATAGCATCCATTTGTGTGTAAAAATAATCTATATCAAACTTCTGGAAATGGAAACCACAATGTTGAGATGTCTAGCACACAATCCAAGTGTACTAAACATACAACAAACAAGCAAAAAAATATAGCCATTATCCAGGATGAAACAAAATTCAGTCAATAGATACATGCAGAAACAAAAATAATGGTAGAATTAGCAAAGACATTGAATACATTTTTATAAATCTACTTCATAGTTAAAAGAAAATTTAAGATCATAAAAAAGAAAAGAGAGGCATAATAATATTACTTCTAGAATGGAAACTATCTGAAATTTAAAAATCTATTGGACATAGTTAATGACAGACACTACAGAAGAAAAGGTCACTAAAATTAAAGACATACCAACAAAAACAGACAAACTGAAGCACAAACAGAGAAAAAGAAATGAGAAAATGAACTGAGACTAAAGGACTTGTGGTATATTAAGTGCTCTAACATATACAAAATTGGAGTTCCAGAAGAAGGGTGGTAAGAATATTTCAGTAATAATGACCAATTTTTTCCCAATTTGGTAAAACTTATTTACTTAACACATAACCCCCCCAAAGTACATCAAAGCAAATCATAATCAATTTGCAAAAAAACACAAAAGAAAACAACAACAAAAATAGCCATGAAGAAAAATTCTTAATTGAAACTAAAGAAAACGTGGACACGCCACATACTGGGAATAAAGATGAAAATAGTTTCAGATTTCTTGACAGAAAATATACAAGCCAGATGTACTAGTTTGCTATGGTTGTCACGACAAAATACCACAGACTAGGTGGCTTAAACAGGAGAAATTTATTTCCCCACAGTTTTGGAGTCTAGAAGTCCAAGATCAAGGTGTTGGCAGATTGTTTCCTTCTGAGGCTTCTCACCTTGGCTTGTAGCTAGCCATCTTTTTCTGGTGTGTTTACAAGGCCTTTTTCATGTATGCCTGTGTCTGAATTTCCTCTACTTATACGACACCAGTCATATTTGACTAGGGCCCACCCATAGGATCTCAGTTTCCTTTAATCACCTCTTTAAAGGCCCTATCTCCAAATAGAGTGACATTCTGAGGTATTTGGAGTTAGGACTTCAACATACGAATTTTGGGAGGCCACAATTAAGGTTAACACCACCAAATAACAAAATGACATCCTTGAAATGGTAAATGAAAATTAAAACTTTCAATCGATAATTGTAAAATCAGGGAAAATATCATTAAAAAAATAAAGGGAAAATAGCACATTTTATATAAATAAAACCTAAGAGAAATAGTTACCAGCAGATCTATGTTACAAGAAATCCTTCAAGTATAAAGAAAACAATACCACTGAGAAATTCGGATACACAAAATTAATTACCTGTGCTTCCGGCAAAGATGGAGTAACAGATGAGATTTATCCTCTCACTTGGAACTATATGAAGTGGACAAAATATATTAAATAAGAATTTGTAAGACCCTGTACTTTACATAAGAAAAGTCAATGACCCTGAGAAGTAGGAATCAAATGAAGTGAGTTTTCCGGCTGCAATGCAGGGAGTGGAAACCTAGACATAGCCCAGTGGGTCTAATAAGTTAAGGAAATAGACTAATTAGAGTCAAGGAGATCAATGTGATTGGGATTTTCAGGATAAAATGCATGAGAAGAGAGAGCTA
The DNA here is from genome assembly GCA_004026885.1 of Lyroderma lyra. NCBI lineage: Eukaryota > Metazoa > Chordata > Mammalia > Chiroptera > Megadermatidae > Lyroderma > Lyroderma lyra. Next base: position 709,689 of record PVJL010000025.1, read on the forward strand.
CTCAGAGAGAAAATTCTAGAATCTGAAGAGAGTGACCTTCAAATATTTAGCTGAGTACCAATCAGTGTACCCCATTTTACTCTGTATAATGTGCATGTTTTTACCCAAATTTCTGAGGGAAAAATAAGGATGTACATTATATGTAGGTAGTACTAATTCTATATCTATATAAATGTTTTTAATTCTTTCATTTATGCTTATGAGTTAAACGTGTAACTCTAGAAATCAATAATGATAACTGTATGCAAAATAATACCCTGGAATATGATAATCATTTTTTTCTTACATAAAAATATTTTATGCATAAAATTTCTTGTACCTTGTACCTGTTCTTATGTTTTGTCATTATTTGTTACATAAAATTTCTTGTATCATAATATGTTAAAAAGTAAATTCCAAAATTCCTTTACAATACAAAAAACAAGTACCTAAATATAAACAAATAAATATTCTAATTAAAAAATTAAAATGACAGATATTTTTCCCCTGAACATTTGTTCCAAAATGTGGGTGCACATTATACATAGCAAAATACAATATGTGTGTAAGAAAACTACATAAGGTTGTAGATAGAAAGAATTACTTAAAAAACCTGAGATAGAGAATTGTACACCCAGAATGTATTCCATTTTTACTAACCAATGACACCCCAATAAATTTAACAAAAACAAAAAAAATTTTGAACCAAAAAAATATATGCAACTAAGGTAATAATACCTGAGACTCACTCAAGAATGGAATAAAATCTTTTTCCCACCAGCCATATGCGAAACCTCATGAATCATAAAGGCATTAGGTGTAGTACACAGAGAGAATAATTAGATCTGAACTGAGCACTGTTCCAATGTCAACTAACAAATCTTTAAAATCATGACTTGAAAGGATCTAATTGTTTCAAAATATATCAACTGTGTCCCAGACAAAACTTAATAATATTTATAGAAATAGAAAAAATAGCCAGCACCTCACAAAGTAAAATTCACAATGTATGATATTCAACCAAAATTACCAAGCATGCAAAAAGACAGGAAAACTTGACCAATAAAAAGGAGATTAATCAATCAATCAGTAATAACAGCCCAGAACTGACATAGAAAAGAAAGAATTGAACAATATTAGAAAAGCAGTAGTAAACTAAGGAACAAATTTGAGCATCTAATATTAATGACCTAAGTGGAGTTCTTGAAGGAGAGAAAAAAGAGTGGGCGAGTGAGAAAAATATTTTTAAAGAAATAATAGCTAAAATGTTATTTAAATTTGATGAAAACTACATAGCCTTATAGAGTCATGAAACACTAGTACAAGAAACATGAGAAAAATCATTCAACACCAGTGTTAAAGCTAAGAAGCAGTAGGTGGGAGTTCCCTGGTGGTGTAGTGGCTTAAGGCTTCGGCGCTGCGGCCTGGGTTCGAATCCCAGCTGGGGAGCTACCCACATACCAAAAAGAAAAAAAAAAAAAAGAAGCAATAGGAGAAAGGAAGCACCATCTGTACACTGGAACAAAGAAAAGACAGTAACAGATATCTTATCAGAAACCATGAACATGAGAAAAGGGTAGAATAATTTCTTTAAAATGCTGAAAGAAAAAAACCCTGCAGACTTAACAATTCTATGTTTAGTACAAATATCTTTCAAAAGTGAAGGCATGGACACAGTCAATAGTTTAGTGGTTAGAGTAAAGGGCGGGGAACGGTGTAGGAGAGGAGGGAGGGGAAGTCAAATACACGGTGACGGAAAGAGAACTGAATCTGGGTGGTGAGCACATAATGCAACACATAGGCGATGTAGAATTGTACACCTGGGATCTATGTAATTTTTGCTAACCAATGTCACCCCAATTCGTTTAAAAAATTAGACGTCTCAATAAATCAATGTATTCTTATTTAATAAATATATGCAATATGACCTTTAAAAAAAGTGAAGACAAAGTAAATGTTCTAAAAACAAGTACAAAAGATGAATTATCAGCAAATCCACATTACAAGAAATGTTACAGACATCCTTCAAACAGGAGGAAAATGATCCCAGATAGAAATATGAATCTAAAAAAAGGACTAAAGATCAATGGCAAGGATAACTATATGAATAAATATATAAATGCATGCTTATATTTATCATACATATATACTTACAAGTTACAATTACATATTAATAATTATACTACATGTATAAATATATGAGGTCTATTTCTATGTATTTAAATCACTTTAAAAGATAATTTGCTGCTTAACAAAAATAATGCAGTGTGGAGAGTTTATAACATATATAAAAATAAATTATAAGAGAATGATAGAACAAAGGACAGGAGGGGAGAAATGAAAGTGTAGTATTGTACAGTTTTTAATACTAAAAATGAAGTAGAATAATGTAATCTGAAACTAGCGTGTAATAAGTTAAAGATGAATACTATAAATCACTCAAATAACAAAATAGAATTACAGTATGTAACTAACAAGGAGATAAAATGTAATTATAAGAAATATTTAACTAATGCAAAGGAAGGTATAAAAAACAAACAAACAACAAAAAGTGGAAAAAGACCAAATGGGACAACAGAATGCAAACAGCGAGATGATGGATTGAAAATCAAATCAATGATCTACGTACTCCAATATAAAGGGGCTGTCAGACTGATACAAAAGTAATACCCAACTATATGTAGCCTACAAGAAATACACTGCAAATAAAAAAGACATTTAAGTTAAAAGTAACAGGATAAAAAAAATACAAGGCTAGCACTAATCAAAAGAAATCTGAAGTGGTTATATTCATATCAGACATGGTAGATTTCTGAGCAAAGAATATCACTGGAGATTAAGAATTCCATTTAATAATAACAAAGGGGTTAATTAATTAAGAGGCTATAGCAATATTAAATGTTCTTACACCTAATAATATGGCTTCAACACACATGAAGTAAAAACTGATAAATCTACAAAAAATAGACAAATCCATCATCAGTAGGAGATTACAATTCCATTCTCGTAAAAATTAGCAGAACATGTAGACAAAACATCAGTAAGGGTACAGAAGATCTGAAAAACATTATTAACTAACTTGACCTAATTGACATATATAGACCACTCCACCCTATAAGAATGGAATGCCTATTAATTTGTGGTTAACAGCCTTTCTACAAAGGAAACTCCAGACCAAGATGACTTCTTCGGTAAATTCTGTTAAACATGTAAGGAAGAAATAATACCAATTCTACATAAACTTTTTTAGAAACTTGAAAAAGAGAAAATATTCTCTACTTTATTTTATGAGAACTGCATCACTCTGCATTCAAAACTCTGACATCAAAATATAAAGACATTATTACAAAAGAAAGTTATAGATTGATCCCTCATGGACATTGATGCAAAAATTCTAAACAAAATTTTAGCAAGTTCAATTGAACAATATATAATAAACAATATGTTATAACAAAGTCTGTTTTACTCCAGGAATTCAAGGTTGGTTGAACGTTTGAAAATAAATAAAGGTACTTCACCATATTGATAAATTTAATAAAAAGGATTAATTCAATATACACAGAAAAATCACTGAACAAAATCAAGACACCTGACAAATACTCCAGCAAACTAGGGGAAAAAAGAGACTTCCCCAACCTAATAAAGAGTATAAACAAAAACTCACAGCCAATATCATACCAAATAATGAAAAAGTAGACACTGGAACAAGACAAGGATATAAGCTCTTACCATTTTTATTTAATATTACACTAGAGAGTCTATCTGAGGCAATAAAACATAAAAACAAGATAAAAATTACCCAGATTTAAAGGTAAGAATAAAACTCTTTCATTCATAGATGACCTGATTGTCTCTGTAGAAAATCTAACGAAATCTACAAAGCAGCTACTAGAACTGATAAGTGATTTAGTAAGTTTGCAGGATACAAGATCAATATAAAAAATCAATTTTATTTCTATATACCACCAACAAACAACCAGAAATTGAAATTTCAAAAACAATATCAATTACAATAGTATCAAAGAATGTAGGAAAGATAAATCTAACAAAAATGCAACTTACACCTTGAAAATTACAAAACTACAAAAGATTGCTTAGAGAAATCAAAGAGACCTAAATAAAAAAGAAATATACTTTGTTCATGGGTGAAAAGACCCAATGTGGTCACAGTGTAACTTTATCCCAACTTGATTTATATATTCAATATAATTTCATTCAAAATCTCCAAAGGCTTAATTTGTAGACAATGAAAGTTTACTCCAAATTCTAAAATGCAAATGAAATTAAAAGTGCCGCGAATTGCCAAAAAGCATTTTGAAAATTAAGATCAAAGTTAGAGGATTAATACTATCATATTTCAAGGCTTAATTTAAAGCAGCTAGAATAGTAAAGACTGTGATATTAATGTACGGATAGAAAAATAAATCAATAGAACAGAAACAAAGTAACACATATATGGCAACTGATTTTCCACAGAGGTGCCAAGATAATTCTGTGAAAAAAAGCGACTTTTCAACAAAGGTGCTGAATGATTGAATACCCATATTCCAAAAATGAACCAGGAGGCGTACCTCACACAATATATAAAAATTAAATCAAAATAAATCATAGACAAAAATGTAAACTAAAAACTATTAAATATTTAGAAAATGAGATTGAAAAAAATCTTTGTGACTTCGACCCAGGAAAAGGCTTTCTATACACATCAAATGCACAATCCATAAAAGAATGTATTAATAATGAAACTTCATCAAAATGAAAACTTCTACTCTTTGAAAGATACTAGCAAGAGAATAAGGAGAAAAACCTAAAAATAGGAGAAAAAATTAAAAATATATAGAAAAGGACTTCCATCCAAAAATATACAGAATCCATAGAAAGAACTCTCAAAACTCAATTATAAGAAAAATTAACAAGCCAATTTTTTAATGATCAGAAGAGATTTAGTTACTTCACCTAAGAAGACAAACAAATAATAAATAAATACATGAAAAGTTGCTTACCATGATTATTCCTTAGAGAAATGCAAAGTAAAATGGCAAAGTAAAACCACTACACACCTATTAGAATGACTACAATTAAAAAGAGTAACCCTACCAAGTATTGGTGAGGATATGATGAACCTAAAACTCATATTAGATAGTGGGAATATGAAGTGGTGCAATATAGAAGTTTCTTACAAAGTTACATATATATGTAGGAGTTCTGCCCAGAAAAAAATCCAGCCATACATGTCTCTCTGTTTCATTCTGGACATTCTGGACAGCCCTGCTCCTTCCCTTATGTCACAGGTATTCTACTTGAAGGTTTTAAGCAAGATAAATAAAAATGTAAAATGCACACAAAAACTTTTTCATGAATCTTCTTAGCATCTTTATTCATAATAGTTGAAAAATCGAAACAAATGTCTATCATAGTGATATGAATAAACAGACTGTGGCTCTCCCAATGATGGACTACTGTTCAGAAGTGAACTACTGACACATACCGCAGAGATGACCCCACGAACAGGCGAGAAAGAAGCCTATACATACTTCATGTGATTCTATTCATATGAGAGTTTAATAAAGAAAAAGTAATCTGTAGTGACAAAAAGGCCAGTAGTTGCCTGTGACTAGGTATGGTAACAAGGGGCAAGGGAACTTGACTGAAAAGAGACTCAATGGAACTTTTGGGGATATTGGAAATAACTGACACATAGATTTGTCAGAACGTAAGAACTACAGTTAAAGTGTACTGAATATAAATTATGTCTTATTAAAGATGATTTTGGCTATTGTTTGTCTATGTCCCCAAAACATCCTGACCAAAGCACCCATATAATAGTGAGGTCTACATTGTTTTTCATACTTAATGCACCTCAATTTGTTCTTTACTTCAAAAAAAAAAAAAGGCATCAAAGGAAGAAAAAGCTTGTAGAGATGTGCCAGCTTGCTTTCAAAACAATCATTTATATAACAGATTAAAATGTAACTGGACTTTTCAGCTGAAGCAGATAAAGATCTGGATTGCTGAAACTTGTTTTGCTTCTCTATAAAATAGCTGCTGTATCATTGGCAGTTATGAGGCATGAATCCTGGAGTGATCCCCATTTAAAGACGTTAGCAGAATGGTTGCCTTCCGAGCTTTAATGATGTGGTTGAGGGCACGATGGAGTCTGTGTGTCCAAGAGGGCTTGGGGGTGGGGTCATAAAATTGTTCCCATTAGTAAGGATGACCCTTTAACTGTACTTGTGCATTCAAACCCTGCTTTAGTCTAGTTTACACCCACTGCCAGCTCATTGGAATACAACTACAGCTACAGTTTTGACACAAGTCAGGAGACAGGAAGCCAAAGATGTCGCTTAGATTTTCACTCTGCCCCTATTTAAACTGTGAGACCTTAAACCAATTACTTACCTAGCTAATCTTTAGTTTTCTCATCTGTAAAATGGAGATAGTTGTTCCTATCGCACAAGTATTTTAAGCATTTAATTTTATAATGTATTAATATATGAGTGAATCAAGTCATCCTAAATTCTGAGTAGGAAATCAGAGTCTTGTGCAAAAAGCCAGCCAGAAATGACCCTACCAATAACAGAGGACTGAACTGCTACACGAAGCTATATTAGAAGGGGATTACTGACTTATTCTCCAGGACAAGCTGGCCCTCAAGTCCAATAGAAAAAATTTTGGCATCGTAGTAAAAGTTGGAATGGTAATTGAATAGGATTAAACACTGGGTTAACTAAGGTCATCGTCTTTCCAGCTTAATGTTATCAATATCTTATTTAAGCATAACCTTATCCACAGAAAGGAAGAACCCCTAATCCCCTACCCCCCAAAAAAATCTCAGTAAAAGTTGCCAAATAAAAATATCTTCTTCAAAGTGGGTAATATTCATGAGAAAAACAGTTCTGCTAGGTTTCTATTTCTGGAAAAGTCACTTTACAAAGGCAGGCCTTCCTACCTCAAATTCCAATGTTTTGCTTTTAAAGTCTTAGGATTTCTCATGTGCTCTAAGAAGATAAAGGTGACTTATTTGAGGTTAACATGGATTTTTTTTTTTTTAAAAGAAGTGTCAGAATCCCTTGTGCCTCTCTCTCAAGAAGTCTCTCTTTAAAATATTATTACTGGGTTGCTTTGATATGAGCACACTGTCTCTTTAAGATTCTGTCCTGGTAGCTCCCTAAGAAGGGCCAATGCATACTGAACCATTGCATGAGTAATAATGGATTGACACACCAGGGAGAAAGTTAAACTGAGCCAGGATGATTTTTGTCTAAAAGGCTGTTATTGCAAAGCCTTTCCAGGAAGTTGCTTGTCAAGCCCTAGGCCATCTTCAGAATTAAATCCCTTGCAAATCTCCAAAGTGAATTTGTGCAGGATGGGAAGAGTGCCCAAACTCTTTGTGGGAGTTACAAAAGGAAATTGTGGTGACAACATACAGAGCATTTGGAGAAAATTTATCACCTAGGCCTGTAATTGACAACATTGCCTTTGAGAAACTGCGGTTTGCTTGCAATAATCTCAAACTTTGTTTGAAAACGTTCCACCAAACTAATATAAGTCACTTTAATTGGTAAAAAAAACAAAAAAACAAAAAACATGTATGTGTCATGGAGAACTTTGGTGAGGAGAGTGCAAATCTTAACAAAAATTAGCAAATACCAGTGTTAAAACTAATTTTCTTAGAATTTCAATAGTAAACATCTATTAATTTAGAAACTCCTAGCATTCATAAGGAAGGTGTATGATTTCCTAGCATAGTGTTTGGAATTAGGTATATCCAATAGATGGTAATTTTTGTTAAACAAACTGAGTATCTGTTATATGCTCAGCACTGTTTTGAGGGATAAATATTCAAAAATACAGGTGAAAGTCTAACCATGTCTGATCAAGTTTTCTAAGGAAAGCTCCTATTTTTCTTCAAAATGTTTCTATACAGGATTCCATTCTTCAGCAAGTAGAAGCACCCCTTGTTTAAGTATGTATATAGAAAAGTTTAATTCTAAGTATTTCAAGGCCAAAGATCCCAACTAAGTTTACTTGGTTTTCTGTAGAAGAAATTTTATGCACAAAATGCTGAAGACTGCAGTGACAATCACTGATAGAATTGGAAACAAACTCAAAAAATGATTTTACATTTATCAGTGATGTGTTATAACATAACCTTTCTTTCCTGGACGAAACAGAAAATAAGCACTCACAAATCCATTTCAACTTAAGTCAAAGAAACATGTCAACCAAATCTTTCATATTACTATTTTAGCTTTCATTACAGGAGAGAAAGATAAAGTAAACTGAAAAGAAATATTTTAAAAAGTCATTTTTCTCTTCTGAACTCTAATTAAAGTACATGCAATAATAACAGTGAAAAGCCGGGCTTCTAAGTATTCAGTGTTTCATGTGGCTATTATTTTTATATTCTTCATATAGAATTTCTTCAGAATACAAAAACCTCAGCTTTATAACTTTTATATTTTCTGTCTTTACGTTAGATTTAAAGGAATGGGACATTTTTCTTAAGAATTAGCTAAAGAATTAATTGATTTAGTGCTTGATATTTTTTCAATAACCACAGAAAATCCTGTGAATACACCCTTCTTTTGCCCTAAGCATTTACTTCAAAAAAGAGCTAATTTTGGTCCAAACAAAAAGAATATAATCACACTGTCAGGTTTGGAAAAGGGTGTATTTCATATTCTACTGCTTTGTAGCTCAGATATGTTTCTGAGAAAATGTAATGGTCCGGTATTTTGGAAATGACCAACAGCCCTTGTTCTGAAGAGTCCATTGAGCCACTCAAAATGAAAAGGATGGGCTGGGGACAAAGTGGGAGTGGGGGGCAGACCGGTGGGCAATGTAGAACAAAGTCAAAGTAGAATGGGCTCTACTGCCCCCTAGTGGTTGGACTCCAGAAAAAATTAAACTGTTTCATGGATTTCTTTTCCCTTGGAGAATTTAAACTAAACGAAAAAATCTTAAACCAATCGACAGGAACAGCCACATTATTTCTTCATCATTCATAATGATCATTTTTTTCAGGTCATTGAGGAAGCACACCAAATTCAGATGCAGCACTACAAAGGCGTTGCTGGGAATTCCCACCTCCGCCCCCCCCAAATATCATACAATAGCCTGGTTATAACATCTACATATTTTCGCCAATTGCCTCCATTTCTTATGAACATCTTTCTCTTCACACCTTGAAGCTGAAGCAGGAAGAGAAATCTGGCCCAGTGGTGTCACTGTTGCCCTGTATGTGCACGTGTGACGCAGCACAGGCTGTGGAAAATCCAAGGGCTGGTGCTCCTGGCCTTAGCCACATGTTTTAATGTGGGTGTAAGGTGATCTCGTTGGTTACATTTATTTATTGTGTCTCAAAAATTGTAGGTTAATTCTTATTTATTCCTTGCACATTTTAAAAATGTACATGGCAACATCTTAATAGCATCCATCGCTAATCTAACTTTATCAGTTTGTAATGCACTCCCATATATTGAATGTCCTTTATAATCATACTTTTCCAATTGACTACACACGCACAGATACTTTTTAAACTGCATAAACTACTAAATGATCATGAAATGGCTCTGTCTTATAACCTGATGTTGCAATCACTATTACACACACACAGATATTTAATCAAAGCTTAGGTAGGGGACTTGTGTCAATAGTAATGGCAATAGTCAACAAATAGGTTTTTTGTTTTCTGTTGTTGTTGTTTTTATGAACTGTCCCAACTCTTGGTAACTGGCATGATAATAAACTGCTAGGGGGATTTGCTTTATATTCCCATGGGAAAGGACAGATAACACTTAAATCAACTCCAACTCACAGGTATGATTTAAAACAGAGTGAACTTTAATACTTGCTGAGCAAGTCGCTCTGACAGAGCTTCCTCCTCGTCAAAGAAAGAGCTGAGTCTATCAGATCTTTCAGGTGGCTTCCTGCTGGAAATTTGTATATATTGATGACTATGAACTTTAATGGTTTAATGCTTAAACTTCTGAGAGTACAGCTCAATAAGGTAATGATACCAATCATCTATTATTCATCCATCTCCGTTATCCCAGCTTCACATGTACAAGAGGAATGCTTGGCTAATATCCTTCAGTTAAGCTATTAATAATGACAAGATACTATTATTATAAATTATTTAAGGATTAAATTCTTTTTAAAACATCACTTTCAAACACTTGTGTTCAATTAAAAGAGTCATTCATTATCAGGAAACTTGAGTTTTAGTCCCAGTTTTACCATTGCAGATGGCCCATCGATCAATATTAATGGATTGGATTAAATGCTTTCCAAATTTTAAATTTTAAATCTTATTCAAAATCAAGAAATTTCTTATTTAGTATTGGCTCTGGAATGATACCATGCCAGGCCCATAGTATAATAGATGATCAAAGTTTGGTTAAATTTAACAAGAGAGAGAAATGGTAGATCATTGGAATTCTAAAATACACCCATGGACAAGAACTTTCCGAGAAAGAACAGCCAACTTGGAAACATATTAGACCATTAAAAATCTGACTTGTGCTCTAGACACTAATCTTCCAGTATCACCTAAATTGTTTTGCTACTGCCCCCTGCAATGCCGAAAGCTGGCCCCATAGGTCCCTGCCCAGGCCCACAAATCCTGTGTGGTGGATGATTCCCAGACAGCTTGCTTTTCACCACTCACAACTAAGTTAATGCCTGAAAAATAATAAACACACCCTCTTTACCTTTCAACGCTTGTCTACTTCCTTTAGAAAGAAAAAAATAAAAAACTTTGCTCTCCAAAAAAAAGAAATGTACATAGCTGCAGCAGCTCTGTGATATATTTGTTACATTTTATGGGGGTAAAAATCTGAATGAGGCCTAGTCCTTCTGTCCAGAAGTTCAAAATTTATTGGGAAGAGAATAAGTAGCTAATAACTTCATCAGATCCAAATCTGGTATGGTAGAGGCATGGTTCCTAAAAATATACAAGGGCTGTCCAAAGCAAATCCAGTCATAAAGGCTTCTATTTTTCATAGTACATGGCTGGATACTTCCCTGACAGCCCTCATATTCCTTAGAAATCGAGTCTCACTAGATACTTTGAGTCAGTTGGGATTGGAAAACAGTATTGTACACTCAGTGAAGATTTACAATATATTGCTATATTTAACCATTCTGATAACTATGACATAAAACAAGTCTCTTTAAAAATGTGTTTAGCCAATGTGCCAACAACTTTTATTTTTTTGGACTAGAGATTATTTTTGTTTTTAATAAGTAATATAGAATATTTGAACACTGCTGTGCCAGAGGCAAAATTTAAAAGCATAAGAAGAGAGATGAGTTCTGATTAATAACAATTTCAATTTTCTGAGTTTTCTAGGTACTTTCCAAGAGAAGCACTTTAACAATATTAGCTCATGAAATAGAAAACGTTGTGAAGAATAAAAGATTTGAGTGAGGTCTTGAAGGATGAAAAACTCAGGGACATGTTGAGAAAAGGTCGTTCCAGGAAAAACAAGTATGAATAGAAACATGGAGGCCACCATAGGACCAGGGCTTCACTGGAACAAAACTAGGGAATTAGATTAGAAAATCTGGGGCCCAACTGAGGGTGTCTCAAACACTAAGCAAAGTATAGACTTATTTTTCTATGCAGTGGAAGGCCTAAGACACATGTGAGCAAAGACAAAGAGTATCGTCACTGATTCCACGTAGATCAAAGAAAATAGAAGGCACGCCTTAGGATTCACAAAGAAACAGTATTCTTCACATTCAGGGCTTTTGAACACACCTAACGATTTTCTTCAAAATCTCCACAAAAGCGTATTATACTCTTCCTCTTTTTCTAAGGAAGCAAATTTTCCTCAAACACTAACATCCAACATCTCAAACACTCGTTTTTCAAGTGTTGTTCACCGTGTTTGTCCACGTATAGTGAACTCTGGTGCATAATGCACACCCATGTTTTTGGCCCAAACTTTCAGGGGGAGAAAAACTTTTGTTTCAATTTTTAATTCAAATTTTTGTTTATATTTAGGTCGGGGTTTTTTTTTTTTGTACTACAAAGGAATTTTAGCATTTATTTATTTTATGATATAAGAAACTATGTAACAAATAATTACAAAATAAGATACAAGGTATAAGAAATTTTATAAGATTTTTTATATTAAAAATTATCATATTCCAGGGTTATTATTTTGCATATGGATATCATTATTGATTTTTAGAGTTACATGTTTAATTTATAAGCATAAATAAAAAAATTAAAAACATTTATATAGATACAGAATTAGTACTACTCATGTATAATGTGCATCCTTATTTTTCCCTCACAAATTTGAGCAAAAAAGTGCACCTTATACATGGTAAAATATGGTTATTTAGTTTTAATTTTAATAGAATACAATTTTAGTAGTGTTTAATCTTTTTAAGTGAGAGTTATAAATACTTCCACCTGTTTTGTGGGTTAAATATTCGTGGGTGAGGGAACGTACCTTTTTAAGCATCAGAGAGGTGTGGCTGGTGAAATGGCAGAGGACGCCCTCCACTCAGGAAGGGCGGGCACTGCAGAGAAGGCACAGAAAACACGTATTCAGTTCCAGATACAATCTGCAAACCTTCCTGGGGCCTGTGCATTATTCTCTTTAGACTCATGCATGCCCACCTCGCCTGCCCCACACATTCTCTCAGGCAGAAAGCTTTTTGTTGGGAGGGAGGGGCTTCCTTTACAAAGAATGAACAGGCCCAAAATAAAACATTCGCCCTCAGCAAACCAAGACTTAATTGCAACTTTAACCTCTCCCAGAAGAGCGACCTTTAAATAATCCATCTGCAATTTCCTGATTAGCACTAGTGAGGGAATCTGAGTGATAAAACACCTGCTTCCTCCCGCCCCGCAAATAAGTGACCATTACAGTTTGAAGTTAGAAGAAAATGGAGCAGCACATAGTGTGAGGAAAATATTGGGGTAGGGGGTGTAATTTGTAACCCCTATCTTAAGAGTGGAGGATTAGAAAACGATAAATGTCTGTCAAAAGATTTGGAAGAAGGTTTAATGGGCGAAACAACTAAGATTTCATAAATGAAATAAATATTTACATATTGGGGATATGGACAATAATATAATAACGATGCATAGTGCCAGGTGGGATCACATCGTAAATTATATAGATGTCTAGCCATATGCCGTACACCTGAAACCAGTATAAAATAATATTGAATGTCAACTATAATATAATTGAAAAAGAAAAAATAAATATTTACACTGTGTTTCATTCTATTTTTTGGTTCTCAAACTCTGCTTCTTTGAATATGGCCCATTTACCTTTGGGCTAAATACATGTTATGCTTTATCTATTATCATGCCTTTATTAAAATCAACTTTGGAATTCAAGTCTACTGTATCACATGTATTGGGACTTTTGGAGAGGGCCCACAAGAAAGCAAAAGAGATTGAAGAGTTGATAAATAAGCTATGGATATAAAGGCTTAGTCATCAGGAATGTCATGTTTAGCTTATGGAAAACTGGAGTATGGGTAGGAAAAATAAGACTTCATGAAACTCTCTCGTAGACCTTGTTTCTTCACTTGTCAAGAAGGGATTGCAAGCATCTATCTCTTCTAGGTGAACTATTAGGAAAATGCTGAGAAATTGTGGTCCTTTAACCTTTGTAATAACTCAATGGGTTGGCACTGAGTACTCCCCCTGTTACAATCAGATTGTCTTTCCTTTATATTGACCATTCTCAGCTTAGCCTAAGGCAATGGACTCTCTTAGTCCACTCATCTTAACCAGGGTCCTTAGGGCGGTGTATGATCCTTCTTGAGGAAATGTTCCTCCATCCCTGCTACTCCCCATTTCTTTCAGTTCCAAGGCAAAGACCACATTCTTTCATTTCCAAAAATTTAGCTGTTAACCCTTTCCCTGAGAGAGGCAAGGAATCTTTCTCCCTGCAGTACTGAACGGGGGCATGAAGAATGCACAAACAGCTTCACTAAAGGATGAGAATTTGGTGCCAGAAGAAGCAAAGGTTGAGAGAGAGTCCCATGGAGGATGTCCTTAGAGTCACTGAACCTCTAAGCAATCACTATTTCTAGGGAAGCTTCGCTATCTAAAAAATAAATGCAGAATACAGGTAAAAATAGAAAAATTTCCTGGACCAAAGACTACTCTGGTTATCAACTCTTACTTTATTTATTAGAAGTAAAATCCTTAGCCCTGTGTTTACTTTTTTGTTCATACTTTATTTTGATTATGCTTCAAGCCAAATCTACACTATAGGAATATGTGGGAGATGGAGATGACGTACTTGCTAATGTAATCCAGAAAATGAATTTCATCTAAAATATCTAGAGTTTGGCTTTACTTCTTCATCCCATGCCCCCTGCCATGATGCTGCTTCTGAGAGGACTTGGGAGGGTTCACAGACTGAATGACAGAGGACATACTGCTTTCCTTGCAAGATACCAAGTACCATTGCAATGGACTGTTCTGATTTTCAATATTACCTAAGGTCAAGGAGAAAAACTAGGCCTAGTGTAAATTTAATGAAGATGTATTGTTTGCCCAATGGATGCTGCAGCCAGTTTTGACACGTCGTGGGAAGTGGGTTTGAAAAAATAAGATTCACATCATACACTTTTTACAATAAAGATTCTCTTGGAGATCAAATCCCGATGACCGAGAATTATTCACATCCCAGGAAAGTTAGAACCACGTTGCCGGCATCTACCTAGATTCCATGGGAAACCCACCACTGGACCCAGCGTTTGGGGATGTCTGCAGAAACTAGCAGCAGCTGCCTTGTGCCCGTGAGACCTGCTTCCTTCTCTTCCACTTCCTCAGAGAGTGCAAAATCCATCACTTCCCACCATTCTCTCTGTCCCATTTTCTCAGAGTTGAACTAGAAGTTTGAAAAGTAGGAAGAGTGAATGCAAACTGATACTGTCCCCTGTTGGCATTCTTCTCAGTTCCTTTTTCCTGAATCTGCCCAAGTCTGTCCCAAAATGATTCTTTCATTCTTTTATAGTCTCATGAAGCTCTTGTGAAGATGCACTATGTGAGATTTTATAAATTCTCCCTTTTATTCCCAAATTAGAATTGACACTTCCCTTTGGCTTTCCATTGAGTTTGAGGAAGTCCACATTTAGCTTTCGTGTACGATGGTAGACATTTTATCAGAATGGGCTTTCCTCTAAACTCACTCTTTTCTTTCTGCCTCCCTTCTTGCCTGTGCTGGTATTATTGTCAGTATAGCAAAAGAGCATAGATCGTAGACAAAATAGAGCAACATAGTGCCACTGTGTGTTATGAAATGGTTATGTCCAAGATACAGCGATAATAAACATGGTGGAAAGATCTTACTTGGGACTATCAGTTTATGCTTTAATGGATCTGTTGTGAATATTGTTTTGAAATTATACACCTCAAATTAAAAAAAAAATGTGTATCGCCTCTTACTCATACTTTAGGAAAAAATTGGATGTATGTTATTCATTAATAGAGCATTGGATCAGTAGAAAGTTTTTGTTAATATGGCTAGATAACAGAAAAACATGACAGAATATAGGTTTAGACAGTATTAGTCAATATGATTTTTAATTAAAATAGCCATAAATGTGTGGTTTAGCTAATATAGTATAGTAACAATGACCTATGCTTTAAAATTTTTAAAACTTTCACATCCATTATATATTTTGACTTTCAAAAATGTGGGGGAGGATATTATCCCCATGAAGAAATGTATTTAGGGAAACTAAATATCTGGACCTAGTAAAGGAGAGATCTATGGCTTCAAACTTGTTTTTTTCTTGTTCCAAATTTGGAACATTTTCCATAATCCCATTCATATTCTTTAGTAACTAAATTTCTAGTCTCTCCA
Source organism: Lyroderma lyra (assembly GCA_004026885.1). Taxonomy (NCBI): domain Eukaryota; kingdom Metazoa; phylum Chordata; class Mammalia; order Chiroptera; family Megadermatidae; genus Lyroderma; species Lyroderma lyra. The sequence continues at coordinate 725,525 of PVJL010000025.1, forward strand.
GGATTCAGAATCACCATATGGAAAGTTAAGGTACTTTTAATAATTTTTTTCATTTGAAAGTTAAAAAGTAGATAAGCTCTCTAAGTAGCAACATCATAGATAAGCTAAATAGCAACAGAAAAGTGTATTTCACACACACACACACACACACACACCAAAGATTTCCACACTTTAGGACTTTCTATCACAACTTTCACATGAGCACATCTATTTGCACAGGATCACTAATGCAAAGGTGATTACAAACTCATCCATTCTTTGGAATCTCAAGTTTTTAAACATTTAAGGGTGATTATTCTTGGCCTTTCATGAGTTTTCAATATTAAGATCATTCAAAAGTATAATTTCTTTTACAAATCTCCCTAAAATATTTTATTATCAAGTGGGATTGAGAGTGATTTACAAGATGATCCCATCCAATATACAAACCTACAAATTAGGCTTACGTGTTCTAGTTGTCTGCTCCTCAGTTCAAAGAGCATCACCCTTCATCCAAAGAAAAGCATGATGCAATATCTCAAAATAGAAGTTTCTATTCTCCCAACCCAACCAAAATCGTCAACTGTATATACTTTCAAAGCCAGATATTCAAGAAACTAGACACTTATTTTATAGTTAAATCCAATCATCGCTTTACAGAAATATTATTTAAAAGAAAATTCTGTTTCCTTGACTCCTTAGGGGGGAAATACGTTTTTAATTTAAAAAATTAACCACCAATCATACATACAATCTCTACCTTACATTTCCCCAACTTATTTATATGAATTGCCTGAGAAATAATATGCATATGGAAGGAAGGAACATCTATTTGCCAGGCAGGCTAATCTCACCAAAGTCCTTCCAGAAGACTCATTAATCTACCAAGCTAATTTCTTCTTTGTTCCCTCCCTTCTGAAAAGTGATTGAATTTAAAAGGAAAGATGACAATAAAATTTACTTATCCTAATTAATTTAACACAGAGGACTGGAGAGCAGAGATTATATGAGTAATGGATATTATCCAATTTTCCTTTTACTTTTAAAATTAAATACTTGGTTTATTATGCAAGCCATGAGGCTTAGAGTGATGATAAAAAACCTCTCACTAGGTTTAATAACTCCAATCTCAAATACTACATCTTATTTTAAAAATTAAATAATGGCACATTTACTTCACCAACCAAGACTGCAGCTCTCAACCTCCTGGGATCATTTTTCATTTTGCTTCCTGATTTAGTACAAATTATGAGGAAATCTCAATGAGAAAGTAAGGGGGTACTTTACAAGTTTATTTTTTAAGTATATAAATTAATACTTTTTTTTCATTTTTATTGTTAGACTTATTGGGGTGACATGTGTTAGCAAGGATTACATAGGTTTCAGGCATACAATTCTACAGTGCATTGTCAGCTTGTTGTATAATCAGTTCACCCCCTAATGTGAGTTCTCTTTCCATCACCTTATATTTAGCTTCCCCCCCTCCTCTCCCACCCCCTCCCCTTTCTCCCCTCCCTAACCCACTCGTCCCCAAATAAACATTAAACTATTGATTGTGTCCATGGGTTATTTGTTTGTTTGTTCATTTCTTTTTTCTTTGTTGTTTTCAGTTTTATATTCCGCATATGAGTGAAGTCATACAGTTCTTTGTTTTTTCTGTCTGGCTTATCTCACTCAGCATGATGCTCTCCAGGTCCATCCATTTTGTTGCAAATGGCAATATTTCATCTTTTCTTACAGCTGAGTAATATTCCATTGTGTATATGTACCACAGCTTCTTTATCCAGTCATCTGTCACAGGGCATTTTGGTTGTTTCCATGTTTTGGCCACTGTGAACAGCGCTGTAATGAACATTGGGGTACATAAGTCTTTGTGGACAAAGGTTTTCAGGTTTTTTGGGCAGATCCCCAGAAGGGGGATTGCTGGGTCAAATGGTAGCTACATTCCCAATTTTCTGAGGACCCTCCACACTGCCTTCCACAGTGGTTGTACCGGTTTGCACTCCCACCAGCAACGTAGCGTGTGAGAGTTCCTTTTTCTTGAGATAGCACATTCTCTCCAGATGACCCCTACAATTCCACTATTATGTACCATCATAGTTCTTAAATTATGTTGACTTTAGAAATATCAACACTATTTCTACCCTATCAAGCACTACCATGTGCAGACACTTCATATCATTTGATAATAGTAGACCTGCGAGGAAGACGTTCTCAATCCCATTTTATAGGCAAGGAAGTAGTAGGAAGGCACAGAGAGGTCAGGGGCCTCTAGGCAGGAGCCAAGCCAGAGTAGGAAGTGAGGGCCCTGAGATGCAGAAGCCCATGGTCTTTACACATTTCAGAAAAACCTAGAATTCCTTCAGCATTAAGACATTTATCAGCTCTGACTTACATCCATGCAATGCAGTCGAAACGTGTGTGGAGACATTGATGACTTCATTACATAAATACCTGCAATGCACAAAAAGGAAAAGCTTTAGAAAAAAAAATTAACTACTGAATAGAATAGTAGTCAGGTCCTTACAAGTATTAGTGGGTGGGACCAAAGTGACCCCCACAGTGTAAGTTATCCAAATGGCAATAAAAATTACAAATGCAAATTTTAAACACATAATCCCTTTACTTATTAGCCCTGAGATTAAAGAGTAAAAGATAAAAACTTATATATGCTCTCTACCCTTTAAGACACTTATTTAAAATATGAGCCAACATCCTTATCATAAAATGGGCACCTAGCACCAGATCTTCTGTTTTGATGGGAACTATGTCTGAAAAAAAATATTTTACTTGTCCTTTGCTTTTAAAATGTAACAAATATAAACCTAAGAAAAGTAAATTGCATGTAACAAACATTATAAAAGCATTTAAAAAATCATTCTCAAACTAAAACCAGAAGTTGCTGGTTGTGCTTTTAATGGATTGATAACCAATTGCAAAAGATAAAGTTTATAGAAATTCACTTAAGTGAAGAGAACTCACAGTAAGTTTTAAAAAGTTCAGTGAGATTCAGTCAAGATGGCATAGTATGTAAGTGCTGTGCTTGCATCCTCTAATGTCCACATCAAAATAACTAACTACAGCACAACCATCACTGAGAATCGCCTGAGTCTAATTGAACAGAAGTCCTACAACTAACGACATGCAGAAGTAGCCACCTTGAGACTGGTAGGAGGGGCAGAGACATGAAATGAGCTGGCCCCACACTTGGCATGTGGCAATTAAAAATTGGAAGGGATATGTTGCCTGTGCATTTTCACTAGAATAGTGAGGGCTTGCAGTCCCACACCCAGGTTTCAAGTGCCAAAAAGAAAAGTCCTCACAACATCTGGCTGTGAAAACCAGCAGAGACTGTAGCTGTGTAAGACAAGGGCAGTTGCAGTACCAGGTGCTCTTCTCAAAAGGCCCATGAACAGACTTACTTGGTGACAGACTCACTCACTTTGAGCTCAGCAATTTGGGACAGCAGCTCGAAGGGTGCCAGGGGTATACAGGGGGAACTCAATTGTCTGGTTTTAGGGATGAGGGCTGGAGGGGCAGCTTACCCCAGACAAAAGTGCTGGTAAATTCCATTATATTTTGGTTGAGCCCTCCTCCCTCCCAGCATGCAGACGTAGGCAGCACCATATCTCAGTAGCTATTAACCTGGCTAACACCTTTTGCCCTGCCCAGGTAATAACCTGAAACCCTGCATCACCCAACTTGCAGACCCACCCAAGCCACTTCCAGTGTCTCTCTTATACAAATGGTCCGTCTTGGCTCACGCTGCAGACATGAGCCAAGGTTCACAAACCCCAAACAAGCAGCGTATGACCTTGGGGAGCCCCGCACCTCTTGCTGAAAAGCCACAAGCCTGACACTAGTGGCAGCCACCTTCAGTTTGTGGCTTGGCTTTTCTCAGGCACATCCAAGCCTAGCCCAGAGCCTAAGCACCACATAGCTGCCTCCCAAAGGGCAGACTGGGCAAGAACCAGAGCCCTGATAAAGTGAGTACTGCTCTGTAGGGTCAGCTCCTGCACAACACGTCCTCCACCATAGTCACAGCCAGTCCTCATAATCAATCAGCTCACAGATCAATACCTCCCATTGTTGTGCAAACAGCAATCAAGGGTCAACTACATCAAGAGGCAGGCTTGGAACAGAAGGGGCACACCTGGAGCACCTAGCTCAGGTGCCCATGGCGACTGTGCCACTGAGCCCCACAGCACACCTATTACTTAAAGGCACTCTCTACTAAGACCAGGAAACATAGCAGCCAAACTTAATATGTAGGAAAAAAAAAAAACAGCGTGGCAGCCACATAGGAAGACAAAAAATAAAACATTTCCCAAATAAAAGAACAGAACAAAGCTGTAGAAAAAGAACTAACCAAAATGGAGACAAGCAATCTACCAGACGCAGAATTCAAAACACTGGTTATAAGGATGCTCAATGAGCTTAGGGGAAGAGTAAATGAACTCAGTGAAAACTATAAGAGTTGGGAAACATAACATTGGAGATAGAAAACATAAAAGAACTAATCAGAAATGAAGAATACAGTAATTAAAATAAAGAACACATTAGAGGGAATCAACAGTAAATTAGATGAAGCAGAGGACTAAATCAATGTTTTAGAAGACAAGGTAGCAGAAAATACCCTATCAGAACAGAAAAAAAGAAAAAAGAGGGTAGGTTAAGGAGCCTCTGGGACAACATCAAGCATACCAACAGTCATATCAATGGGGTACCAGGAGAAGAGGGAGCAAGAAATTAAAACTTATTTGAAGAAATGACAGAAAACTTTCCCAATCTTGTAAAGAAAATAAACATACAAGTCCAGGAAGACTCCCAAATGAGTTGAAACCCAAGAGGCACACACCAAGACACACCATAATTAAAGTGCCAAAGGTTAATGACAAAGAGAAAATCTTAAAAGCAGCAACAGAAAGGCAGTTAGTTACCTACAAGGGAGCTCCCACTAGACTGTTAGCTGACTTCTCAACAGATACTTTGCAGGCTAGAAGCGATTGGTAGACACATTCAAAGTGATGAAAAACAAGGACCTACAACCAAGATTACTCTACACAGAAAAACTATCATTTACTTCTTTTGGTGTGGCTGTTGACCAAAGTCGACTGTAGAGGCTGGACACAGGAGGTCACTGAAGTCGACATCTAGGGATCTAGTTCTACAGCCATGTTTACATGTCAACAGGTGTTAACAATACTTATTACTTCAATTGTATTTGCTTGGGGCAGCACGTAGCGTTGCTTTTAGGCTTTGCCATTGGTGAGTCAGAGTACCAGATGCAAGTCTGCTGTTTATTTTAGACATGCAGAACACCTGGGAGACCATCAACCAATCCTCTTCCCAATCAGCTGACTGAATGGCATTTTCTGGTGGCATATTCTAACAAGTCTTTGCTCTGTATAGTAACAGACCAAAAGAAGAAAGATATCAGTATACCACACACTGTAAAGAGTATAATGTATCAATGCATGCAACTGATTGCGTTGAGTGCTACCATACACTGCAATGGTATAAATTGTAACTAAAAACAATGTTTGGAATGATTTTTGCTGGTAATAAAAATGTTATATTGAACAAATACACATTTTCTGCAAGTTTTGTTATTTAGTTGTTTTGGGTTCATTTATTGGGCAGTTAGGAAGAAACTAACATAAACTTTAATTGATCCCTTGTGAAATTTGTATTTTGGACCAAATTTTGCACAAAATATTCAGCACTGGAATGAGAGGAAAAATATTTTTCAGCACCAAAAGGGTTAAAATAAAAAAAAACTGATAAAGAACTTCCAGCACAAGAGAAAGCTAAAGGAGTTCATCACCACCAAGCCAACATTTCAAGAAGTGTTAGAGGGACTTCTTTAATAAGAAGAAAAAAATAAAAATTAAAAATGATAAAATAGTAATAATTATATATTTATCAACAATTATAAATGTAAATTGATTAAATGCTCCAACCAAAAGATAGGTGGCTGAATGAATAAGAACACAAGACCTTTACATATGCTGCCTACAAGAGATTTATTTCACATAGAAAGATACACATAGTGTGAAAATAAAAGGATGGAAAGAGATTCAGTAGACTCTGTTAACTGGAACTCAAGCAACTGGCACTATCAAAATGTTTTTGTCAGTTGCTTGAGACTTTGCTAGCTGCTTGAGACTGACAGTTGCTTAAGTGCTGGTTAATGGGGAGTCTACTTAAATGTACCCAGCATCTACCAATCCCCATGGGTGCTGGTTAACTGAGTCTACTGTATTTCATAAAAATGGATCCCCTCCAAAAAAAGCTGATAGAGCAATACTTATATTAGATAAAATAGATTTTAAAAGAATGGCTATAATAAGAGACAAAGAATGACACAGTAATCTCACTTCTGGATATTTATCTGTAGAAACCCAAAACACTATTTTGCAGGAATATATGCATCCATATGGTCATTGCAGCATTATTTACAGTAGTCAAGATATGGGGGCAACCTGGGTGTCCATCAATGGATGAATGGATAAACAAGAGGTGGTACGTATATACCATGGAATACTACTCAGCCATAAAAAAGTAAAAAATCTTGCCGTTTGCAATAACATGGATGGACTTAGAGGGTGTCATTGTCAAGGTTTCCAGGCAGGGCAGGTGTCGGCAGTGGTACACACAATTGAAAAAACACACGGAGCCGACATGGGGGACCATAAACACACCAGCAAGCCAGCCAGCTACTTTATTGTGCACCTGGGACTATATATATGTATTCAAACAAAAGTGGCATCTTGCTGCATCTGCCCAGTAACAATTGTTTAGGTTTTCATGGTCACATAAGGCGGTACATGCACAGTAACTGTCAGCCCCAGGAATTCCTCAACCCCTGCAGGGTCTGATTATACCAAGGTCAAGCCTGGGCGGCGGGCCTGGCTTTAACCCTTTACAGTGGGCTTAGCTTTAACCTTCTGGGGACTGACAGAGGGTATGGTGCTGAGTGGCATAAATCATACAGAAAAAGAAAAATGTCATATGATTTCCCTTACATGTGGAATCTAAAGCACAAAATAAACAAAAACTGGTAAACATTGAGAGCATCTGGATGGTTGCCAGCTGGGAGGAGATTTGGGGAGTGGGTGAAGAAGAAGGAATTAATAAGTACAAATTGGTAGTTACAAAACAGCCATGGGGATGTAAAATGTAGCATAAGCAATATAGTCAGTAATATTGTAATAACTATGTATGGTTTCACATGGGTACTAGATTTGTTGAGGTGATCACTTTGCAAGTTATTTTAAGTTATTCACTATGTTGTACACCTGAAACTAATTGTACATCAATTGTAATTGAAAATAAAACATTAAAAAAGTAAGAAAAAATCGGTGACATTTCTAAAATACCTGTAGCAAAAACATATTTCTCTATGCTTATTTATAGCACAATTTTCTAGACTAGCTATTCTGAAAGAGCAATAACTGGTCTAGAGTTTGTACCTTGAGTGAGAAGTCAAATTAACTTTCTATTAGTAAATTTATCTTTTAAACTAATGTGTAAAAAGTAAAAACATAAACTTAAGTACTTCCTTATTGGTTTGAAAATAATCTACTTCTAATGGGACCAGCATATATTTTAATATCCACAGAAAAACAAAGACCAGGATTGTAACAATGACTTGTTTTAAAAATCAGGTAAATATTTATTTCATTTACCTTACAGAATTGTGGTTTCTTCTTTAAAAAGTATGTTAGGCTGTGTTTTTGTATATTGTGCTGCCTTACGCAAACTTGTCTGGAGCCAGAGAATTAATGTATTTTATACTCTGTTGAGAGATTTTTATCAGTACACTTAAAGGCAGTGGGGTGCATAATTAGGTATGCCTGCCATCTGTATAGCCCTCCAGGTGCAAGAGGCATTAGCTTTATTTAATATTACCACAACATTAATTTTACTCCATTAATTTATGTCATTTGTCCATTATTTCCAACTCAGATTGCCAAAACTAAAGCATTGAAGGTGATGACCCAATTCTGGTTTTAGAGAAAGCCTTATAAATAAAATCTTAAACAACCTCATTAACTAAGAAAACTAAGAAGACTTTTAAGAACAGGAATTGGCTGGCTTGCATTCACATTTTTTAAAAAGGAGCTTATAAAGAAAACCTTTCTGATTTTGGCATAATAGAGTTTTTGCAAGAACAGTATATCCTGAGATCAGCGTTTTAGGTGGCGTTGACAAGGCAATAGAAAAATACTAAATCACATAATGAAAAAGATATTTTATTTCAGTTCCCTTAAGTCCAGAAGAGACTCTATTGAGTCATTAACACCAGTCTAGCATTTGCCATTCATTCCCGCTTTCTACCAAAGAGAGCAGGAGTCAAGTTCCGATCCTTGCTAGGCACTAGTATCTTGATAGAATTTAGTGACATGGCTTTTGCTTATAGTTCCTTTATACTTATGAAAATTTATATTGTTTTTAATTTAAAGTGGTGAGACACAATTCCTCTTTTAAGCATAAATTAAAAATTAGTCTAAAGAAAAATATTTAGTAATTAATACAGTAATATGAGGATATAAGAAACATCATGAAGGTTGTATGCAAAACAACTGAAATTTTGGTACAAGTTGATTAGCATCAAACTTCAAAAGAAAAAGACAAGATCACACAAAAATGACAATTGAAGGCTGTTAAATAAAACTATTGAATTTATATTACTCTCTGTCTTTCAGGATATAATACGTACAACTACTGCCACTTCTTGATAGCTTATCCTGTTCATGGTATTAATGCTTTACATACAGTTGTCTCAGTTTTTCAAAGGAAGACAAATTTGTTAGTTTTACTGAATGAAATAAAGTACCTTTAGGTTAATAAAATTTAGGGCAGTGAACTTTGAATGCCAAATATTTCAAGGTAGACTCAAGTGAACAAATCTTAGTTTCTAGTACACTGATTAACAAAAGAAGAAAGAAAAGGTAGGTTTTCCAAGGATAACCATGTTTGTATCTGAAAATACACGAGGAGGTGAGTGGAGGAGGTAGCAAGAAAGGGTAGCCAAGTATTTGCAAACAACACAACCTTCTGAAAAAATGTCCAGGGTTAAATGAACATACACACAATCTCTTTTCAAAGCCTGTACTTTTGGAAACCTCAAGAATTCTTTTTAAGGGCCTACTCTTTTTTTTTTTTTAATTGCAAAAAATCATGTCTTTATTTTTTCAGATTTTATTGTTAAATTTATTGGGGTGACATTAATCAGCAAAAAATTACACAGGTTTCAGGTGTATAGTTCTACAGTGTATCGTCCATGTGTTGTATTATGTGTTCATCACCCAGCGTCAGTTCTCTTTCCATCACCATATATTTGTGTCCCCATCCCTTCTCCCTCCCCCCAGCCTCCCTTATCCTCAGGTAATTACTAAATTATTGGCTGTTTCCATGAGTTTTGTTTCTTAGTTGCTTTCAATTGTATGTTCCACATGTGAGTAGAATCATGTAGTTCTTGTTTTTTCTGTCCGGCTTATTTCACTTAGCACGATGATCTCAAGGTCCATCCATGTTGTCACAAATGACTTAAAGGCCTACAGGTGAACTCCAGCACTTGACTGGTATAAGTACAGTTCTTAGGCAAATACAGTTATTTTCTGATTTACATCAAAGGGGACAATATGGAATACTTGTGTTTTGAAGGGGAAAAGGAACTGCAATGTCTATACAAAAATTACTTAAGAACATCTGTTATGCTCTCTTTTCAAGCTCTTCTATTTAGAAATTTCCTTTTGGCCACCATCTTTTTTCTTTCTCTTGAGGTAGATGAGGCCAGTTTCACATTACAGAAAACCCCCTTTAGAAAGGGGTAACGTTAAACAAGAATTCCTAGTAGATACAGTTGAGGAACATTTTTGCACAAATCAAATGCATTCCAGAATGCTCATCACTGATATGAAACAACACACAGTGGCTGCTGAAAGCAGGTGACGATGGTTTTGACAATCCCATACATAGACAAAAAAAAAAAGCCTATTTTCTTGTCTCCCTGTAGGTATCCTTTCAACTTCTCCATTTGCTCTGTCAGATTCAGATTCAGATTCGAAGAAAGGCTCTCCGCTCTCCATCTCCATCACTGCCTGGCATTCACTCTCAGACAATAAGCTAGCTGACCTGATAGATCTGAGGCCACTTAGCACGGTAGTGTCCTGTACTCCAGAGCAGCAAAGAGCTTCTTTTGCTTCTTCAAATCAATCACAATCTACTTATCAAGAGTCTTCAAAATGAGACAAACCAAAAACTCCATTCACTTGTCTTATCGTTCATGAATTTTTCATCTTTTTATGTTTGCAACTCAATGCTTGTTTTGAGGTAAGAATTCTACTAACTCGCTGCACACCTCATTGCTATTCCTGTTGTTACGTCATCAGTCCAAGCTGAAGTTAAACACTTTTTCATGATCATCGTCATCCTTTGGGAGGGATCATAAAGAACACCAGAAATGTGTGGTATTCTCCAGTGTGACTTAATTGCACAATTATACTGAACCTATTATGGTCAATCCTCTGTCATGATTTGTTCATGGCATTAACACCACAATGTCCATGTATTCAAATTTTTGACTCAAACATATCCTTCCTTTACATATAACTCATATTTTCAGAAAAAAGAACATAATGTAAGAAGCAAAATTTTCTGTCACTTCTCTCAATCTTTATTTATTTTTTCTCCCTTCATGTGCTCGGATTTGGTTAATTAATAGCAATTCAGGAGGGGAGCTTTTTCCAAGTGTATTTCTATCCCTACAGTAGCATTCCCACTATTTCTTTTTTGCTTTTAGTAAGAAGGCTGCAGCTAGCTAACTAAAACAAGGCAATAGCATTAATCATTACCTTTTTTTTTTTTTTTTTTGGGATGTGGGTAGCTCCCTGACTGGGAATGGAACCCAGGCCACAGCGCTGACAGCGCCAGTGCCAAAGCCTTAAGCCACTACACCATCAGGGAACTCCCCTTAATCATTACCTTTAATTCAATCACTCATATGCTCAACAAATGTTGAGTCTCCCCTATTAGCCAAACACAATAATAGTAGCTAAGGATTTAAAAATCTGTAAGATACTATATTAGTTTCTAGGGCTTCATAACAAAATGCCACAAACTAGATGGCTTATATAGTAACAGAAATTGATCCTTCAATAGTTCTGGAGGCCAGAAGACTAAAATCAAGGCAAAGACCTCAGGGAAAATCCTTTCTTATCTGTTCTAGCTTCTGATGGCCACAGGAGTTCTTTGGTTTTTTTTTTTTTTTTAAATTTTCCCCTCATCTTTACATAGTGTTCTTTTAAGGATTTAGGGCCCAGTGTAATCCAGTGTGATCTCACCTCAGTTTAACCATTATATCTTCAAAGACCCTATTTCCATAAGGTCATGTTCAGAGGTTCTTGGTGGACATGAATTTTAGGGGGATGCTACCCAGGCAAAATACAGATATTCATTGAGCTGTTTTCCTTCGGGTATTCCCACACATTCACTCAAATTTTAATTTGGTTGGCTAACTTCTTCTTCCAAAAAATCTTTGTTAGTTAAAACTTATAAAAGGGGGTGGAGCTCAGCTTCTGGTAGCCTATTTGGCACACAATAGCCAAGTGATGACTAAGAAGCTAGACGTGTCAATACTAAAATAAATTTTGTTACATCAAGTACCTGGGTTTACAACGATTGGCTAAGAGGAGTATCTCCCAAATTGCCAACATTTTAGTTTTGCCCATTCACTTTTTGTAACTAAGAATCACAGAGTCCTTATATTTTAGAACCAGATACAAGTTTTGAGAGAAAATAACCTATCATTTTACAGGTAAGATGAACCAGAGGGAAAGCACACATTCATTAGTTAATTAGGGGCAAACCAGGAGAACAAAGGTTCCCCAATTCCTTGCTCAGTTTTCAAATCAGACATTTCACATTTAATATAAATAATTTTCATTAAGACTTTTCCATCTGAACATACTTCAGCTCTTGACTACCCTAAAAAGTAAGTTATGGTATCATTACATTAATTGCATCTCTGAAAAACATATATAGGCAGGACATACGTTTTTTTTTTTTTTTCTACATTGCTGTTTATCTTTGTTTGCTCCATGAGTAGTCTATATAAACCTTAAGTATTAGTAAAACTTCTGGTTGTGAAAATTATTGCACTTTTCATAATAATGTCCAAAACTCCTCTAATTATAACTATGGACACCATATGTTCAATTAAACATAAAACAATATGATTATAAATCTTAAACAATAAAGCTTTTCTTCAGAAGAAAAAACACAAACAAAAATATATATTTGCTTCTTTATGCGTGCACCATGAAATTTATTTATTCACTTTAATTCTGCATATACATAAAAGTGGTATAATAAAATATCTTTACACTACTTCTGTTACAAATATAGAGAATATTTAAAGTGACTTTATATATTCTAATGTAGGAGTTTCACGCTCTAAAATGGGAATGAACACATGATAATTCCTCACCAGTTGTCTCAATAAACATCTCCATCTGTTTCCTTTCATCTTAAACTATTGTATTATAAGATGTTAATATAAGGCAATGAAATGAAGTTATGTTAATTCTCTTAATTTTTCTATCAATTTCTAATGGTATACAATCAAAATAATTACTAACACATTGTTTTTTTTTCTCTGTCATTAAGAATAACACTAAGTGAAAAACAATTGCATAGCACGCTAACACATTCTTAGCGTTGCATCAGTTACGACCAGCACTAAAGACTGAGAACCTTCTAGTATATGCTCCTCAACAGTTAGCACGGCTGCTTTCTAGAGGAAAAGCAGTCAATGCAGGATGGCATCATCATATTACTTATAGAAAGATGCAAGTATTTTGTAACAGGTCAAAAATGAAAAGGAACATTGAGATGTGCATCAAATATTTTCTTTATAAATGTAGAGACATTGCTTTAGGTGTTTGCTCTTTATTCAATTTCAGAAACCCATTTTAGGAGGAAAACATTACATGTGTATTAAAGGTAGAGAGTTGTGATTTTCTATAATATTCAAAGTTTTAAACTACTGAGTATTTTTAAAGATTTTCGATAGAAATTTTTTTTTGTTTTTTTTTTGAGATACAAAGACAGAGTGGGTGAATTGAGAAAACAGGGGTTTTTATAAAACTTGAGATGTTTCTGCTTTATTTTATATTTTCATTTTTCACCCTGGTGTACTGAAGTCACTTCTCTTAGGTTAGCTTTAGAATTTTTTTTTTCTGCCTCTACTAACCAATGGAGCACTTAATAATTTTTGCTCTGTGACTTATAAAATGTCATTCACCTTCATAAAGACAGACTGAAATTAACTCTGCAAACCGTCCTACCCCTGAATTTATGTTTATAATACACAAGGAGAAAGGAAAAAGTGGTACTAGGTAATCAGTAAGAAAATCATTTCCATGTGATAGAAACAAACTTAATATGATATTATTTCCCCTACAGTTGTTAAGAGCGCAATGCGCGCAGCATGCCAAAGGCAATCCACAAGACCAGGTCCATTCTCGTGACAGTGTGGGATGTCAGGGGTTGGGCTGGTGCGATTCTGGCGGCCACCTCAGGAAAGAACCATCAAAGTGACAGTGCCCTTTGTTCGCTTCAGGATGGCGACGGCTTCCTCATGGGTTACCCCTTCTAGACTCTGCCCATTGACAGCAATGATCTGATCACCCCTTTTCAGACGCCCATCTTCGGAGGCTGCTCCCTGCAATTACAAAGCAGGCTTTTTACTTCTCAAAACATACTGCCTCACGGCTACACAAGAGAAAAAATCGAAATAAGAATTTAAATTGCTATGCATGTACACACCCATTACTCTCAATGCTCCATGGGTGCCCCACAGCCACTGAGCAATGATGAACACACACAAAGCAAGCCTTTCTCCTAAACAGTTTTAGCTCTGAAATTCTTATTTGAGAGAGAATTTAGCAGTCAATAGGTTAGTTGGACGTGTTTTTGGCTGTTCAGCACAGCAGGCAGGAACTTAAATTAATAAAAACTGTTTGGGAATTTGCCTAATAGAAATGATTTCATAGAATTCAGGATTTGTTTATCCTGTGAAGAAGATGTACCAAAAGAAAACAAAGGATTAGGGAGAAACTAAAGCAGTCTCACAGGCAAAGGGCAAGAGGGCCCTGCAACTCAAAGGTAAGCAAAAAGCTTCTAAGCCTACGTGCATGCTGACAGGGTGGGACTAGGCACAGATTCTGCTCATTTTAATTCTAATTCTTTCTGTGGTTTTAAAAAGGCAGCTGAAGCTTGTTGGTTCTTCGCTTCCCAAGGATAGATGGAGTCTTCATATATTTTACGGGCCCTAAATGATTAAGATTAAACACAGACATTGCCGTTTAAAAAAGAACCTCATCTTAAGGCATGCTTATGGTGGCAATTATGCAATTAAATATAAGATTAAAATATGGGAAAGTTAATGAGGAATCCATAATGATGAAATTCTTAAAATATGTTCTAACTAGCATGCCTTAAATAAATTGTTCCAAGGCTGAGGAAAAGGACTGCATGACTCTTCTATTCACTGGCAAACGCTGCTTGTATTTTTGGACATACCAATGGCTTTTAAAAATCTCATAAATGAAGCCTATAGCTTGACTGTTGCTTTAGATACAGCACTTTAAAAATATTTTTTTTCAAAATAAAAGAATGAAACCTCTATTGGTAGGCACTTTATAGGACAACAGCATTGATCTCAAGCCCTTGCAGCAAATCTTTTAATAGGTTTGATGTAAGTGATGTTCCCTTGCAATGTAAAATTTGAGATTCTGCATTTTCTCCTGCAGAAAATTTTGTACAATTTTGTAGCTCCTGAAAAAATGTCTTGACAACATATTAACAAAAACTATATGGGTTTAAATTATTTTAATAGCCTCACCAGTGTTGTAATAACTTCATTCTTATTCTAAACATAATTACCATAGAACAGGTTACCGTATATTTACAACTACATACTAGTGATTTTCTTTTTTTTTACTGAATCCCTTGGTTGCAAATGCTGATTTACTGTAGGTGACATTTGTCCAACCCATGGCCTGGGGGCCGCATTTGGCCCAGGATGGCTTTGAATGTGAGCCAACACAAACTCATAGACTCTTAAGACATTAAGATTATTTTGCAAACTTTTTTTTTAGCTCATCATTTTATTGTTAGAGTATTTTATGTGTGGCCCAAGACAGTTCTTCTTCTTCCAATGTGCCCCAGGAAAGCCAAAAGATTGTACATCCCTGCTGTAGACGATAGAGCTTCTGGATACTCTTCAAATTTTTTGTTATTATTTTGCTATTTTACTCAGTGAAATTAAACTGCTAAACAAATGTGCTATTAATCTGCCTATCTATTTTATATACCTTTTTGGGCCTGTTTTATATTTCACAACAAAAAACAATGCCAAGGAAAAGGAAAGCCAGCACTCTACAGCATACATATTTAAAATGTCCCAATTTTAAGACATTCAATCATATGCAACTTGTTTTCAAAGTAAAAAAAAAAAAATCAAGGCATTACTGTCTAACTATAAAGTTCATTAATATTTGTATGTATATTGTCAAGAATTCCCATGGAATTTCAATTTGAGCCTATTTTCCTTTAAATGTAACTAAACCCCAAATTGGACAAAAATGTGTAATGACTTATTACTATAGGGAGTTCCAAAAGAAAACCATCAACTGTTCACTATTTGGCGTTACCTCAGGCCATAAACTAATAGGCCAGCTGCTGACCACTGTTAATGAATGTCTGCTGGGGGAAAGGGTGGTTACAATTTGCAAGCTTACCTTTGCAAACACTGTTTTAACATAAATGGGTAAGTCGCCATGAGGGCTTCCATATCCTCCCACTATACTGAAGCCTAAGCCATCCGGTCCTCGGTCCAGTGTAATAGACTTACACTGAGGAGGTCTACAGTGAAAGAAAGGAAAAGAAAATTGGGGATTAAAAAACAGACATTATTGTGAATCTGTAAGTTATGGACTATTTGCCATCTACCTGGAACTACACTCTGTATTACTGACAGAGAGTATATTAGGGATATTTTGGGGATGCTAAATTGTCAGTCAGTGTATACTATGGTCAGTATTTTAAATTTACATAAACTAATGAAATTATATTTAACGCCCTAATTCTATTATTCATTTATAGCTCTCTTAACTTAACACATGAGGTCTGACAATTAATTTCATGAACTCATCCCAGAAGAAGTGCTACATACGTCACTGCTGAGTATCACTATGGTCACCTTCGAAGTACTCCCCTTGGGAAGCTGTGCACCAATGCCAGCTCCTAGTTCACCCTTCAAAGAAATTTTGAAACTCTTTTTCTGGAATGGCCATCAGAGCTGTCCTTACAACCTTGGCAAGGTTATGACACCTTATGAGTGGTCGGCACAGTGCTGCCAACGAAAGCACATGGGGGCGAATTCGTGAACTTAATTGTCAGATTTTGGATACGATGACAGCTCTGATGGCCATTCCAGAAAAAGAGTGGGTGGCCTAAGCACTGTGTCATTGCATAGCTTCCCAAGGGGCGTACTCTGAAGGTGACCATAGTGATATTCAGTGATTCATCAATGAGGTATGTAGCACTTTTTCCAGGATGAGTTCGGGAAATTATTAATAATTCTCCAACCTCGTATTCATAGCATGTTCTCATTGCATAGAGAAGGTCATTCTTTTCCCAGTTTATTTAAAGTGAGAGGGCCAGAGTACAGAGGACCATCATGGAATAAGTCATAAAAATCAGTATTTGCAAACTCAGAGAGAAAAATCAATTATAAACAATGTAAAAGCTGGATCAAATTATTTTAAAAATTCCAATATGCTCCTCTCTTCTCCTCTATGTTCTAATTCTTTTCTACCTGAGTATCAAATAACTGCACATTTTTTTAAAATCAATAAGATGACTTATTACAAAAGTACATAATGGTGGAATTTTTAAAAGGACAGCCCTGATGGCATGGCATACAGGGTAGTGACATCAAGAGTAAAAAGGGATGGGGAGTAGCATGCCTCTCTATCTATAATCCATGCCATAATTATTTAACAGCTTAGACACACTTGGTTTTCGTATTTCATACCTCATCTCCCATCATTTCACCTTTATGTGATTGGTAAGGACGTACAACCCATAATATGTGAGCTCACCCTAAGTCATCCTGAAAGATACTGCTTGATGTCAAGCCAGTGAAAGACAGACTGGTACCCACAGCCTCCTGCTGATGACCTGTGACCACACTCACGTCTCCTCCAGCAACCACCTGTGCACAGAGAAGAATGAAGAGAAAACTTATATTCGTGTGGCTGGGGAGACATCAGTAATTTTTCCTCAGAAAGAACATTTGGATTAAAACATGTATTTTCTTGTCCATGTAATCATTTCTGTAAACGTAATATACAGCTAAAGAGAAAGAAATTTCACAAGGTCCAGAGGCTAACTGACAGTAAAAAGATTCTACTAATTCTACTAATTCTACTGATGCTTTTCAAACATGCTCTCATATGCAATTAATTTTTAAAGATCTCAGAATACAAGCCAGTCATTTACACCACTTAAAATTCTAGCAATTGATCACTTAGTGCTAAGACCTGGTATTGTTTTCCCCCTTAGATATAAAGTATGAAACAATAAATGCATGAGAATAAATGTGATAGAATGTGTTTCTTATATACTTTGTTGGAATTTTCAATGTTATCATTTATGTGAAAGGGAAATGTTAAATAAAATAACAGCAGGATATTTAAGATATTTAAGCATCTTTACTGCTTTAACATCACAGCTCATGTGTCCTCAAACTACCCATGTTCTAATCAGTGGTTCTTAACCTTCCTAATGCTGCGACCCTGTAATACAGTTCCTCGTGTTGTGGTGACCCCCATAAAATTATTTTTTTTGCTACTTCATAACTGTAATTTTGCTACAGTTATGAATCGTAATGTAAAGATCTGATATGTGTTTTCCGATGGTCTTAGGCAACCCCTGTGAAAGGGTCATTTGACCCCCAAAGGGGTCACGACCCACAGGTTGAGAACTGCTTGGGGTAAAAATCTTACCTGCATTTCAATGGAGCCAGGGGCATTTTTCAGTAAGCTAACTGCTTGGGTGTGAGTCATCCCTTCAGTGGATGTGCCACAGATAGTAACAATCCTGTCCCCAACCTGCAAGGGAAAGAACCAGCGATGGTGAGTGACAATGACACCCGGACGATCATTTCCTTCTCTACTTTGCACACCACATTTGTACTGTTGTCAGCAGTGGAAATCTACCCAAGGAAACCACTTGCTCCAAGAAGCAGCAACCAGAAGCCGCGCATAAAGAGTGAGTTCTTCAGTCTCTGGGGGGGATGGGGGAGGATGGGGGGTGGAATTGGTCCTCCCTTCTCTTCATTTCTCCTTCGTAAGACATTGCCTCCTATTAAGTGAATACATATCTGATATTATTTGGAAACCATAATTTCTCTGGACATTATTACTATACACGTTAGATATGACTCTAAGGCACGGGTGTGCAAACTGTGGCCCAAAGGCCAAGTCTGGCCGGGTTAATAAAATGTGCTTGGAAGACAGACATGCTTATTCGGTGGCTTTCAGAGGGCAGACTTGAGCAGTTGTAACAGAAACCCACATGCCACACAAAGCCTGAAATATTCACTATTTAGTCCATCACAGAAAAGCTTTCGGACCCCCATGCTATGTGTGACAATCAACTTTTAAGTATTAGTCATAAATGTAGATATCAAAGGAGGCTGAACCGTTCTCAATTTAGAAAATATTTAAACTGAGAGAGGCTTATGTTTGGAGACCCTTTTGACATAAGAGGTCACACAGGATTTTACTCTACAGAGACTTTAATAGAATGGTCACACGATTTCACGACTGAACTATTAGCACAAATTCGATCATAAAGCACTATATTTGGATAATCCCTCAAGCTGGAAGAAAGTTTTGCATAGTATTACAATTTAAGCTGCATTTATATTGAACTTCTGCAAAACTGATAATCCAACACAAATGACAGTTTTCAATTTAATAAAGTTAAATTGGCATTTACACCAATGAAGGAAAAAATTTTCACCTCATACTGGTGTTCTTAAACATTTTGTTTTCTTTTAACTTCCTGCAGAGTTTCAAACAAGTAAAAAATATGAAGGAACAAGAGTCAATCTTTCCATTTCATTTACCTGAAAACTTTCATGCAATTGCAAATTCTTCTCCCTTAATTTTCATCTTTTACTCAAAGCAAGCCCTGCTGCCACTGGGTTAGCTGATTCACAAGCAGATACAGATATTTAGAACTGCCTGCAACAGGTGGCCAGGTTCAAGGGGTTTATCAAAACTCTCGCCAAATTAGCTGGGGCTACCAGGCTATTCGTAAAACTCACTCTGAGTTTCTGGGTCTGAGCTGCAACTCCATTCGGGTGCATCATTGCAATAAATATAGGAACATCACCAAGCGGGCTGCCCACTCCTCCAGCAATGCTGATTCCCAGTGAGTCACTAGGCCCCTGGCATGGAAGAGACAATTATTGTGGTCAATATGATAGTTTTAATTGACTTTTGCTTTCTTAGGCACAAATTCTACAGTTTACTCCCTAGGTATGAGGGTGGAAAATGAAGCTCAAGAAAACTGCCTTACTTTATTTGACACGGGTCCTTCGTGCAATGTAGGAAATAAGCATCTTTTCAGGAATCCAACATGGTAAACAAAAATCAGGTTGTGGGACTGACGGAAAGCAGGTAAAGTGATGAAGGGAAAGGGGCACAATTGCTGGCATCAGGGAGACGTGCGTGCAAAGCCAGGAACCCACACCTGACAAACGCTGGGACCTGGGACCAGTCCCCTGCCCTCAATGAGTCACTACATCTTCACCGACAAAGCCGAGATCACAGTGCCTCCCACAAAGGACTGCAGTGAGCGCTAAGTGCGACGCCCCTAGCACGGAGTGCCTCAGGCCTGTTCAGCACACAGTAAAGGCTCAATAAATCACAGTTGCTTTTATTTTTCTCTCTTGTGCACGGCTGTCAGGGAAATCTGTTTCAGGAGAATAGGAAGTGTCTGCTGAAAGCAAAGGCCCACTTATCAGTATGAGAAGTGAGTGGCTGGGCATGATTTTGTGTGGACTGAGCTGATGCTATTTTGGCAAAACAATATGCCAAGGACGATGTTTCAAACAAGGTGCTATGATCAGGAAACTCAGCAAAGACCGCACTGTGCTATTTCTGCTGTGTAGGATACATAATGTTGCAGATGGTACTATTAGAAAAGCTGAGGCAGCTCACAGGAAAATACATACCCAGGTGCCCCTGAAGTCAACAGAATTTATACTGTTTTCTTTCCCCCGAGTTACCTTTTTTATTTCAACTGTTCTTAATCCCTGTATTTCAGATGCCACTATAGAGGTGAGAAAGATAAAATATGGTTATTACAACATTTTAAATATTCATTTAAATTTCAGTCAATGTCTAGGGCTGAACGGGACTGAGAGCCCCTAATTATTTTTGAAAGGGGTCTCGAAGCTGCTAGCACATGATTACATTTGTCTCACATACGAACACTTTATTTCTCCAGTTGAAAAAAATGCACACCCTATCCCATTTCTCCCCTCTTATTTTAAGCATTGATTATATAACTGTATAATCTACTTTGAGTGAATCAAGGACAGAATGTGTTTTGGATACAAAGACAAATGTGCACAGATGAGAGGAATAAAGTCATGGGTGCATTAAAAAGAATGCAGGCTCTTAAGCGCCTAAATTTCTAGAATATTAGTCATATTGCAAATAGAGAATGCCATATGGTTAGTTTCTTCAATTTGAACAACTTTCAACCAAAGCTCCAAGCCAAAAAGCCCTCTGCATCATGATTTCACATAATTAAGACACAGGAGGATCACATTTGTTTTCTCAATCAAAACGTTTGCAATCCTCATAGAAAAAGAAGGCTTCACTGAATGACATCTTCTTATGTATTGGTGTTCTAGTAAATGCAGAAAGGAAATAAAAATCAAATGCACCGATTGGTTTAGTAAGAAAAAAATGACGGACTCTCGATTCTAATATTTAGTGTGTCTCGCAGGGTCAAGAGCAAACGGGAGACCCAGCCGCAGGCACGGCTTCAAGTTGTGCAGAATTTTTGCCAACACCCATCTCTGCACCTGCATTAGGATACGGGATGACTTGGGAAAGGAGAGCTCTGTAGTGAACGGAAAAAGGGAAGAATATCTGTGTTGATGGCCAAAATTCAAACCAGTAAGTCACGGTGAAAGGACCAAACCACGCTCACATGCATTCTTCTTCAAGCTGCTCTCCAGTGACTCAGACGTGCTGGACGCAGAAAGCGGAAAGCTGAACGATGACAGGCTGCCTTCGCTCATCTGAAAATACGTAACAATTATTTTAGAAGGTTCTGGAATTAATAATAGCCCCTAATAGCACTTATTTCAGAATTCAGTTCTTTCAATGCACCTAGAGAAATACCTGTTAAGTCACACTAGCCATTTGATAATCTGATGGACAATTTAAACAGTTTCTACTGCTTTTTCTCTTCTGAATAAAGACTCTGCCTAGTGACCTAAATAAATGGAAGCTAAAAGGATGAACGAAACGGATTCCAACCTACCTAAACTTTTGGTAGATTTTCACAATCTCATTAAAGCTAATCCTCTAAATTTAAACTGATGTTATACATGGATTAAAAACGAGAATCAGGGCCAGTCACCAGGAAACTGCTGGTGGGCACTGAGGGGTGAGGAAGGGGTCTTTTGGTGGAAATGGGCTTCAGTCCTGTGTAGACAAGACTGAGGACGGCTTGCCGTCAAGTACACACCACCACACGCACGGTGCCGCTTCTACAGTTCACCGACAAGGGATTCTTTTTCAGTTGAATAGGGATTGATAAATACTTTACATTATTTGGTAGGCTTTCATATATTTATCTGTAAGCTTTTGAGATGATGGAGAAACAACCATGTCATAAAAGCAATTAAGTTTTTTGAGAATACCTGCAAATTTCTCAAGAGCTACACCTTGCTTACCTGTCCACCTTCAGCTCCTGCTCTTCCCTGTCTCAAACTCTGCACCTCACTCTCCCAAGCTGCCAGAGGGACAGACCTGTGTTCATGACCCTAGACAGACCCACCATCAGGGCCCTCTTTGAGTCCCTTTGGGCATGTGGACAGCATCACCCTGATGAATCCCGCAGCTACCTACCTGGCTGCTTTGAGAAGGCCTCCTCTCTGAATGGAATGGGCTAGCTTTGATTCTTCCGACTTCCAAAGTGACTGTACCTAGGGAACACTGGGGGAGCAGTTTCACGGAAATGTTTAAATAGCATGCTACAGTGGTCACAGAAGCACATTTTACTCTTCAAGGCTGAGTTTTTGAAAGGCATATTCCTTTTGCAATTTCCATTAGCAAGGACAGCTGCAATGCTTTGTAGAAAGAGGATTTTCTAAAACATTAAAACTAGTTAAAATAATAACAACACACAGCAGTAGCAACATTAAGTGTCTATCTTATGACCTCATACATTTACATGGAGATAGCTTTTGCTGCCAAGGTAATGAGAAATGGAGCAATTCTCTCAGGACACACACTGATCCAGATAGGCCAAATGAACTAACTTATTCAGGGTTAAGAAAAACAAAACAAAAACAATAAAACTACTTGTTTTGCTCTTAATATTAGAGGTACTCAGACAATTGAGTCAACTCTCTATTGTTACCTGAATAAACCTATTAGATAATACTCAAGTAAGCCACATCGCTATAAACACAAAATAAGAATTAAACACAATTTCCCCATGGCCCCTTACGGGAAGGGCATTTCATCATAGGCATGCTTTAATGCTGTATATAGTCTCATGTGAAAGTAGCACAAGAGGTGTTTGCGATCCTGGGTTTTTGTAGCCCGACACTGGTTTAAATCTGACTGTGACCTTCGTAGATGTCTACCTTGACACGTTTCTTACTCTGTTTTTAAAATGGAGACCATCATACACAGGTTGATGGGATAAGACAGATAATCCACATGTAGTGCTTATGACAGTGTCTCACGTAAAGCAGTATTTATATAAATATTGGGCACTGCTGTTACTATGTTTCTGACAGGGGTTCCAAGGGATGTGTTACTCTTAAACATGTTGATCATGAATGAAAAAATTTTTGAAAGGTTAAAAACTTTACCTGTAATATCCGTTAAGTTTTGTTGTTGTCATTTGTTTGGGGACAGGAAGTTATCAAACCCTACTTGAATCTATTTCTATTTCCAGCTTACATAACTGCAGAGGTTAACAAATCCATATAGTATTCACTGTGTAAAGTTATAACTCTTTCATCTATCTACAACATATCTCTTTCAAACTTCAAGGGTACCTATTATTATAAAAATGTTTTAAGTTAATTTTGCTGTCATAAAAGCAATTCATCGTCAAAATTTTGAAAAAGAAAATGAAAAAAAGGAAAACAAAGGATTCTATAGTTCCAATGATTACCTCATAATTATTATTAAAAGACTTGTAAGATTTTATTTTACATAGCTGTCTCTACACTGTAAATACAATTTTGTCTCACATCCTCTGCTGATACGTTTTTTTCATATTAACAGATAGATTTTTAACAGATACGTGACCATGCCCCTTTGCTACATTTACCAAAGTTTGTATAGTTCTATCAACTGTATTGCTTCCAGTTTTTCTATTATTACAAATAACACTGCAATGAATCTTATATGTGTACAGTCTTTGTGTATTTAAAATTATTTATTACTGAGCTATTGTTTCTTATATCTTAATTGTGAGAACGTTTTAAATAAAGAGGAGTCAGTACTTATTTCACTGTGCTAGCTCGATGGTGAATTCTCTTTCTTCTATATTAAGGCACATACTTATTTTGGGTGCTTGATTTTTTACCTTTAGCAAAGCAGCCACGGCTTCCTGGGTGGCGTTACGGACGTCTTCTCCATTCACCATTAATATCTGGTCTCCCTGCATCAGTCTCCCATCAGTATCTGCGATTCCTCCTTTGACAATGTCTGACACAAACACTCCAGTGTCATTTCTGCAAACATAATTTTGAGTTTCAACATTATTTTTTTCTCAACTGTAATGCAATGCTTGTTTAATAAAAAGCTAACATTTTTTAACTGAAAATTTTACTTCTATCTTTATGACTTTAGAAGTTTTATTTTCAAAGCAACACTGGGGCACTATCAGAATTAATTTTGGGGATGAATAATAGCTTATGTCATAATATTTCAGAGATTAACCTGTCTTTCATAAGCATATTTATTCAATAATTATATACTGTGCATAGAATTGGCTACTATTACCATCATTTTATGGGTCATACAACTACTGAGTGACAAAAGTCGGACTTGGGAGTCAGTGCAAGGGTGCTAAATCTGTTGTTCCTTCTATGCCATAATGAAGTGTTAAATAGCTATTGACCTGTGGCTATAAAAATATGTTGCTAGTATCATCAATGAGTAATAAATGTGTATCTCACATGCAAACCATTTGTTACCCAAAACTTAAGTATCACTGCTGTAATGTCTTTTTATTTTAAATTATTACATATCTAATTTTCACACAATGTAGATTGATGCAAAATGAACAAATACTAATCTTATTCCAATCTTTAATTCATAAAACCATAAATAAACAGTAACTTCTTGTTAGGATAAAAAGGTCAGTAATGCTTAGTGAAAGTTGAACTGCATCATTTGTTCTTGCCAAGGTCGTGACCTCAAACAAGCCATGTCATGATCTGATAATCTGCTGTCCCATCTTTAGAATAAAGGTGTTAAAAAACTTCCTGGGTTATGCATCTGTTAATATTACTGACATGTAAATACTTACACAAATGAGGCACTGAGTTTACACTCATCTCCCACCCTGGGCTCTTACCTTAGGCTTTCTGTCCCCCCTCCTTTCTTTTTCTTTTAATTCATTTTTATTGATAGACTTTTTGGGG
Organism: Lyroderma lyra; assembly: GCA_004026885.1. Classification (NCBI taxonomy): domain Eukaryota; kingdom Metazoa; phylum Chordata; class Mammalia; order Chiroptera; family Megadermatidae; genus Lyroderma; species Lyroderma lyra. The sequence continues at coordinate 750,504 of PVJL010000025.1, forward strand.
TGACATCTGTTAGCAAGGATTACATAGGTTTCAGGCCTACAATTCCACAGCGCATTGTCAGCTTATTTAATGTCACCACCCAGTGTGACTTCTGTTCCCTTTCGATGACAAGCTCTTGTTCATGCTGATCCTTCCCCGCTTTAACAGACCAACTATCATCTCTCACCTTCAGCTTCCTCTTTTATAGAAGTTTTCCTAATCTGCTTTCCTTAAATAGGGTCTGTCACTTTGTCCCACTCTCCTCCCTGCACGTTTCTGTCCCTCATCAGTCTTTAGGTTCCTTTGTCACAAGAATCTAGTTAATTCTCATTTACCAAACTGAGTTTTTCGAGGTCAGGAACCATGACTTATCGGCGCCCCGGCACCTACCGTACTTCCTGGCACACAGCAGCTTCTCAAAACTACCAAATGGCCTTCCGTCTAGTGCCTTCAATACCCTCCAGAACAATGACTGAAACACTTTAAAACCAGGGTCTTTTGATGTTCCAGTGCCGAGTGGGCTGGCAATAGCTACCTACGGCATGCTAGCAGTTGATAAAAATTCTACCGCTGCTAGTACCCTTTAAAGAATTTAAATTCAGCTATTTCCCAAAGGCCACTGGGTTTGCCCCCCTCAGCCTTACCTTTTACCGACAATACTCAATCCCAGGCCTTTTCCTGGCTTCTTCTGCAGCTCAATGGTGAGGGTGTCATACATGTCCTCCTCTTTGTACGGGGCCTCGTCCCTGTAGAGAGTCAGGCGCACTCTCTGCGGTGTCTGCCTCAGGACATTTATTGCTTCATCGTGTGTTGCCTTTCTCAAGTCAATTCCATTCACCTGTACAGGAACGGGACAAGACTGTGAGGAACCAGGTAACCTGAGCAAAGTGAAGAAAGGGGGTGAGCAGGTGGGGGAGAGAGAGGGGAGATGGGGCAGGGAGGTCGGGAAGCAGGGAGGGAGAAGCAAACGAATGCACAAAGACCACCCTCCGCGGAGCAGCCTTTTCTCTGCGATCTGTAAAGATGAAAGACGCATCTCTCTGTACCTCTAAAATCTGATCTCCAGCCCAGAGTCTCCCATCTTTACATGCTGCTCCTTCTTCATAAACTTCATGGATAATAATGGCACCCTAAGGACCCAGACAAAACATAACCATGCTTTATCTCCTTTTCCCTAGGACTGGTGTGCGGCAATGGCGTCAGAACAGTGTGTGTTTACAGACAGTGACGAGGGGCACGCACTCACGGGATGCACGTGTGAGTCACATGGCAAAATTCCAAGGAAAGTGTAACAACATGATTTTTGCCGAAAGCCTCAAAAAGCGTCTATTCATGTAATACTTCTTTCTGATGACCAGAAAGCTTTAAGAAAAAAATTATAGAATGTATAAATCTCACACACACACAGGGTCCAGCAGAAGTAACGCCAGGCCCTGTACGTGGATGTCTCACACGAGGTGGACAGCAACTGGAACATTTCGCCTAACGTGTCGCAGAGTGGGCTTGAGCGTGATACTGTCATGTGACAGGGTTACATGGTTATGATTTTGCAATAAAGGATTGGGTAGAGGTTTCCAGCTCATAAAAAAGGGGAGTTATTTGTGCTGGACCCTGTCTGTAACTGATATACATTACTTTTCCTGCCCACATATGAAATGATTAGATTTTAAAAGCATTTGTGACATTTAGAAAATTTTGCCTACAGATTATCCTATTTTTTCAGATACCTCTCAATATGGATCTAACCCAACCACATCCAGCCAGTAAAAGGGAAATTAAAATACGGCAAGGACTGATAGAAATACTTTGAACCTAAAGGTAACAATCACTAGTGTAACAGAATATTGAGTCAGTATTGATTTATTCAAAATAAAAATTGCAGTACCCAATTACGTATTTGCCCTACAAATGGTAAGATACAGTTTTGTAAGCCTTTATACTTCCTTAATAATACCAATAGAAGTCTCTCGGATAATGGTCTCTCAGGGCTCACTCAAGGGGCGGCCTGAGACTCTGAAGCCTCTCTGGCTGTGTCCTCACCAGCAGGGTGTCGCATCCCCCAACAATGCTCAGGCCCAGCCCTGTTCGCCCCTTGGAAATCTCAATGGTCGTTTCACAGCCTGGGATAATGGGGCAGATTGCAGGATCAGAAGCAAAGATCGCTGGTGTTGATGACCTGCTTGTACCTAAAAGTAAGTTAAAAACGAAATGAAATCCAAATAAAAATGATCGGGAGGCATATATAATAAACTCATCACACTGGTTGCCTTTGGGAGGTGGAGCAGGCCATGGGCTCAACTGGGGACAAAGAAGACTTCAAATTCACCTTAATCTTGTAGTTATATTTTACACTATGAAACAAATATGATTAAATCACCCTTGTTAATTTAAAGGGGTAGGCACAAAATTACCTGTTGAATTCTTTACTCCGCTATTCTGTATTTTTTTAATTAGTAGACACACTATGTTTAAAGGAATGAGAATAGAGAGTTGAATTACACCCCTAGTCTCATTTTGAATTCTACATTTTACTGGAGCCAAACAAAGTTCTTAAAAACTCATGATTTGTAAAGCTTCAAACTGAATTATGAGGTGGGACTGAAAACCACATTCAGGGAAGACCACAGAACACAAAGAACATCAACAAATGTTGGTAATGGTACTTGCCTCTCAGGGATTTTTACATTTTTATTTTTATTTTCCTTTTCTTCTTATCCTAGAACCTATCTTCTTATGTAATCAAATCTGAGCATTAGTGGAGTTTGTGAAACACCCAGCAAGACTTACTTGCAGTTTCTTTCCTTGTGTCTCACTTGGTGTGTTATAAATTCAGATATTACATATAGGTACATATGTGCTCAGAACTGAATAGATAATAACAGATTATGAGAAAACAAGGTCAATATCAGTGCACACCTTGTTTCATTACAGTCTTCATATCATATGTTTTAGGATATAACAAAGAGCACACAGCTAATAGTATATTTTGGGAAAGCTGGGACACGATGTTCTCTCTTTAGGAAGTCAGAGACAGACTATTTTCTTGCTCCTGAAATGGTAAGAGCAGGTGTATGGTATTTTCTTTTATGTTAGGTTTTCATTTAGCACTTCCTATTTTTATAGACAATGTTATTTAGGGATCCACATGAAATTAAAAAATAAAAAAATTTCCATAATTTTTTTTAACAATCCAGTGAACTACCCAGCCTTTCTAAATAAAGAATGACTTTCATCAGATAGGTATAACTTTAAGACTTTTTGTGCAACTATATTACAGGTGTTTAAAATTGCTGTTTCCTTAAAAACTGTCAAAAGAACTGAATGTTGGAGTTTGGAAGCCAAAGAGATTTTTTTCCCCCAACTGAAGAAAAGCCAATGTGTTTAAGTACTTTTTTTTTAATGCTGCAAAGCTTAAAATGTATTGTTTTATTAAACAGTCTAATTTTTATCAAAAAGTAACCTGAAAGAATAATTGGCCTCAATGCACTAGACTAGCATTTTAATAACACATGAAAGTGTTATTTTGTGGTCCACACACAACCATTTCATTTACTTTGACAGGACCTGCAAGTACACCCAAACAACAGGACTCAGGTCACTTACATACATACGATTGCGATGACTAGCATTTTTACGAGTTTTTTGTAGTGCCAGTCACTGTTGATTCCACCGGTGAAGTGGTATCACTGTATTCAATTAACATCATATCCATTTAGAACACTGAGACTTAGAGAAGTTAAATCACTTTCTCCATATAAAAAGGAACATACAAAATATTTGTAACTACTATTCAGATACCTGGAATCACAGGCACCCTTAGCAAAACACCCTTGGAGAGAGCAGAGTGCCACTCTCTGGTTTTAGAGACGAAGCAGCTGAGGCTTAGAGCGGGGTAGACGGGCTTCCTCAGACCCTCAGCTGATTAACGTAAGCACACAGGTCACCTGCCTAACGCTCAGCACTCCTGCTTCTCTCTACAGCCTCCTTTTACCACAGGGCTCCCTGCCCATGGCCTCTCACACAGTGAGCGCCAAGCAGGCAGCTGGGTCCTAAGCAGAGGCCCGCTGCTGTGTCAGCGTGCCCAATGTGAGGATTTGCACAAGATCAGCTCTTACTTCTGATGGACTCCAGTTCTGGAGAGCCAGGTGGTGGGACCATAGGAGACTGGGAGTAGTTCTTTCTTTCGCCATTGGCTGTACCCACTGCTGAATCAAGAGCCTGGGAATCTGGATGCTCAGCATTAATCGTAAGTTTCACTGTCGTCTTTGCTGCTTTCAAAAGGCTAATAAACTGTCAGAGGGTTGGTGTGGAGGGGAAACAAAATGCAAAGGCAAATTAACAGACTTTTACAAATAAGTCCTTACCACAGTTAGAATCTAAAGCTATCTATAGCTGAGAGAAGGGTCAGAGACAAATTCTTTCCTTGTCAGGGCTTGAGGAGTCAAGAGAGAATGGCTATAGTGTCTTCTAGTTTCTCCAATGGCCTGATATTAAGGCAACAGTTAATTTCTACTTTAAGCCTAGTTCTATCCTTATTCTTCCTTACATAAATATAGGGCTTTCAACTTCTTACACTTCCAGTTAGTCTCATCCATCTCTTTGGATCCCTACAACCTTAGAAGATACACATATGAGTATCCCACCTGCTTCTGGATTCTACAGAGAATCTAAAGTAGCTTATACACTTTAATAAAATACAAAGCATTTATGTTAAATGCAGGATAAGGAAAACTATGCTACAGAACAATCAAGTCAAATGGAAAGTCAGAACACAGACATATGAGTTAAAAGGAACCAACCCATACAATTATTAAAAGTGAATGAAAAAAACTGATTTAAGCTTCTTGCTGGCCAGTGTAGAAATGGAAATATTTGCACCCCAAATCTCAAGGGAAACACAAGTATTTCTTGCTAGCACTCATAGATGAAAGGCCTCAAGTGAGACTCCTAAGTATTATGATCACTTTTGAAGAGGAAACTTGGGTACAAATAACTGTTAACCCCAATAAAAGTTATATATTTAATGGCTGAGTCCTAAAATCTATTTACAAAGCAATACACATAATGAATATTTATGGAAACAAAAATTCATAAAAAAAATACTACTTTGGTCTTAACACTAAGATGACCTTTGTTTAGAAGTTTCATTTTCCTAAGAGAAAATGGAAATGACATTTATGAAAAATTCCCACTGAAAATCGAATTTACTAGGCAACAGAAAATAGCTCAACATCACCTTGACTGGAAAATAGAAAATAGAAATGGAAGAACTTCCAAATAATCTAAATCTCTTCTCTTCCTTAAGGATATCTGTCTTACATAGTGACATAGCTCCAATTTCCTACAACGGACCACGCACACACACACACACTCACACACACTCCAACCCCTCTCACGCACACACACACACACACACTCATGCTTTAGCCACGACCAAGGATGAGTTCACAGTACCATTACTTTTCTTTGAAAAAAATACCTTTTCAACAGGATAGCCAACAACAATTTCATCATCAATAGCCAAGATCCCATCTCCAACTTTGAGCCGTCCATCCTAAAAGGAAACACGGCAGATTTTAACTGAATTTGTGGAAGTAACTTCCTTCTTCACCACTTTAACGGAGACAAAGGTAAAGCCTCACCTTGGCTGCTACCCCGTGCTCTGTGAGACTCTTTACGATGACCCCACGGAGTGTATCTTCTTCACTAATAGCAATGCCCAAACCCCCTTGATCCTAGGGAAATAAAAGCAAGAACACTCAGAAAACTCAAGACAGATTAAATTTACCTAAATGGAAACGTATAAGGCCATAACTTCGGAATGTCATCTTCTATCCAAGGGCTAGAAAAGCAATTCAAACTGTTTAAAGTTCACTATTAGAAATCTTTTCTTCAGCAAATTTTCACATTTTTTGTTGGAAATAAATTAATCAAATATTCAAATAGTTTTCCTCCTCCCATATAGCCACTATCTCTAGTATCTTTAGCATATATATCCAGTAACATATCTCTAAGAACTTTAGCAAAATATCCAGCTAACAAAATGCATTCAAAAATTCAATGAACAAACAACATTTGAGAATTTAGCTGTGTGGAACCGGTAAGACATTCAAAATCAAAGTGTCCTTCTGCTTCCTCTTTCTGACCTACAGTTTAGGAACAACCAAGATGGGTGCCTTCACCCCTTTCTGCGCCCTTCTTCCTGGAGCAGACAGACTGAAATTACTGCTGCAGGCTCTGTCCTTTCTGGGGCTGAGTCCACAGAGCTCCTTCTCCAGAGATTTGCATTTCGGTCTGGTGCAGAGTGAAAACGGCCTCAATTTCTGAGCCCAAAGACCTGCACTGCAAACCTGCCAAGTCTAGAGAGCTACATGTACTTTGTTTATATTTTCCACATTTTCTTTTATCAAAACCAAATGTTCAATAACATTGGGTTTTAACTTTCTTTAATGTTTACATTCATAATATTAAAATAGGGTTTTGAATATTTTCATTCTGGTTAGAGCTAGGAAACTTCTCCATTCTAGTTTCCATCTTGGGAGATGTAAAGCAAAAGAGAGAAATGGGAAATCTCGTCATGGTTCTTCTGAAATGTACGTATGAGGACCAAGCCTGCCATCGGCATTTAGGATCATGACTGTGACAGTGACGTAAGGCTTCACCATCATGTTAAAGACTCTCAACGCGTGGCTTTCTGAGGTGGATTATTAAATCTGCACGACTTTCAGACTTCACTGTGCATGTCTTTACCATAACTCTCTTTCCAAGCAATCAGTGATGCGTACAAGACAAAACTCTACTTTTAGGGTGAGCAGACCTAGTTTACTTTCTGTGTAGTTGTAGAAAGTTGGATAAGTCAGTTAACACCTTTAAACCTCAATTTTCTTATCTAAAAAAAAAAGAGAGTACTAATATTTGCCCAATGACAAGGTTGCTATGAGGATCGAATGTAATAAGAAAGGGCTTGAGAGTTTCATGCATTATACAAAGGTGTTGCTATTACACATACAAGTACATTCCTTGCACTACTAACTCCCCAGGATATGATGAAATTTATTTCAACATGCCAGTATATGGAAACCCTAAACCCTGCTCTAGTAGCCAAAGAAAGAGGCTTAATGAATAGGAAGGTCTATGTGCTACCAAAGTCCCAATGCCAATGTCAAATGTAAATAATTTAGTTACCCTCTATTTGGGATTTTCCACACTACAGGTCTTTCCTATTACTAAAAAGAAACAATTGTTTGAATAAGTAATCATGTGTATCTACAATGACTGTGGGTTCTCAGTTCTGAGATTTGATTCTCTTATTGTCCACTCACTCACTGATAGCCAGGACTTGAGTAGACAGTGGGCCTTTGGTGGTTATTTATCTAACACCCACTCTCACCGTACTCCTTCGTACAAACTCACAGGTTCTCATTACACTATTCCGCCCTCTCCCCCTGCTGCCTCAAACAATGCACACACATGCTCTCTCCTCCTCTCTCTCCCCCCTCCTCCCTCTCTCTCTCTCTGTGTATATGTTTTGGGTGGTGGTGTTCAAATAGGTTCACAAACTTTTCGCTATTCCTCCATTCCAGAAGGACATCCTGAGTATAGGCTGGACTTGGTGACTTGATTGGAATAAACAGAATAAAGCAGCAACTATGGTGTGCAATCTCACAACCAGATCACAAAAAGGCGTTAGGGCTTCCTCCGTCCTTTCTCTCAGATCACCTGCTCTGAGGCAACCCAGCTGCCATGTCATGAAGTCACCAAGCAGCCCCAAAGACAGGGAATGAAGCCCTTTGCCATTTGAGTAAACCATCTGGGATGTGAATTCTCCTGCCGCAGTCGAGCTTTCAGATGGTGGCAGCCCTGGCTGGCAGTGTGTTGGCAAATGCACAAGAGTCTGGACTGGACCACCCAGCTAAACTGCTCCCAAATTCCTAAACCACAGAAACTGTCCGATAATAATATGCATTGTTTTAAACTGCTAAGTTTTGTGGTTATTTGTTATGTGGCAATGCAAAAGTAGCTACAAAGATCGAGTTTGAGTGACTTAAGTCAACTGTAAATTATCTTCCATGGCAGGAGCAGGCACGTGATCCGAACTGGTTCAATTAGGATGATCTTGGGTTATGCTCAGAATTCTGGGACAGTCACTGGGTAGTAGCCATTCTAAAACCAGAAGGATGACCAGCCTTGGGATAAAGGTGACACTATGGATGGCTGTACAGGGAGAGGGAAAGAACTGGCTCTTGATGACAGTTTAGCCACAGGATCAACTATCCTCGAAGATTGCTGACCAATCTTCAAGAGGATTTATACATGAGCCCATAAATCCCCTTCTTTCATTAAGCCTGATGGAGTCATTCATTCGTTCATTCATTCATTCATTCATTGTTATTTGCAATGGGTAGAGTTCTAAAAGGAATAATAAGCCACATGTCTGTATGTATAATATGTCCCAATACCACTTAGAATACTGCTAAATAAATATATACACATGTACAGATCATTTATTGTACTAAAAAAACAGGATGGCATATAAATAAAAATAATAGGGTATGAGTGTGTCATTTCTTTTCTAACTGTTCAACTTTCCACTTTACTTCTGCCATTATGTATAACCTCCTTAACAGAAAAAGATCTGAGAGACATTGTTCGGAGCTAGTTATTAAACATCACCACACAGAAAATGTGAAACAAATTCAGAAAATGTATTTATGGAGGAAGAGTTGTATAATTAAACAGTTAGAAAAGTGTAAACAAGAATTAAAAGTGGGACTAAGTTAAATAAACTACTATTATTATCAGGAAAATTATTTTGAAGTTGGAAGATGCCCTATAATTCAGAAGCAAAACTCTTATTTGAAGACTTTCACCATATATAACTGAATGAAAACGAAACATCTCTGACAATCATATCAGGTTGTTAGCTGCTTTGCTGTATATGTACTTTCCTAGGTCAAAATGTGCTAAAAGTAACTCTTTAATCAAAATATTTTGTCTGTTGAATTGAACTACTATTTCAGTTAGCCACTGAGGGTCCAGATTATACACATTATAAACTTTTACATTTTCCCACTTAAAAAATAAATTAAAAAGAAAAAAATTAATGGACCTGTCAAGAGTTTCTACATAGTCAAAATAGAACTATACATGACCTGTTACTTTAGTTCCCATTTTTAAGCAGTACAACAATTACTCTTTCCTTCCTGACTCTCCTGATCTTGACACCTTTTCCCTTGTGCCTACACTGCATGTAAGAGGATTCATTCACTCTTTCCCCACATACTTAGTATGAACTAGGGTATGCACTACTATATAGGATAATGGGATGGAAAGTATGAGTTACTTCTCCGAACAAGTATGTAATTTAGATGTATAGGAAATATACCGACATGAAAGTTTACTGCAAGAGACATGTCTTTGGGCTGTGCATGATTAAATGACAAATAAATGAAGACATTAATAGTATTATATAGGCCAGAATACTGAATAATTTCAAAATAAACAGGGAGGAGATTATGTAGGATTTAGATAAACTACAAGAAAGTAGGTCTTATGATACAAGCAAAGGAGGGATGAATTCTTAAAATAATCTCCATAGGCTCTTGTTTTAAGTCAGTTTGCATGAAATAGATGATTCATAAAAGGGACATATTAGGGTTTTTGGAAAGCTAACTGCGGCCCAATCACAAACTGAAACAGAGAATGGAAAACGGGACTTGGAAGTAGAAGAGCAGAATTTAAGTTCTAGCCCTATCATTTTGAGTTATGGAAACTGCTGAAAGTGTGGACAATAACACCAATCTCACAGGGTCGCTAGTATTAAATGGCACAAAACACATGTGACTTTACAATTAGATTATTTTTTCATATAATGGTAATTTTTTAAAAATGTAGGATAGTATAAATGACAAAGGATTTCAGATGAGGTATGAATATTACAAGGCTGGTTAATTCTCCCTTCTTTGCTTTCTTGAGTTTTGTTCCCAGAGTAACTAATAATGGGGTTCAGAGTATATAGGCTTATAGAAGGATGTGTCACTTAACAAGTCATTTTTAGCAATGGCTTCCTGAAAAAGTTTCAAAGACATATTCTGTGCAGCATTCAGAACTTCATGGTTGAAAATATTAATGAAAATGATTTGCACTGTGCCAAGCACTTTATATAAATTATTTCATTTAATCTTTACAAAAATATCTCTAATATAAAGGTATTATTAATGCCCCCATCTTACAGTCAAGTAAACTGAAACCCATAGAAATTAAGTGGCTCAGAAAGCCCACACCTAAAATCATGGTTGATGGTCTCTTCTGTCAGCTGACTTTAAAAGATTCTTGAATCTCCCCCCTTAGTCATTTTGGTTTCATCAATAAATTCATTTCATTATCCGAGCTTTAGATTTGTTTGAAATCTACATATAAAGGGAAGCTTTCCATGGGCAATGAAATCTGAAGTTCCTCTCCTCAAGTTCTTGGGTTCCTCCAAAGCAAAGGGACTTCCCTTTGCACTGCAGATAATAGATGGCTGCCGAATAAAACAGGAGGCCAAAGGCAGAGACCGGGTGTTAATTTAGTTTTTTATAGGAGGAAAGAAACTTGCTCATCAGCTTAAATAACCCTCCCACCCCCAAAATACCTTGATATAGAAAGCCTCATTTACAGAAGAGAAAACTGGGGACCAGTAGGTCTGTGACCAAGTGATTTAAGATCAGCTAGGATGTGAGAAGGGATGAAGCAGGCTTCTGTCTATCCCTGCTCCTGAGTACTAGGCCAAGGAATTGACTTTATTGGGTTTGGAAACAGAAGTCCTTGAAAAATTCTGAGTAGGGGATCAGGATGATATAAATATCTATGGAACACCTGAATCACAACAATAATAAAAACAACAAGCAATACTTACATTTATGTATACCAGGAACTGGACTCTATAAACATACCTCGTTATAGAGTATATTTAATTCTCACAATGTATATTTCTCACTACAACTCTAAGAGGTAAGTACTACTATTATCTCCATTTGGTAGAAGGGAAACTATGTACAGACTAATAAACCTGCGGGGGCTTTGACTCAGAAGTCTGTCTTTAAGTCTATGAGCGCCTTTATTCATCTGTCCAAGAACTTCATTCCCCCAACATTTCCTGAGCACTCATTATATCCTAGGATGTATTAGAGCCTATGTAAATAAATTAGATCAATGCCAGGAAAGGATACGTGTAGAAAAATGATCTTATTTTGGACTATTCTAAAAAACAACAAAAACTAGGATGGGGAAAAGAAAGCATTCATTGTAATGAATCCAGCATACATTTAAATGCTTCATAATAAATAAATTATATAAAAATATAATTAAATCATATAAACTTGGAATTCATGATTAAGAGGAAAAGGAAACTCAATCCCAAAATCAGCAGGGGAAAGAAGAAAGTATTATTTTTTCTTAAATGGAAATAGAATTGGGGATTCTTGAATTATATGGACTTCTTGGTAGAAAAGGCAAAAGGTTTTAATGAGTTCTGTTCTTTTCCCTCTTCCTGCAACATGACCGCTTATAAGAAGGACTCATCTTAAATGTAATGCAGTGTTATCTATTGTAAAAAAAGAAACCAAATCAATAAAGTCACCGTATTCTTTCCCCCTAAGTGCTTAACAGAGTCTGACCACGGGCCAGGCATTATATCATCCACTTTATAAACAACTCACTTAATTTTTACAATTACTTGAACATCAAAAATCATATAATCATCCCCAATATAGAGGTGAGAAAACTGACACAAAGGAAGGTCATACAATGCATCAGTATGGACCTGATGAGGCAAGGATTCAACCCAGACAGACAGCCGCTGTGGCCCAGGCCGTAAGCGTCATGCCGCACTGCCTCATAGCTAGAGAGGCACCGAACCACTCCGCTTCCTGCATGCAGTGGCGCTTTGCGTAAACGCCCTCCTAGCCCCGACCCTTCTCCTCCCTTCTTCTTCTCCCTGAGCACGCCACTGCTCTTTCTGATAAAGCTCTTGTTCACCCACCATCCATCTGCAGTCCAGCATGAGCCTGTGGCACCAGAAACAGATTTCTATTCAGCAAACCACCTCTTTAAAGCGGTCATGTGAACCTAAGGTTCTGATCTTTTCAAAAGCAAATACCTCACTGAGCTCTGTCAGTGAAACTTACAGCTATCTGAGCATTCAGTTTCATGAAGGAAAATAAACTATAACTCCTCTTTCTTTATTCTTTTTATTTCTCCCCCAGTAGGTCATTGGTAAATAAATCAAAGGGGAGACTATGAAATTTCATACCTTATGATACCATAAAGTCAGAAAAAGCTTGGTCCCTGCTAAAATATCCATCAGGACAATGGTTCTCACACTTGAGCATGCACTGGAATCACCGAGAAGGCTTCTTAAAACAGACTGCAGGCTCACCCCTAGATTACTCACTCAGGAGATCTGGGTAGGCCCAAGCACCTGTATTTCTAATAGGATCCCAGGTGGTGCTGATGCTGCTGGTCTGGAGACCACACTTGTAAGAACCAGTGAGTTAGAACACTGATGTGAAGGTACCCAATCATTTCACTTCAATTCAAAGCAGGTTTACCTTGAGAAGCTCCAGATGTTGCACATTTTTAAATGAATTGAAGTCCACAGCTGCATGAGAAGTAGTAACACTTGGTTCAGCCTGGCAGAGAAAAAGAAATGGCCAAATAGGCAACTGTCATACAGTTTTGTTCATTTAAAAGTAAGGGCCACTTAATCAAAATTATTTCATATATTGTAATTCATTATGGCTATTTTAACATTTTATGACATTTATGAACAGTATATTCTCTTCAGAATACTAATAAGGTGTGATTACGAGTAGACAGCAATCATTTTAGAGCACAGAGACATGAAGTGGTTCACAAGCTGCCTGGATTTACTCTAACGAAATCCAGTAGCAGCCCAGCTACCAGACAGTGAAACTCACTGAAACATAGAACACCAGCAGAAGTACCATTCACTATTCTTTAATGTGTTAGTTATCAAGTGAACTCAGGAGCTATTAAATGTTTTAATTGAAAATTATTAAAATATCTCATTTTCTAAAGGGACATAATTTTTATAATTCATATGAAACTAAAATTTTCTCCTTTATAATCCTGAAAAACTACTTGATTTATTAACAGTTCACCATTATGATCAATGACTTAGTCCACCAAAATGAGGCAATGATTAGTACATCTATCTAATGTGTAGGTAAGGCCAATGTTTATATACCCATTTAGGAAAAGGTGTTTCCTTTTCTGCACCTTCTCCCACTGATAATCATCATGGCTCCTCTAATGCTATGCTTTTCACTCTATACTACCTCTTTCTACTCATCCTAAATGCTTAACCAAAACAACAGAAACCCCACCCAAAACTGTCCATTGTTGGTCACTCTCTGGTCACTGCCTTCTTTTTCTTATGTTCTTACCCATCACTTGCTTTCTCAAAAACCACTAAGATTCTCCTAATTGCCAAGTCCAATGGACTCCCTTGATCCATCTTATTTGACCTCTTTGCAGCTGTCAAGGTTAGAGAGCATACCTTTCTTCTGGAAATGAGCTCTCACTAGCTGCCGTGCAACACACGTGCCTGGTTCTTCATCATCTCTGACCACTCTGTGTTAGCCTTCCACATTCCTGATGATATTACATAACTCTGACCTTGGTTCCCTTCTTCTAAATGTCTCTATAGGCAAGAGCCTTGGCTTCCATGACTGACAAATACCAATTCTGCACCTATGGGAATTCATCTTTAACCTCTACACCAAAGGTCCCTATGCATATCTCTACTTCAATCTCAAGCTGCCTCAAATAGATGTGTTCTGTTTTCACAAATATCTGTTCCTTTTTTACTTTATTTTTATTTCTTGATAAAAGTCAGCAATCCATCAAGTCACCAAGTCAGATATCTGGAAGGCTTGTACATCTTATGTTTCATTCACCAGCCTATTCCTAGCCTAAAAGAACAGTACCTGGTACGAGACAGATACCCTGTAAATATTTGTTGGGTAAATAAATTCTCAACTACTCATTTTTTTCCTCATTTTACTCCTTGGGGATGAAGTAATGGCAGTTTGGGTCCTAAGCATCTGATGTAATTATTTATTTATTTATTTATTTACATTAGCTTAGGACCTCATTACTTTTTTTTCTGAACTACTCTGATAATTTCTTTACTCCCTTTAACTTAACTTCTCATTCTTACAACCTCTGATTTTCCTCTGCATTATTTCCAGAGAAGCTTTTAAAAATACAATTCTGATTCTCTGAGTTCCCAGCAACAGGGCCTCCAAGACGAACTTAATCACATCCCGTGACCCGACCTTACCCACCTCCTTCCTCAGTGACCTTTCCTCACCTACGCCCCAGTCTCTGCCTCCCACTGTTCCACACTCTGTAGCGTTCAGTTCTCTGCAATCGCTAGTGCCTCTGTGACATTGCCTAGTCCATGCCCTCTGCTTATAATACTTTTGTTCCCAAGTCTCCCAATCCCAGCATACAGTTCATGTGTAACCTCTATAAGGTATTATACTCACTCTCTCTCCAGAGGCAGAACTGATATGGGCCTTCCACTTCCATCATTCCCTGTGCAGGCCCTACTAGCTGTCACGTAAGCAGTGAGTTTTCACATGAGCACTCCTTGTACTCGGCCATAAACTTTGTGGGGGCCAAGGCTATGACTTACTTATCTTTAACAGCCCTTACAGGGGTCGAGAATTGTTAGCTGAATTAATAAGTGGTGTATCAAGCAAACCTTCCCAGAGAAACAAATATAAGCTACATACTTCCTTATTTTGAAGATGCTCTGAGGTAGAAGGTGAAGGTTCTAATGTATTTCCAGGACATACAGCCATCTGATTCACTGCATCCTTATTCCTAAAAGAAAACACATGGACTTATTATTATAATGATGCATATTATTTTCATTCTTTTACTTGAAGATTCAGAAGGACTATTAGAAAAAAATTCTGTGACCTCAAAGACCTGGAACTACACAGTACTCAGACACATTTATGAATATTTTATTTTCATTCAAAAGAACTCAGAATTGAAAGGCTAAGAAAAAGTATTTAGTAAAGCAGAAAAACACTCACCTGATAAAAATTATTTTTACTTTAGAAGGAGCACACTTAATGATTGATGAAGCATTCTGATGACTTCTTCCATATAAAATTTGACCATTGATCTATGAGAAATAAATATCATTAACTGAAGCTGGAATTTTAATTATATAAATTTTTATCATCCTAGTTAATGAAAAGCACGTTTTTTTTTTTTTTTTTTTTTGTTCCTTTAAAATATTACGTTCATTTTCCTTCCCAGGACATGAACCTGACTTCAATGGTGAATAAAGAAAGGTTCATGTTAAACAACAACTTTAAAACAATGTCATATACTCTGCTCTCCGTGGACAAAAGAGGTACCACTTAGACTTTAAGAGAGTAGAGAGTGAATTTCCCAGCAGGCCCTGGGCTTCTACGTGCTCATACAAAGTAAGGGCTCTCTGGAAGCATGTGAGACCTGCTTAGAGCATCCTGGGAAATCCCGTGTCATATTTTCTAGTCAGTCTCAAAACTCAAGCCCTGCACATAGGCCCTGGGGAAGCAATGCCAGCAGATTCAGAATTTGGATAGCAGAATATGCCTATGCAGCACAGTATGTAATGGAAGCTGCCAGCCATCCGATTATTTAGCCATTGCTGACTGAACCTTCCTAGCCAACAGAGAAACACACAAGGTACTAGGAAGATTATTAAAGCAGTATAAAAAACATGTGGATCCCTGCCTACAGGAGGCAAGGAGAAACTAAACACAAAAATACAATTCTAAACATTATAAAGTATGATCCACAAACCTATTTTGTTTGGCAAGCTGAGTTGCTGTTTTTGTTATTTAGCCTTAACCTTGACCCCAATGCATCCAGCACCTGTCACTTAGACTATTAGGGTTTCAACTTCCAGAATGTCCAGTGGGTCAGTCTAATTACTGGGGAGTGATTGGTCATTTGGCTTTTCAAAACCTTCTTAATAAAAATGCAGAACACAAAAAAGTGTTTTTGAAGTGAGCTCTTTATTACTGTCTTGGGGCAAAAACTGTTTCTGGTGTTACACAGTTATGACCTTTTAATGGAAGTTAATGGGAACACGGACTCTACAGAGTAGAGATTTGGTTTAGAGCCAAATTGGCTGCAATGCATCGATTTTATTAGGCAAACGATAGTTTTCCCTGCTACCATACGAGGCCCAGGTGGATTTTCTGGAAACTGATGATTTCAGTACACTGATTCAGCACGAGTAAATTTAGCATTTTCCCCAAGAACTTACCTCGAGAAGCTCATCTGCAATCTGCAATCGACCATCTCTCCCAGCTGCTCCATTTGGATCGATCCCCACTATAAAGACACTCATTCTGGATCGATCTTTGTTCCCAGCAAGACTTAGGCCCAAACCACTACGACCTTTTTCCAGTTCAATCATGTGCAGCTCACCGGTTAGGGCTCCATACCGGTCTCTGATATTTTCTACACACACAACAACAACATCATCATAGGTACTGAGAGTTAATTCACAGCCAGATGCTTTACTATGGAAAGCTATTTAAGATGGCCTCAAAGGGGCATTATTTGTATCAAAATAATCCTTGGCAGTTAAAAAGGTAAATAGACTGGCCACTGGGGCATCAAGACTGGTTTCCTGGAATACCCAAACTTTGAGGAATTCCATTACATCAAGGGTGAAGAGTGTCTGGTGAATGGGGTTTACCTGGGGTGATCAGGCCCAAGAGTGATTCACATTAACAAACTCAGATTGTGACTAAATAGAAGTTTAATCCATCATTTGCAGTGGAGAACAGAACATCCCAAGTATTCATCTTCATGGGTCAGTGGAAGGTTTCTTCCTCTACAAAAATCTATGTGTGTCTCATCATGTGGGGCAGGCACTTGGCCCCTATCTCCAGAATAAAGGAAATAGGTTTTTTTTAGAGCACAGAGCCGTCAGGCCAGGGCAAACTCACGTATCTGTCCCAGCTTTCAGACACATATTCTAAACAGATGAGACCATTCATATCTCCCTGTTCAAGAGGTAGAATTTATTCTTTAATCAGAGAAGACAAGGCTAGATATAGGGCCACAGCCCCAGATGAGCAACCAGCCAGTAGTAATACCCACGGCCAGGCATATGAGTGAGCCATCTCAGAGGCCCAGTCCACGTGAACCCAGTCAACTAAAGCACCTTGACAGATTAATAATAAATTATTTTCTTAAGCCATGAAGTTTTGGGGTGGCTTGTGACGTGATAACAGGTAACTGAAACATTCTATTTTATGTTTTCCTCAGAGTATGTTCTGGCCACCCTGATGGATTAGCAATATACTTTAATCTCCCTGAAAATAGACTGAGAACTGTGCACTTTACAAATCATCTCAGAAAATGTTACTATATGGCTGGTGTCAAGTATTTTATATTAATTCTTAACTGTATCTATTTCATGAAATGCTATTTCCTGAATCTTTCTAGACTCCATCCACACAACTTTTACATTCTGTATTTCTTAAAATCATCTGCCATACTTTCTTAAAGGAAATAATTATGTTTTTAAAATGAAACTTTTTAAGTACTGATACATTTATAACTTTTGGCTGAATTTTTAGTATTTCCCTATAAAACAGTTTATTATCTTAAAACACAGAGACTCCCCAATGTTCCTAACCACAGAGGCCCTTGAATGCTTCCTGTGAATCAGGAATTGTGCACAGCACTATTCAGACATGATCTGTTTTAATGTTAGCGACAGGAGGCAAGAACTGCATTTAAAAAGAGGGACAAATCACTAGGCTAAAACTTAGCGGTGGTTAAACAACTTGCCAAATGCCCAAAGTTCTTAACTCGACAATTATACTATATACCATCCCATCACAGCAAACACCAAAATTCACGGCATAGTATCAACAGCAGTCAGATGTTACAATGAGGACTCTGAGGCCAGGAGAGGAGTGAGGACTTGTTCAAGACCACAGGCAGCTGACCCAGTACTAGCTTCGGAGAGAGTGCCCTGACCTCTTTAATTCTTATACAAATGGCAAAGTGGGCTTTAACAGGAATGCAGACTTGAAGGAAAGAGAAAAAGAGGAAAATGACTTCATGCCTCTGGAATGTGTAGCTGTATTCAAGCAAAACAAACTATTTTTTTTTCCCTACCAAAAATTGCAGTATTTATAACTAACGCGGAAACATCCTTATTCATCCAGGACATAAGCCCTGAAAAATGCAGAGGTATTTTAATACCTCTTGTAATTAGATGCATTACAAAAATACAACTTACTCCAGCTGTAACCAAACTCATCCTCTTGGTCCACATCGCCTGAGATTCTGCTTACAGATGACTGTGCGTGATCACCACTCATTCCTGCAAATGCTGAAGGCCGGGGTGGAGGCACGTTGCACAAGGGAGCCTTTTCTGGCTCTGAGTCAGCCTGACTGGGAGCCTGTGGGGACAAGAGGAATGCAGTGGGTATGGGCAGCCTAAGGAAGAAAAAGTGAAGGCAGAGAAAGAGAGAATAATGTCAAAAACAAAACAAAAAGCTGGCTTTAAAATATCTGACATATATATCACAGGAAAGATATATATATATGACAGGATTCAGGTAAACTTCACAAAAACAAAGAGCACAATTTGTTAAACTGTTATTTGGTATTCTGAGGTGATGAATGATTCCATTTGAAGGCTTAAATAGCTTAAGAGGAAAAACTGTACCAATTTCCCTTTTTAGGAAAAAATTTTTCATTCAAAAGTTATAAATATGCAGGGGTCTGGGTAAGATTTGTTGTGTGTGGGGGGGTGTCTAGAAAACTCTCCCAAGAAACTAGAAAAAAATAAAAAGAAGTTAAACAATAAACAAGTTTTTCAAAGTTTGTTAGTTTGACTATGAATATTTTTTTTTATTGCTACCTGAATCCTCTCTCCAAATGACTTTCTCAACAAATCCATAAAAACGAGCATTACACATGCAGATTCATCTGGGGGAGCCACAGAGCACACAGACGCAGATCTGAGGGGCTAGTTTTAAGGGACAACACTGTATATCATTCCTTTGCAAAGGTAACTCACAAGGTAAATGAGAAAACATGACAGAACACTTCATATAAACCCAAAATGTGGTATGGTTGCTGTCATACAGGTCCTACTCCAAAAAAAAGAACTCAGTATCATCAAGTTCTTCTATTACAAATTATTGAACAGAATACTGGAGTTTGAAAGGACCTTAAATCACTAGGTTCACGTTATTCATTTTGTAGATTAATAACCTGAGGGCAGGAGAAGTGAAAGATTTTGTTCAAAACCACACAGAGGTGCTAGATTTCTGTTGCTTAATCCTTATTCCAATCCAATGCACTTTCCTTTATACCATGCTTTCCAATTTCCATACTAAGACAGCACTTAATTCAAGGGTCAGAGATCCCCAGCTAAAGTTCTATCCCTGGTTCGACACTGTCCCTGATGGCTTGAACCTACATTTTCCTAGCCTTTATTTCATTTTAACTCTCATTTTTTATTTTTACCTTTCATTCTACACAAATGTTCTCTGATATACCTCGTTTTATATGTGTACAAGGGCTGTCTGGAAAAAATCCAACCATAAATGCCTCTATTTTTCATATTACATGATTGGATAATTTCTGGACATCCGTAATATATCTGGAAAAAGAAAAATTAAACTTCTTATAGAACACACTAAATGACAGTCATGCACAAATACTCAGGAATTATTAATTGGCGTCAAGAATCAGAATACACAAAATATACCTAATACTAAAAGTACTATATGGCACGGACTGTGATCTCCGATGATTCAGGAAGCACCTGAAGATTCTAAGCTACCTAAAGCGATCGTGATAAACATGAATTACTATTTTCCTGGCAAAGCACAGGAAAGCTGATTGATAGGGACTTATGGGCCATAGATTTTCAAGTTGCTGGATGTGCTCTATTAAAACGTTTGGTTTATACACCACTGGCCAACTAGACAAAAATTACTACTGCAAACGCCACCCTTGTTATCATATTCTCAAGTGCTGTGCCATAAAACTCAAATTAACGACATACAAATAAAAGTGAATAAATGAAAAAAACAACCCTCATGTGATCCAATCAAAGTTCATTAAGCATACTATTACTAAGTTGGGGGAAATATGTAATTTAGGATTCTTTTGGTTAAAATAAAAAAAATGTTCTTCTCTGTAACAATGGAAAATGTTAGCAAGCATGAATTAAGTGTGTTTTATTTTTGAAAAGTAGAACCAAATCTAATTTAAACTTCCCTTAATTTTAATAAATTACGAACACAAATTACATAGATGCTCCTTGCTGCGCAACTTTTCTGAGCTGTTATTTTCATTAGAAACAAACAAAACACAAAACCTGCTTGTCTAAAAACTGTTCAGGCCCTCACTCAGGTACATTTCCATACAGTAAGAAAACTAACATAACTAATTCATCATAAAACTAACACAAGCCTGTATTTACTGACGGGGCAATGAGGTGTTCTACTTTACCACCCTGAAAACCCTCATTTTCTCTGAGATCATGCAATTAGCTTGTTGTTGACACTTCTTAAAAGTTGTTAATGAAAATAAAACTCTTTCACAAAGACTGTTTAGTTTTCATTGGCAAAAATGCCAAGTGCACTTGAAATCACTCCATGCCATGTATGCACACGAGTATAATGCACACACACAGCACACCGCAGCACACCCACTTACTCGTGAAAATGTCACACTAAGACGAACCTTAAAGGGTGTGGGAGCAAAAGGGTTAGTTGGGGAACAACGGAAGATAACTCTACTTGAATTCTGTAATTCCTATAGTAATAGAGAACATATTCCTTCAGATACAGCACCTTTGGTTATCCACATTACAATAACATGAAATTTCAATGAATATTCATAAAATGCATCCCTGAAAGAAACTGTTGACAGCTTTCTTCCTTTTCATGATCACATTATAGTATATTAGTTCTTGTAAGTTTTTGTTTCAATTTTGGATTTATACTTTCATCAGAATATGAGAATATCCAAGTACAGATTTACAAGTGTTGAAACAGTTACATATTTCCTGATTTAAGCATTTACATGGACACACTGTATGAATATTCAACAGACTCTGCAGGTACACAATTATGTGTGGAGTGATTAACTCACAGGAGAGCTTTTAGGACCACCTTGTATAAATAATTCTAAGAAGGATTGAAACCAATACAAGATTTTAAAGAAATTACGTGTGACAGCAGTTCATATATTTGGCAGGTACCAAAAATTTAAGTATCAGAAAATTTAACTCATACCAAAATACAGAAAAGGCACTGAGTCACAATTCTTCCTTATTCTTCAGAAGGGTCATCTAATTTCAGCTATAAAAATGAACATGCTCTGGCAGGAAAATGGGTTTAAGGCAGGATTTTCATGCCCGCTCCAAACACACATTTTTTTGTTTTTGTTTTTTTTCTTCCCTGTCCTATTTAGTAAGCAGTGAACTGGGACAAAGGCACAGTAGAAACAAAGAACAAAACATTTGCAAAAGGCAATGGCAAGACAATGGGCATTATCCAACCTTGTCAGCGATGAATTGCAGAGAATCAGCAAATGGGTTAGTGCTGCTGAAGTTGTACTTAGGGTAAAGGTTGTGCGGCAGGGAAGGCAAAGGGGATTTCTAAAAGGAAACATAAGAGGCGCTGAGCGCAAAGAAACCAATTCAAAACAACTCAGTTTTAAGAACAAAGTACTTACTGATTGAAATAACTACCCGAAACTAGATCTTACCAGATCTAGTAATTAATAACACCAAAAGCAATTAATAACATACCTTTTAAGTAGTATGGAACTAAAGGTTTGCCTCCAGTGACTTGAAATGACAAGTGAATCTAAAACTGGCCATAAACCACATAGGAAACAAGTCTATCAAATGGATCCCAAATTTATTCTCACTGAATGTCCTCACTACCACATAGAGATGCACATATACTGTGCCCACTTCATATGTTAGTATCGAGGGTGCCAACAGAATGTATACACATTTTAAGAGATGTTATCTATGCATTCATTTCTGAAGTTGATTTGAATTACAGTAGCAATATGCAGTATGACGTTCACGCAAAAGATGGCGTTAATCAAAATGATTGCTAGCGCCACCATGCGACAGGCAGGACGGTCAACGAAAATGGCAGAAGCATGGCTGTCATTGGGAGTACAAGACCATTTTGAAGTGGTATTTGAAATTCGAGAACACTGTTTGAGTTTCCCCACATTTTCCTGACTTAACACCCCTTGACTTCTACCTATGGGGGACCTTACAGGATGTGGTGTACCGTAGAAAACCGGCTGCACTTCGGGAAGAAATTTAAACGGCATGCGCAGTAAGACGAGTGGACACTTTGGTCAACGTTGCTCAAGCAGTAGTTCACCATCATCAGAAGTGTCTGGGCACTGATGGCAACCACTCTGAGAACCTCTTGTAATTGCAGAAGTCAAATGTGACTTGTATTGATCTTTTGTTATCAATATATATTGAGTACCATCATTTTAATACAGTTTTTTCCTTTCCTAAAAGATGTATACATTTTTTGGCAACCTCTGTATATGCTCCATGTGTATTAGTAAACATATTTCAAAACTGAAACCATAGAAGTTTTAAAAAAAAAGTAAATTATGCTGTTTTATAAAACAAACAAACAAAAAACTGTCTTAAGTGTTCCAGAAGGCAAATTAATCATTTGTCTGCTAGTTGACTCACAACCTCATTAGTATTTCATTTTGTTTCCCAGTAAGAAAAGTTTTCACAGTTTGACTAGATATTAAGGTTGCTTAAGATAAATGGTATAGTAGACTCTCCGTTAACCAAACTCAAGCAACAGGCAAAAGAATTCTACGTTTATCTGGCATCTACCATTCCCCATGGTGATGGTTAATGGAGAGTCGCCTGTATTTTTTAATTAAAAAAAGGAAGCCGGTAAATTTTAAAGAATGAACCACTGTACAGTGGTGTTCTCTATCTCTGCCCACTTTTTGTGAAGGTTAAGGGCATGGAGATCTGTGTGTGTGTGTGTGTGTGTGTGTGTGTGTGTGTGTGTGTGTGTGTAGCTTTAATTTCCTATAAAAGTTTCCACATGACTGGGGAATCTATGAGGCTCTGGATAATACCTCAAGTCCTGCCTTTAGTGTTTCTCACAGTTTTATGACTTGCCTGTGATGTACTGGGCTAGTACTACTGGATTGGAATATATTAATACATATTATAGGTGGGATGACTGCCAGATAGAATTCAGCATTTTCCTAGTTGAAGGAAAGAAAGAAAGTCAATTTCCTTAGCACACTAAATTCTTCTCCTGCTCTTCAGACCTGCTATCTTTTTCTTTTGTTGACGGCATCTTTCAGGGGAAATTGCAGACATTTAAAATTCATTTTGGCTTCAATTAAATGTTTGTGTTACTTCTCTATAAAAAAGAGCCCTCCTGGCAAGCATCAAGAGCAGGGAGAGGTTGTCGTGTGACACCACCCTGCCTGAGAGAACCCCCTAGAAAGCCTCTATTCTCACTCAGTAAGCCTGTACTAATGCTGATGCCACGTTACCCTTTCAATCTGCTCTTCTTGCAATGTTTCTCCCACAGGGGAAAGACGGACGAGAAAGAAATGGGCACAATGACATTTCTGCTCTTCTCAACTTTCCCTCTGCTTTTCAGTTTAAAATGTCAACTCCTGCTTTACAAAAGAGAAGATCACAAATGTGGAGGAATGGGATCATTTATTAAGGTGGAAGAAATGACTAGGCAGAGATTAAAAGCATTTCCTGTGTAAACTACCTCAATGCTGTGGAAGGTGGAGATTATTTCCAATCTTGATACATGAATTTTGGGGTGTTTGCATTTCCTTTATAATTCTGTAAATTAACATAAAACAAAACCATAATGGTAAAAAACAGGATATTTAAAGGGAGCACTACGTTTTTGTTTTGCTTTGCTTTCTGTTTTCTTTCTTTGTTTTCTTTTTTAATTTGAAGCTCTTATTAGGATTAGAATTTGGCCCTGAGAGTAGAGTATACAAGTACAGCATAAGCACAGCAAATGAAGTGGTAGGTCACTCCATTATTAAGAAAAGATTCACAGAAACAGACTATACTTCTTATTAAGAAGATCAACGATGAAACTTCTGTCTATAGTGCCAAGGGCTGATAAAAATAGAAATGTTAGAATAACTGAGAAGCAGCATGGGTAAGACAAAAGCATTTGCTGGCCCATGTGGATGGGGCCCACCCTTTCTTTTGGCTGTGCAGTGGGGCTGAATTCTGTGAAGCCTCCCGTTGGTGGCATAATCAGGGCTGGTTCTGGGAAGCTCTGATTCTTGAAAGTCTGATCCCAAGAGAATGATGGCTTTTCAGCCTATGTGTAAGACTTTCGTAAAGCTTCATTACATGCACAAATAGCACACTGACCATGAAGGGACTGTTAAGTATTTGTGATTTGTTTTCCCGTTAGATTATGGGAGACTTAGATTTATCTCCATAGGGACATAAATCATTTAATACAAAATTTATCTCATTTTAAATGCAATATTGATTCTGATTTTCCAAAGCAAAATGTACATGTAGAGAAGAAAAAATCCATTTCTCCTCCCCATCCAGATCTCTCTGTAATTAGAAACATATTAACAAGAGAAAAGTATACATATTGATATAAGTTTTATGTGACATGGAGCCTTCCTTCATAAAGAAATGAAGACCTGAAGAAACAGTTAAATCTGAGTGTTTTTGCACTAGGTTGGATGAACAGTGAATAGTCATGGGAAGAGCGACAAAAGAAAACGAGCCAAGTGTAGTGAAGTGGGGGAATTTAGCAAAGCCTGTTCATTCAGATTCCTCTCAGAATCCCTCAATCCTTGGAGATGAGGATGCTCCTTTTCTCCAGGTACAGGGAGGGCACTTCCCACCTGAGGATCCTAAGACCTGCTTCAGGGCAGAAGGAGGAGGTCAGAGTCCTCGCAGCACCTGCCCTTTTGTTTCAAATCCCTTCAGCTTAAAATATTCAAGATGCCACCAGTGCCATGTTCTGGGGTGGTGCATCCTAAACCCTGTCATGTATAATCTGAGTAAACATGTCATCTCAGCAAGATTTATCCTAGAATAATTGCTATAAAATCAGGCACCATTATACCTCAGATAACAAAATAGGAATATGCTCCAGGTGCATACAAACATAGCTTTCCAGCTCATTTTAGAAATGTGACTGGCATTGAAAGAAATGTTTGCAGTTAAGTTTTTTTAAAAAAATGATATTGAGAATCCTATTCAGCAGTTTATAGTATTTTCCTAAACGATATCAAAGTTGGAAATTAAAAATAAAAGAGAAAAGGAATAAAACCCACACACACCAAAGAAAGTAGCTTTAACTTAAACAGCCATTTACCAATATTATCATGCTGTGCTTATGTTTAACACAACAAATGGAAACAAATGCAGAAAGATTTATAGTTATTTAAACAAACTGAATAGCATTTGCAAAGAATGCAGTAAGATGCAGCCCTACCATTTGGCAGATTTTCTCATTTGAATGAATAATTATTACCTAACAATAAACAACTGAATGATTAAAAACTGCAGATGTGAAGATAACTGCTTGCATTAAGAACTACAAAATTTATTTCTTACAGTAAACCCAGAGCACAGCTACACCTGTCTTGACAACAAAAGGACCAATATGATAAATCTAGTCACTTTTATGCCATAGCATACAATCTTGACAAGTTACTTGTACTGATCTCCGCAGAGCTGTTTGCTACTTTCCTTCCACTATTTGAACATTGACATCTTAAATTCTTAATTTTAAAAATTGAAATTAAATGTGTTTTATATGGGAAATTACATATTTTAAGTTTTAGATCATTCTTGTACCATCCCTTACATGTGTTGCCATTTTTCTTTTAAGGACAACCAACCTGAAAAGCTAATAAGCAGGTAGGTATGTCAGGGGTTCTTCACTTCAATCCAGAAGTGAACCTCTTTATAAGCTTCAGGACATCTAGGAAATCCTTGGAATGGTATACAAACTTGTCAGTGACTATGTATGTTTCTGAAAAACTTTCAAAGGGGTATGTGCCCCAAATATATTTAAGAAGTGCTACACATTAAAATATGTGTGTGTGTGGGGGGGATGCGGGAGTGTTTTTTTTTTTACTGGGACATAAAAAATAGAAAAAATGGTTTAAAATTCTTGGCATTAATTTTCATGTTCAGCAGTCGAATGCACAAAGCTTCACTTAGTATCTTCTCCATCAACAACATGCAATGCATATACTTACACTTGCTGAAGTACTTTTTAAAAGCCATTTTACCTGTGATGGCTGATGCTAAAATGGGTTAGTAGGTTTCTGTCCACCAAGGACTGTCTAGAAATGAAGAACTATACAGTGACTGGGGCTAGGAATAGCAATTATAAAATCACTGGTATGGAAACACAACTTAAACAAAATCCATCACGTGGAAACTGAATGTTCAATGGGATAGACAAGTACATTAAAAATTATTCATAGGTGATCATGGATTGCATGAGCTGAAAATTCTGTCTAGGGGATTTATGAAGAAAATGTAGTCTCTGGCTTCTAAGGGTCTCCACTAGAGATTACAAACTAATAACCTGAAAGACTACACTGCACTCCTCTTAACAATTTATGTACTTAGCGACTATAATGAATACTAATAGTTATCCATCTAGATAACACTGGCCACCAGTGAATCCTACTTCTGTGTACTTCTGTGTGTTTTCAACAGGCTTCGTGTGTTTATTAAACACAGTAGAAGGGATTTCCAGGACAACTCAATTTAAAAAACAAGCAAAACACACTTTTAACAAGTCTTGTGAAATTTCAAGACTCGATACCTTGCTCCTAGAGACAACTTGGGCCTCGATATATTAGATTCCAAGTTGAACACTGTTTGGATACGCCTACCTTGCCCTCTGTGTTCGCTTACCCTTGGTCTGCTTATAATGCTCTGTACCATAAAGACTACAGGGTTGCCTGCTTTCCGAATGGCTTCCACAGCTTGTTCATGGCTTGCATCTCTGAGGTCCATTCCATCCACCTGCAATGGAAGGCCTCAGCTTAACATTTCAAGAATGTGTAGAACAACAGAATAATTTGTGGATCTGCAGCACTGAGGCGCCTGGAAAATGTTTCAGAATCAAAAATAATGGAGACTACTTGTGAGGCTCCAAAACTTTTCATCTGTCCAGCAGACTTGGGGTCTCCTGTTGTGGACACAGATTTCTGTCTCCAATAATAACTGAAAAAATAATCAATTAGAATGAAGGCTCTGTTCCTGCTTTCCTTACTTACAATGCTCAGTGTTCCTTTAAAAAATCAGCATCATTAGGAAAATAATATGAGAGAACTGCCTAGTAGCGCTGTCTTCGTCATGTAAGTCATAGTACAGTTTTTTTTCCAATCCGCTACAGAGTGGTTTGGGAAGTGGGTGGGTGGTGCTTTGTGTATTTCTCTCTGTCCAGGAAGCTTAAAGTTAGAAACAAAATTCTGACATTCAGAAATATCAGGTTAGTTTTGCAAAAGAATCTTTGGAGTAGACATAACAGAAGCTGCAAGTCAAGAAATTATACTTATTTGTTAGAAATTCTTACACAAATAGCTTAGGATAAAAGTTATTTTGTAACCTTTTATTGACCACGGCTTGGCTGGGCGACGATTAGCTCAGTTTAGGCACTATATGAACAGGAAGAAAAATAGTTTTAAAGGCCAAATGCTAATCCTGTCAGAAAACTATAGGATACTATCATCATTTCCAATTACTCCAATATGGCATATACAACAAAATAGCAAAATTAGAGTGGATATAATTCTGGAAAAGAAAATTAATTATTAGATCTCTGCATAGAACATTATCACCTTCAAAACAATTACATACATTTTATTGAAAACCTCCCTCAGGTTGATACTTAGATGACATAACAACATCTCTTTTAGTGTCTATTAAAAATGGCTTCTAAATGTTTATAGAATAAAAGTTAGTATTCATATTTATTACATATTTGTTAAATATTTAATATTTAACAAAACATTAAATATCCAAGTTCAAAGAACTCTATACTTTGAATGAAACCATTTGTAGATCCCTACTCTTGTAGTCTACATACATTTTCAGAAACTCAGCAGAAACAAGCTTTAGAATCCCCAAGATTAGAGGTCTAAAGCTTTCATGTTTCTTAGAAAAGGTCCTGCACATAACAGCACTCAACGAACCACTGCTAAATAAAGTAAGCATTTTACAACACATAAAAAAAACTCCTTTTCAATTTGAAAGGGATGTTTTAGCATTCTTAATACACTCAAACAACTTTTGGTGCAAACTATGATCAATCCTCTCTAAAAGTAATTGCCGTAGACTCTCAGTTAACCAGCACCCATGGGGACAGTAGATACCATATAAAAATAAAGGGACGCTCCGTTAACCAGCACTCTCAGGCAACTGTGCCACTTACTTAGAGTGCAGGCACTTGAGTGTCAGTTAACAGAGTCTACTGTATAATATTTCTTACTTTTTCTACTTAAGTCAAAGGTATTTAAAATGCCTTGTGGTAATCTAAAAATGAAAATTTTAGGTAGTAGTATTCTAACTACAATAGTTTAAAAAGGGGCTAAGATTCTACCTAATGAAAGGTATTGATGCAGGAAGACAGAAAAAGCCTATCATTCTTTCTTACAAATGGTCAGAGGAAAGAAAAATAACATGGCTTTCTCTCAAGCCTCAATCTTCTTCCTTCAGCTCTCAGTAACAATCAGCAAGGAATAAGTACATATGTCCCCAAAATGCTCATTTTAAAACTGTAGTTAAGTTAGAACCTTCTTCTACACAATTAAGGTATTTTAATGTGCAAGTTATATGGAATTAGAAACTGAGAGACGGTCTGCAATAATAACAGGATTGATTTCTATTTAGAAGTTGTCTCATTTAGTCTGCTCTATAAATCCTGACAGCTCAGCAAATCTGGGTCAGGTACTCCTTCCTCTACCCTCCTAAGTGGAACTATGCATATCCTGATCAAATAATTTCTGACACTGCCCTGAAGTGATCTGATTACTTGCAGGTCTGTGCAACCTGACAGGCAGGCACAGTGCCTTGTTTACTGTGGGACACCCAGAGCCTGTTATAGCACCTGGAATGCAACAGCTGTTACAGGAATATTTGTGAAGTAAATGAGGGAATGCCTCCTGAGAGGAGACTCTATTTAAAATACTAAACTTTTATTTGACTTAAGGAATTAGGTACCATTTGACCAAATACTTCTCTCTCGTATACAACAAAATACACACATATGTGTATGCATACGCACATGTGTACACACACACACATTCTCTCTCTCTCTCTCTCTCTCTCTCTCTCTCTCTCTCTCTCTGTGACGAATGGGCACAACACCAAGAACAAGGAAAATCTGAGCTTGGACTGGGTGCATTGGTATGAAAAATAATCAGGGTCTTAACATAAACGGTTTTACAAAAAGACCGACCTGGACAAAAATCTCACCCAACAAAGTTTACAATGAAATCATAATGATAAAATATTTCTTGAAATAAAATCTCACTGGAGAACTTAATTATGATGTATATGTTTATGTATATGTATACTGTTAAAGAATTCGATTATTTACCGAGAACTTTGCTTTTTCCTTTTAACCAGAATTTAATTATTTTATCTCAGGATCAATGTTTTTAAAAATGGTTGGTTATACCCTCAAACATCAGCCTCTACATCAAAATATGCAACCCGTCTGCATATACTGAAGGGAACAATTATGAATGCAAAGAAGCAAATAAGAAAGAAGTGCTTTAAGCACACACACAGTTTACTCTAATGTTGGGTTG
The DNA here is from genome assembly GCA_004026885.1 of Lyroderma lyra. Taxonomy (NCBI): domain Eukaryota; kingdom Metazoa; phylum Chordata; class Mammalia; order Chiroptera; family Megadermatidae; genus Lyroderma; species Lyroderma lyra. The sequence goes on from PVJL010000025.1 coordinate 780,417, forward strand.
AGTGACCAGTGTAAAGATGAGGATCCCTGTGGTAAAGTGTATGGGACAGGTGAAGAATTTTAGCACAGAAAGCTCACGGGAGGGTACCTCTACTATTCTATCTCCAGGTCTCAAGGTTCCATTTTTGCCGGCTGGACTATCTTCAAGCACGTGTTTGATGAAAATGCCCCTCATCACTTCACCGTTGCTCAGACGACTCCCCATCCCTCGTCCGCCAACAATGCTGATCCCCAAGGATCTGCTTGGTTCTCTCCAAAGTTCCACACTATAAAAAACAAATAAAACGTTAAATGCATACAAAATCAGAGAGGAAAAGTTCACGACACTGGATTTGCAATCATTTAGGTATGACACCAGAAGCACAGACAACAGCCAAAACAAAATAGCCAAACTGAACTTCAACAAAATGAACAACTTTTGTTTATCAAAACATACTATGAGTAGAGTAAAATGGCAACCCACAGAATGGGAGAAAATATTTGTGAATAAGGGATTAACATCCAGAATATACAGAAAGCCCCTAAAACTCAACAACAACAAAAATAAACAACTTGTTTAAAAAAAACAAAGGACTTGAATAGCTATTTCTGTAAACAAGATATACAAATAGCCCAGAAGCATGTGAAATAGATGTCCAATGACCCGAATCACTAGGGAAATGTAAATCAAAACTGCAATGAGATATCACTTCATACCCTTTAGGATAGCGACTATCAAAAACAAAACAAAAGAAAACAAAAAAGCAGAAAATCAATGATGTCAAAGGAAGATGAGAGAAACTGTGATAAATCTGAACTTTTGTGCACTGTTGGCAGCAATGTAAAATGTGGCAGCCACTATGGAGAAAAGGTATGGAAGTTCCTCAGAAAATCAAAAATAGAATTACCATAGAATCCAGCAATTCCATTTCTGGGTATATAGTGATGAATGAACTGAAAGTGCACGTCTCGTGAGAAGGTTGGGATATAAAAATAAGGTGAATGGCAGCGAGAAGTCTGGCCAATGAGAGCGCAGCTCAGAATACGGGAAGAAAACAGATACTCAGCAGAGCTCTCAGACAGACCATGAGGCTGCAATCTGCACCACGGTGCAGGAAGGAGCACAGTGTAGACGTTAAGTAGGAGAAGAAACATGGTCCAAACATGCCTTCAACCTTGACATTTGAGGTGCTTCCTAAGGAGAAAGTTAGTTGGAGGGAGACTGCTGTGAAATGAGGGAGGTCCCAGCAAGAAAAGGCTGTGGGGAAAAATACCAGCAGCACCCTGGGTGGAGTGAGAGGACAGGCAACCGGTCAGATAACGTCAGATCATGTGACACAGTTTTCCTTGGTTAGCACTTTTCTTCTTGATGAGAAATCTGCAAATCTAGAGACACTACCTGTTTAAAAGGATCTCACCATGATCTATAATCTCATAACATGTTGGTGAGTAGTTTAAACTACTTAAAATCCTATTCATCATTTCCTTTCACTCCAGGAATTCTGTGAAAGACAAAACCCAACAGCCGTTCTTGTTTTTTAAAGCATTTTCTAAGGTAAAATGGAAAAGTAAAGAAGTCAGTAAAGTTAGCTGTTGTATTTAATATTTAAGAATCCAGAATATATGGGTGGGACTCCTTAACTTTTCTCTTGAAAGGAAAAAAATAGTGGTCAATTTGGCAACACATACACTAAAAAGAAAAATAATTTTAAAAGAATGAAATAAAATGTCTCCTAAGGTTCTCTGTGGTTGGTATAAATTAAAAGTGATTCAAAACACTAATTCAAAAGATATATGCACCCTTATGTTCACTGCAGCATTCTTTACAATAGCCAAGATATGGAAGCAACCTAAGTATCCATCGATAGACAACTGGATAAAGAAGAGGTGGTACATACATACCATGGAATATTACTCAGCCATAAAAAGAATAAAAATCTTACCATTTGCAACAACATGGATGGACCTAGAGGACATTATGCTAAGTGATATGAGTCCGACAGAGAAAGACAAATACCATATTATTTCACTGATATGTGGAATCCAATAAATAAATAAGCAGAATAGAAACAAACTCATAGATAAAGAGAACAAAGTGACAGTTGTCAGGTGGGATGGGGACTGGTGACTGGGTGAAAAAAGTGAAGGGATTAAGTAGTAAACATTGGCAGTTATAAAACAGCCATAAGGATATAATGTATAGTATAGGGAATATAGTCCATATTATTGTAATAACTACATATGGTATCAGGTGGGTAAGTAGACTAGTCAGGGGGATCACTTTGTAAGTTATATAAATGCCTGACCACTATACTATACACCTGAAACTAATATAATATTGACTGTCCACTGTAATTAAAAAAAAAAAAAAGAAAAATTAAAAAAGAAAGTCATATGAAGAAAAAAAGGGAAAGAAAGTGATTCTTTTAATTTCTTTAGTAATAAAAATAAAAGCAGCAGCAAACATTTAAGGGCTTATCATATGCTCAGCGTTGTCCCTGAGTTCCATATACTTTCATTTAATTCCCACATCATTGCTATGAGGTAGATACTCAGCCCCATTTTAAAATGAAAAAAAAGAGGCAAAGAGAGGTTAAACGACCTTTGCATAATAGTACTGTATGCTTGCACAGGGTCTGGCACAGATAGCAAAGTGTTTTCAAATATACTCCCTGGAAGAATGCTCTAACTCCTTGAAACTTTGGATGCGATAACCAAAGACAGACTGCCAAGATGACCACAGTGCTGAGGAGCCAGACTCATTATTCACTGAACAGAACATGGTAAACATTTTGTGGAAAGAAAAAGGAGACCCATAAAAGAAAAATTCTGTAGAACATATTCAGAGTCAGTTTTTATGGGAAAGTGGCAGCTTTTCTTGAGACCTATACATAGGTTTACAAAGAGTGAAATTCAGAAAAGCAAAAAGAAAACCAAGCTCTGAGGCCAGACTGCCTGAGCTCCGAACGGAGTCCTCGAGTTCAAGTCCTGCTCTTCTGCTATTTAACTGTGTGACCCCTGCAACTTCTTAGTCTCTCTTGTTTTCCTCCTCTGCAAAATGAAGCCAGTCAAAGGCTCTCCATCTGAGTTGTGATGAGTAAGTTAATGGATACACGTAATGTGAAAAACAAAGTTTGGAACACAGTAAACAAGCGACAAACCTTTTTATTACACTTACGATGATTAGGATTACTGAAATAATGTAATTAAGCAAGATAGGAAATTCAATCCATGTACAAATGAGCAAATGTGAACCCTACCACCTCAATCCAGTTATACCGACACACTGTTTATTAAGACAAGGTGCCATTTTCTACCTCTCAGCTTGATGAAAACTATTTTTTAAAAATAATCATATGATCAGTTAACAAGGATATGGGGTAAAGGAAACTCTCATATATTGGAAAAAGAAGGAAAAATTGGTATATCACCTTATAAAGTAAATAATACATTTAAATCTATGAGCCTATAATATGTAAATATAAGAAAATCAATATATTTACTGCAAAAAATTATTATAATAGTAAATAACTATTAAATACTCAATATCTATCTAGGTGGTATGTTCACATATTGAAATACACTGCAATAAATAAATTGAGTGAGTTAGATCTCTATCAACATGCTAGATCTCCAAAACATTGGACTGAGAGAAAAGTAAGCAACTTGGAAAATGACACATACAATATGATGCCAATTCTGTAAATGAAGATCACAACCAAAATCAAAGAAAATTTCATAATGATTCCTGTGTGCAATACTTTCTATTTGCTTAGTTGCTAGTGATAATAATAATGATGATGATGAAGATTGACAAAACCAACTACTGACTGAATGCTCATTCTGTACGAGGCGCTGTGCTAAGAATTTTACATGCATTATCATACAGAATTCTCCCCCAAATTTAAAAGGTTCTATCATTAATCTCATGTTTCATATGAAGTAACTGAGACCTAGTAAAGATGAACAAACTTGTTTTAGAAAGTGTCAAAGTTAGAATTCAAATACAGCTCTTACTGACTGCAAACATCTTGCATAGTACTTTCTAAAAATTACTTTTCCTCTCACAATGTTATTAAAACTGGTTAACTTATCTATTGCTTTTCCTGTGATTACTATCCTCCAACAAAATTCAAGTTTATCACTGATTACCAGCTACAAAATAATTTCATCAAACTTACTTTTGCCTCCACCCTCAAAGAAATTAGCATTTTATATTTTCTGCCACAGATCTAACAGTTATATTCTGTTCTGAATATGGTAACAATTTAGAGACCTTGATTTCTCTAAGCAGGCTAAACAGCTTTTAAAGAATTCAAATCAAAATATTATTTTAGATGGCTGGAAATGCTTACTTCGTGTGTGTGTGTGTGTGTGTGTGTGTGTGTGTGTGTGGAAGCACAGTAAAAGCTTTTCTATGCTTTGCTATAACTGAAACTAAAAGATAATTTAAATGTGATGGCTGCCACCTCATTTGTGAGCAAGGAAAATCATCAAATTGTATTATTATATCTCTGAAGAGTAGAAATTATTCTCTCTTGAACATTTTATTTATTTATTTACTGTAAGATAAATATTAAATGTTCACTAAGTGCAAGGCACAAATGCTCACCTTAAGATTTAGAGGAAATGTCCAATAATTACTTGAATTTTGCACTTACTGCAAAATACCTTATATTTTTCTTTTGTTTCCTGTGTGTTTCTAATATTGCCTAACCAAGTACATTATAGTTTCTAGAAGGAAGGATTTATATCTGATATTTCCTTCTTATTCACAAAATCATCTGCCTCATGTCTGGGTCCATAATCAGGACTCAATAATTACCTAGTAAACTGAATTTGATTTTACTTAGCATAAACATAAAATTATGTCTTAGTGATGCATAGTGATATGTCTGAGCATACTTAGGAAAGTCATCTTTTCTATTACATATGAGGTTGGTTCTACACAGAGCATGGGTTAGACTAACTACAGTCTTCGATAACAAGATGCTTACACGTACGCACACACACATACACATTTTGAATATATATGTTTGAATATATAGTTTCTACAAATTTCAGAGAAATTTAAATTAACATTTGATGGTATACCTTAGGTCAAACTCTACAGAAAATATTGCCCATTCTACTGCCTATGCATAATCTTATTTTATTTAGTCCCTACTATATGCAAAGTCCTGTGAGCATGTTAGTTTTAACCTTGAATGATGTATATTATCTTCTCCACTATACACTTGAAGAAATGAAAGGGGATCTTAAACAGCTCGCCCAATGTCACAGTATCAAGGTGTAATCCAGTACCTGAAACCACACCTCCCTGTCTTGAAACACTGAGTAGGCAGAAGACCTAATTCGTCCTTACCGCCGGGGCAGATTCCAATTGCTGTACGCTGCATTCTGAAGTTCACTTTCTTCTCCCTCCCCTTCTTCTCGCTCTGGTAATTCTGGAATGTCTCTGTTAAAGAGTTACATAGTGAGAACCCCAAAATCCTAGTGAAACCATATACTTTATTATTGGATTGGCTAAAAAGGCAGAACTGCTTTATATTTTTACCATACTTGGCCAAGAAACATATAACACTGTAGATTAAAGGGAAAAGAAAATCTGATAAAAAAAAAATAAAAAACTTACATCAGAGTCAATCTACCATAACTTAGTCTGAAGGTGTAACTGAACAATAAGAACCTTGTCTAGTCTCTTTTCTCATGAAAAATGAGAGAATAAAGGAATGAAATGAGTAGAAAGGGATAAATACCAGAATTTTAAAGATAAACTATTCAGTAAGTATTTCTTGAATACCTACCTTGTATAAGAAGGTAGAAGCACCATGTGCGTGGGATGCTTTCACAACCCTGACTGATCCCTACTATGAAAGAACTTATCATTAAGGGTGCCAGGAGTTTAGCATCTCTGCTCCCTAAGGATCGAGCAATTCTTTCCCATCAACTTATGAAGAAAGATGGAAATGTTTACAGTCCAGCTTCAGCTCAGCCAGAGGGGCCAGACACAGAACACAGGAAGCAGATGACAATGCACCTGTGGTCAAAGTCACCTTTCAATTTCTGAAGGAGTTCAGATTTTACCAAATATCAGGCATGTAACAAAATATGTCCAGTCAAGGGACATGTAAAGGCAACAGAAAATGGTTAAATCAATTATGGAGTGTACTTATGCTATTTGTAAAAACTGGATTTGAGAAAAATGTTCACACATTCATTTGAAAGAAAAGGCTATAAAAATTCTGATTGAAAATGATTTTCAGTTTATTTTCATAGAAATTGAAAAAAAACTAAAAATTAAAGTACATTCTCAAGTTTTATCCATTGACAGGAATACTGAACTCTGTCAAATTATATAATCTTTAGACTTTGAGATCAGAAGTCATTAATCTAATAATCCATCTCTGTTGGAAGGCTGTTCCACAATATTCCTGCCAAGTCCAGGCTCTCTTTGAACATCTCCTCCTTTCTTTGACCTGAATATTAGGTTTTTTAAAAAAATTTATTGAATTTATTGTGGTGACACTAGTTAATCAACTTAACATGGGTTTGATGTGTACAATCCTATAGTGCAATATCTATATATTGCATTGTGTGTTCACCATCCAAAGTCAAATCTCCATCACCATGTTATTTGACTTCCCTAACCCTCCCCTATCTTCTCCTCATTCCCCTTTCCCTCTGGTAACCACTACACTGTTGTCTGTATCTATGCATTTTGTTTTTTTGTCTTGTTTGTTTGTTTGTTGCTTTCAGTTTTATATTCCACATGAGTAAAATCCTATGGTGGTACATATAGACAATGAAATACTACTCAGCCACAAGAAAAGATGAAGTACTGACAGTTGAGACAACATGGATGCACCTTGAGAACATCATCCTAAGTGAAATAAGTCAGATGGAAAAAGTCATGAATATTAGAAATTTGCTTTCAACTGTTAAAAGGAAATCTACCGGCTATAGGTCCTGCCCAGTGGTTGTGTGTTTGAATTTCCCTCCTGTGCACAAGGATGTGCATGAGGCTGGGGTTCTGACAGCCTAAGCCGATAGTGGGATAGGACTGCTGGAAATGGATTCACAAAAAAGAGCTTTTAAAAAAGATGTTAAGAAGCTGACTGAGAACTAGATAGTTTGCGTGAAGCTGTAATCCAGAAGACAGGAGGTGGAATAGGGAAAACTAGTCCTAACTCTCTGGAAACACAACTGGAGAGGATCTGATAGAAAAAGCAGGTGTGGCAGACACGGGGAGGTTCTTGCCCCTGAAGTCTCAGCTCTGCGAGCTATTCAGAAACCCTCTCAGACATAACACATCATGTGCTCATGCCTCTTTAGCTATAAGAAGACTGATGTCCTGAATCCTTTGATACAAAAGCACCATTCTCTTCAAGTGATTCTATAATCTTGAATCCTTTCACTAACCCAGAAATGCTCCTATAAATATGTTGATTATTCTTTATCCATCTTAAAAGTGTGGTTTATGGGACTCAAGTGTCATGTGTTTCAAAGAGCAGTATGGATCAATTCTCTTCCTTCTGTACTCACTAGGCCAACAATGAGTTAGACTTCTTGGCATACATGTTCGTTGACTACCAACGAAATTTCTGTCAATGTCCTTTACATCTATATTTAGGTGCCAGAAATTGGCACAAGGTCACACAGAAAAGGAGAACTGAGATTTTAATTGAGGCCATTTGACTACAAAACCTGAGCTCTTCCCTCCACGTTATGCTGCCCATGTTTTATCCTGGGCTTGTGAATCCTTTCCTTGGAACCACTGGCTAAAAACATGGAGCTTACATTCTAATCTTGGCTCTGCCATTATTACCTACGGAATGTGGAGTTACTTAAACTCTGTCTGGGGCAGACTCCTCCTCTGTAAAATGCAGATCATTTTGTTTTATTTTGAGCACTTGCATATTAATAGCAAATATACCTTCTTTGCAGTGAAGCAGTTGGTCATTGCATTGCACAATCTAGGCCATTCTCCTTTCTGTGCTGGGGGGGAGGGGCACAGTGATGAAAGTGGCTCTAATACATTTTGAGTGCATTTAAGGCCTCAAAACTTAAAACAAATGTATTACCACGGTATATTCTTTAATTAAGTCATGTGAAATGATATTTCAGAGGGGTAGGGGAATGATTGCTTTTACCATTTTGACAGAAAGCAACAGGAAGTCATAATCAATTTATGTGATTAACCTTGAGATGGATATCCTAGAGTGGAATGTGGCTGAGCTTTGTACAAGGTGGAATGAAAAATTCTTTTCCCATAAAATTCATGCGGCCTCAAGGGCTATGACATTTCTTTCCTTTATTAAACACATAACATACCTTCCCCCTCCCTAACACCTTCTGTTTTGCTGTGGTCATGTGCAATTGGCAGAGGGAACAGTAATGTCATATTGTGATGCCTGCAAGCATCAGTGGATACCAACGTGTTCTGGGATGCTCTGACGTTCTGTGAGGAATGGTACAACTCTTCTGAGAAGACCTCAGAATGTTCGCAAAGCCATTTCTGCTTTGCAGCATGCTTAAAGAGAAATTTGGTACTCAGTTGCCAATGCAACTGAAAAACACATGCCTGTAGCTAAGAGTGTAAAACAGTACAATGCTCGTGGAAAAGCAATTTAACATTATTTCTCTCCCAGTGCTGAACTCCGTCGGCAGCAGCATAAAAACCAGGTTCCTGCCCTCCCTAAGGAAAAACAAACTTTTTCCTGTGTTATTTAAAGGTTCTTAATACATTGTGTACCAGGAACCTTTAAGAAAGTCATACACTCTGCTTCTTAACATGCATATACTAGTATGCCAAGAAGTTCAGTTCAAAGTTCTCCAAAAGATAAAAAATAGCCATTAAAAATATTTCTCAATCTGTATGTATGTTAAAAAAGAAAGAATAAAATTTCTGAAGACATTTGAAAATACTTACAAAACAGGGAAAAGCATGATAAAATACTCTACAAATTGTAGGTTCCAGGGCATTGATGAAATAATATTCATACTCAGGGTGACTCCTCCAAACTCAGTATATTCTGAGTGCTATATTTAGCAGTATAGTTAGAGATGCTTTTAGTTCTTTGATTCGAACTTTCACATTATTTTCCAAATTTTCCATACTATATAACAATTACTTAAACAGGAAGAGGAAAGGGGGATTTTTAAAAAAATGTTGAAAAAGGGAAAGGAATTCAGTCTCTTTCATTGCTAGTTCTCCTGACTCTGGATTCAAAACACGACTTTATAACCTGCTGTATCGTTCAAACACTGCAGCAGATTTACTGCTTCACTTACCTGCCAGTGTATGAAGAAAAAATATCCAGCGCCATTATTCTTCCCGATTGTTGCCCCAAGCTGATTCTGAACTCTTCCAAATGTTCTGCAGGCACGTAAGTAATTCTGGAATAGAACATAATCCATGAAAGCAAAGGGCAGTAAAAGTTTTGTTTCACTGCTAGGAAAAGCTTCCAAAACATAGAAATAAAATTATATTGTCTCTTCATCCCTACTTTTTCCACACAAATCCTTTAATCAGCTTACTCTGCAGAGAATCCAAACTTTAAAAAGACAGAGTATTCTACAAGTAAGAATAACAACAGAAATTAAAATTTAAAGTGCTGTTGATAAATTTTGTGTTTAGCAATTATCATATAGGGGAGAGAAACAACATTATTGATATTTCTAAAGGAGAAGACTAAAATGACATTTTGAAATCATAAAGATCTTAAATCCTTTGGAAACTGTCAGTAATAACATTAATTTCATCTAAAGGTTCTTGGTTTCCTTAGCAGAAACAAATGAGGTGTATGCTATTAAAACACTGGGTATCACAAACAACTTTACATTCTTCCATAATGCATAATCAATTATGGATATTGACAATCGATATTAATCACTATATATTCGCTCTATTGTTATGAACTCTCAGGTCTGAAGTTTAGCCATTATGAGTGTATGGACAGACTCACTAATTTGTGGTAACTTCTTATACGTTCATTTTGGTTTCAGAGAAAAGCCTATTATTTATACTTGAGTGGTCATTTACTAATTTAAAAAGTACGGGCTGAATGCCTACCTAGGAAGAGTGAGTTAGATGCTGACTACAAATGTAAGGTTTAGAAAATGACTTTTGAGGATTCACATTCCCTATTGTCCTATAAGGCTTTATATTTATAGTTGATATACTTGTTTAAGTGGGTTGGCCCAAGATCCTCAAATTAATAAATAGTAAGGCAAGAGAAATACCGTATTTGAAGCCAGTTCAACATGTCTGTACAAAATACACACACACACACACACACACACACACACACACACAAAGTATGCAATGTAAAAACCATGATTAGCAAACCATCTATCCATAACTTATGCATGAAGACAGTATGTATTAAAACCTTAGCACTGGAGAGCAAGGATAAAAGAATTGCCTTTTATGTTCTAATAAAGTAAGAATTATATCAATGTCATAACTTATTGAGAAGGACATATAGTTTCAGATATATTGCTTATTCCATAAAAGCATCCACCCTGTGAGTTCACTTAGATTTGGAGTCAGAAGACACAGTTCTTTTGCTCATCAGGAATGTGATGGGAAGATCAATCACCACAATTGCATTGCCATATACTCAGTCACAAAAAGGACATCGCTTTTTACGAGGCAATCGTAAGCTGAAAAGTATAATATGAATGTAAGGCAGTGTTCAATCAGGGCATCAGCTAGTCTCGTCACACCTGACTAACATGACAAAATCTGTGGACCCTTGGGAATCTCTTCATGACACTTAACTCAAGGATCAAAAAATGAAGCAGAAACCGCTATGGAGGACAGTGTGGAGGCTCCTCAGAAAACTGGGAATGGAGTTACCAATTTGGAAACCTTAGTCCACAAAGACTTATGAACCCCAATCTTCATCACAACACTGTTCATGGTGCCCAAGTCATAGAAACAACCAAAGTGCCGCTCTATAGATAACTGGACAAAGCAGCTGTGGTGCATATACAATGCAATATTACTCAGCCATAAGGAAAGATGAAATATTGCCATTTGTGACAAAATGAATGAACCCTGAGACTGTCATGCTAAGTGAAATAAGTCAGACAGAAAAAAACAAGAACCATATGACTTTACTCATGTGTGGAATATAAAACTGAAAGCAACAAAGAAACAAAAACTCATGGACACCATCAATAGCTTAGTGGGGAGGGGGTGGGAGAAGAGGGATGGGGGAGTCAAATACACAGTGATGGAAAGAGAACTGACTCTGGGTGGTGAACACATAATGCAACACATAGACGATGCACTGTAGAACTGTACAGCTGAAACCTATGTCATTTTTACTAACCAATGTCACCCCTAAATTTAACAAACAAATAAACAAACAAACAAAGCAAAAGAAAAAAATAGAAAGAAAAACAAAGCAAAAAGCACAGTTCAGAGGACTTAGGACCAGGCTGGGTAAGAGAGTTGCAGTCTAATTCTGGCCCTACTTAATTTACTCATCTCTAAAAATACCTGCTCTGTGGTATTAAAAATATATTGAACTGTAAGCTTACATTTAACCTTTGAAAACTAATGAGTCTAAAACATACAACACATTATGCTGGGGAAGAAGATTTAACTTTATTTTACACAAAGAAAAATTAAAGATAAACATAAAACCCCAAACCTGAAAAGCCTATTCAAGAAAACTATTATGATTTCTGAAGAACCAATGACAGTAATACTTGTAAATAAAACTGTACGAAAAACAGCCAGGAAGAGGTGAGGGGGAAAAGCTAGAACACAACAGTGAACATAATAGTCATTTCAAAGTATTTAATTTTTTAACTGGGTTGAGAAGAAAAAGAAGTTTCTATCCCTAACAATATTGAAGTAAATTTTCCTGTGTATTTGTTCAAAGTTGGTTTTCCTTTTAGCAGAGGGTGAGGAAGGGGGATATTTACAAATATTTTTTTGATATTTTAGATAACAGTGAAAAAGGGGAAAATGAGGCAGTTTTCATAAATACGAGGTAGCTTAATTCAGATGTTAAGGCCATCAGAACAAGCATCCCACAATGCAACGCACATGTGATACGAATACACACATCCTCCCAATCACCAAGGACGAACATCCAGCCTACATTATGAACTGCAGAAACACACCAAAAATGCTTATTTGAGAGAAATGTTAAAAGATTCTTAAACATAAACTAACCTTTGGTTACACACAGAGTGAAAGAAAAAAGACTACTATTACTGATGCCAAAATGTGACACGGCTCTTAACCCAGAGACTGTCCTGTGCCTGTACACACAGACAGGATCGGCCCCGACAAAGGAGCTTACAAGCTTCGTAGTCAGAAAATATGATTTTCAAATGAGTTCACAATCATCAGTGCAATATGAAATGAAACAATCTCAGAGCTCGGTTGGAACTTACGTTCTGACATAAATGAAGGGGGGGGAAAGCAAAAACATACACACTGAATGTGTATCTGGATCTACCCTGCATCGGGACATTACAAAAGCATAAAATGGTTTTCACAGACAAGTTGTAACACACAGACATAATGAGCTTTTGAATCACCGATACTCACACATAAAAGGGGGCTCGATCATCAGCAGGTGCTGTAGAAAATCTAGAATGTGAAGCATACGCCGCGGCATCTTTTTACAATGGTGTTAACAAATGTCAATGTCTTGGGCTGAATGTGAGATGCATACATATGTAGTTAAAAGTGGGTGCTCCTGGTTGTTTTTTTTACCCCTTTCCACCTCCCTCCTACTTACACCTCCCCCAGAAAAGCATCTGCTCTTTACTGGTGTCTATAGCAGTGATTATTAACAAGCACAGAAAAATGTAACTGCAATCAATCTTTCATTTCTTGATCAGGAATTCATCCCACACGTTAGGTTAAGGCAGGTGAATTCTGATTCAGCTCGGTAATTATCTGGCAGATGTTACAAGCAGCTGCCGCTAAGCGTAAACCCTGGCTATTATTGCAGAAATATAAAGGCTCCTGGCAGGGTGGAGTGAGAAGTGAAACAGAATGCATTCTGGTGAGGCTTCACATCTGGTTTTCCATAGAAAATAATGAAACCTGGAACTTACACTGGCTGTTCTTCAACTCTTGAAACTCAAATTATCTACCCAGGCATGCATGAAGGCGCACACACACAGTTCCTAGCTATCTATCTTAAAAAGCAAAAAACCAGTGCCTTGTCTCAATAAGCAATGCTTTTCCTAAAACCAAATAATTGTGTAACTGAATCATTTAGCCTTTTTTAAGTCCCACTTAGAGTCCTCTAACCACCACTCCAGATTAAGCTAGGTTCAGAAAAAGAGATAAAGGAGAAGAAATAGGGTGGGGTGGGGTGGTGGTGGTGGAACCTAAATCCAGGCAATGACTACAAAGCTTAATTGGCCAGTGGTTCCATTCTGAGTAAGGCGAGGCCTAACCTTTCCTTTGGGGAGGATTACTCAAATAGCTTCCTAGGTAATTCTAAACCTTTTGTTTCATGAAAGCAAGAGCTCAGGAGGGCAGAGAGCCAAAACGCTTTATGCAAAATGCATGGAAGGTGCTGCTCAGCCCTGGTCAACCTAAATGGCTATTTGTTTTTTCATTTAACACATTTCTCTGAAAAACTATTCTAATTTCTTTCCACCCTTTACCCCATGAGTCAAACCATGACCATTTACATCACAGCTTTAGTAGAACACTTGAGAAGGAATCAATGTGTTCTGATGGTAAGTCTGAGAGTGTACATCTAGTCAGCGTGTGAGAAAGAGATCGCTGACAGATTTACTGACTGACTTCCAGAGGTGGGAAGCTTGTGATCGTTTTTCTTATTTTCTGTTATTAACATAAGATACTAGAATACATTGTGCCTCCTGGGGTCCTCAAGCAACTGTCTATGAAGCTAGCTAGCTCTCTAGAAACCCTTCAAAGTCATTAATAAAGCTGCTGTTCACATGAAAGGGGAAATTTTGGTGCTGAGTCAGAAGGCAGCAAAACAAACAAAAGCAAATGAAAAGCAAAACACAACAAACAACAATAACAAAAGTGAGGAAAGGAGAAAAAAGACTTTTGGAACTTGAAAACGTGCCTAACAACTTTTCTCCAGCTGACTAGATGCATGACTTAGGTCAAATCAATGTCGAAATGTTCTTATTTTTTGGCAACCTTTTAAGTTCTGCAATGCATTAGAACTGAGCAATAAGGTAGAATCAAGCACCAATTATGGGGCTCAGAGACCTACGTCAGCGCTCATAGCATAACATGGGCATTATCACGTACTAAGTCAAGTGTTCAGTTACTAGGTCACCTGCATGTTCTATTACATATAAGCTATGTAAGCTAAAATCCTTGCCATAAAGCATGTCCATGTGGATGAATATCATTCACCTTTTAAGCAAAAGAAATGGACATTGGATCTCAAGTGGTGAGGAAAGCACTTGAAGTTTCTTTTTATTTTTTAATTTAGAGGCCTTGACATTTTTAGTAATGTTCACTTGTACTCGCATTATTAATAAGATAATTAAAGATCTGTCACAGATCTGATGCTCTATTCCATTATAAAATAAAAGTCAAAAGGTTTTCAAAAATGTGAAAGCCTATTAGTGAAATTCTGCCTCAATATTATTTTTTATAAAACAGCAGAATCCACTCCAGTGTATATTTTCCGATTTTTTTAATGATGGCAGAACGAAAAACAGATTGTAAATACCTAAGCTCTCGCAATACCAACTTTGCAAAACAATATAGAATGCAGTCAATCAAACAGCATTAATACAAAAAGTCTCTCATAACAGTAATCGTATCAATTTAAGGTAAACAATCTTTCTCTGAGTTCTTACTTTACTGTTTTATCCCATATACATTAACTACAAACATTCAATGCTGATGCTAGAGGAAGAAATTGATAAGGTATGACAGTAGAGTCACGAACCAATTTTTATGGTGGTTCATAAAATGTTTAGTGACCTAAAAACCAAACACACAAATGAGGTGCTTTCTTAGCACATTATGGGATTATGTGACAGTTTAATAAGCACTTCCTGAAAAAATATCCTATATGGCCTACAATCACATATGCACATCCACATACTGGTGACTTCTCTTGAACCATGAGGTAGTTCAACAAAGGTAAATTATGGGTCAGAAGAGCACTATTCTATGTGATCTTTTCCATTCCTGGCTTAGCTCTATACAGATCAATTAGGGAGTGCATAATTCCTTATATTGAGGCCAATCCAAATTTCTTTAAAAGATCCTAAGAGTGGACCCTCCTGCTCTGTGAGAGAAGTCTCATCTCTCTCACTTTAAGGTTTTTGTAGAAATCACTGGAGGAGTAAAATTAAAAAAGAGAAAGCAACATGTTTTAAAATACTTCAACACTGTTATTTTTAAAGAGACTATTATCAAGAACTATTCAGAATAGTGAAATTCTTACGTGATTCACATTAAATAAATATATAATTTTTGCATGTCAAACAGAGATATATACTTAAAAAAAAAATTCTGATTAATGAATTGAATTGCCTGATTTTCCTAAGCCAAACTGGGGTCCCAATACTTACTTTATGTCAGGACCAATGAGAGAGTGTCTTCTCAACATGGCTCGTGCCTGGGCATTGGTTAAATTAACAGTCGATTCCTCATTAATGGACAAGATGCAGTCCCCAACGGCAATTCGGCCATCTCGACTGATGGCGCCTCCGTGAATAATGCTTCGAACAATCATCCCCAAGCCGTCCTTATTAGCACTTACAGTCATCCCTATGGCAATGGAGGAACACAGATATGAATTAAATATTTGGCTTTTAAATTCATTTTAATTTGAATATATTAAAATATATTCTATGGGTTCAGAGGTAAAAGATCAGCACTATCGTTTTTAGCCAATAAAAGACAATCAAAAGGAAAAAAAAAACAAGTTAGTTTCTAACAAAAAATGTATTTAAACTAAATTTGGAAATGCTTGTGAAATTACATCTAGAGAGTGACACTCCATGTTGAAATACACTGGAGATGAAATAGGTCTACACTGGAGTTAATGTAAGTTAGGATATTTGATGTGTTTCCCCTTAAATAAAAAGCTTTCCCAGGGAGACTATTTTGACAGTATCAAGTGACTTTTATAATAGTAATTTATCTCTTATACATCTAAGAGAATAAACAACAAGGCTACAAATAAAAAATTTAACTTCAATAAATTAAAGTCTGTGCCACTCCCTTGTTTTCAAATCATTTTTCATTCAGTATAGGAGGGCTGTCTGCAAAGTATCCAGCCATGTAATATGAAAAATAGAGAAATTCATGGCTGGATTTTTTTCAGACAGCCCTCATGTATTTACAATATGCTTACTATGTGCCAAGTACAATGACAGATGCTCAAGATAAAAAAAGCTTAACACAGAATTCCTAACATCAAGAAGCTTGTATTCCACTCTTACCATCCGTGCCTATCACAGTGCCTGACTGCGCAGGAGTCTGTTGAACAGAACTGAACTTAATTCTAATCCATTCCCATTTTATCTCCAAACTTGAACTTCTATCACCTCCAGATCTGGATATGTAATTGCCCTCCCGACACGTTCCCTGGAGGACTAATAGGAAACGCAACCTTAGGACGTACAAATTTGAACTTAGAGATTCAGTTTTATGTTTCTTCTGCCTTGTCGTAGGGCTCCATCTGGCTTCCCGTTTCGGTGGTGTGCCACAAGTGTACTCTCCACTACTCCAGGCAGAAATGCTGGGGCCAGTCTTGACTCCTACCTCTTTCTCAACTCTCACAAGTAATCCAGCACCAAGTCCTGTCATTTCTATCTTCAATCCCTTCACCTTTCTCCATATCCACATGAACCTTAGACCCAGTCAGCATCTCCTATTGCTGCTTTTCAAAATAGCCTAATCAATGTCCTGGCTTTTGGTGCAGTCTCCTTGCAGCAGACAGTGATCACTGAACAAAGACAAATCCCATGACATCCCTCCCTTGCTAACAGTGCTGTAGTAACTTCCTGTTACGCTGATACACAACACACCGACTTGACTGGCTAATAGGGCACTGCTGGCCTGGTCCTCTCACCTGCAACCTTCTTTGTGCCATGTCTTTCTGGGCTCCCCGAGTTCCAGCAACTTCTTTCAGAAATATACCTAGTATCCTCTCATTTCAGAGCCTTTCCCCTGCTGCACTCTTTCAGCAGTTCTTACACAATAACTCCTACTTACATCTCACTTTCTCAAAAGAGGTTTCTCAACAAACTTCAGCGGAATTAACGCTCCCTTCTCGTTCTACCTTTCCTTTTCAAAAATATAAAACTTACAGAAATCATGTCAAAACTTTCTATAAGATAATATTAATCACCTAAGTTCTGCAGCTTAAGTTTGACATTACTATTAAACGTAATACATCAGAACTATAACTAAATATAAATTCTCCGCTATAATTCTCCATTTAGCTGCTATTGGTAGTACCCAGCCATCACGAAATGGAACAAAATATAGAATGAGACACAGACTAGAATCCCACTCACCAAGTAAGCACTGCTGAACTTCTAGACCAAGTCCCATACTTAACACAAGACCCTGCCATAACATATCAATGTAAAGGGTACTGATTGGTTACATCATAGGAGCAAGAGCTCTGATGTAGAGTTAAACAGAGTCCTGGACTACACTCCACATTTAGGGTAACTAATCTAACATCCTATTTATCTCCACAGAAGCACTAGGGACAGAGCTGATCACCTGACTGCTTAACACAAAGGAAAGAACAAATGTGCTCTGTCTCAATATAGCTTTAGTTACTGTAATTAGGATTTTATTTTTACAGGAAGCCTTCTTTGCCCAATTCAGAAGATTTTGTGATTATTAACTAGCTGCAACCCCTTATGGATAAGAGAGGACACAAAAATCCTGCCACCTGGAAAGGACTACTGAATAACTTGCATTTATATTTTGGTGGTGGCACACCTGGCTGTCTTTTAGTCTTCATTTCAGTGAATGAAAGACATTAAACACAAACTGACTTCTGCATAACTGGTAATATTCAAAGAAACTAATAATTTGCTTTTCTAAAGAATTTAGAATTCCAAATTGCTGACTTTTCATTTTCTAAGAATTCCTTTTCTGATTTGCTGTTTCATGCACAAACAATTCATATATCTTGCACTTGACTGTAAATGAGGCTCCTGAATACTTTCAAATAATTAAGAGACTGAAGGATTTGAGCTAGTCTGAACTAAACAAACCTGTTAACCATTTCAGGAAAAGTAATTGAGTAAAAACTGCAAGGAAATTTTTATAACATCTATTTTTCTATCTATAGCCAAAAATATCAAAACCAAGTCCCATATTTCCTCTTTGGGAGGTGGTTGGGCAGAAAAGTAGACATGTTAAAAAAAAGGTACTTACCTAGGCTGGAATTGCCTTTTGCTATAGTAATGGTCCTCTCAAAAGATTCTCTGGGCATAGTTTGAAGCATGACACACTCGGCAGGAGAGGCCAGGGAGCTCTGTTGATTTAAGAACTCAGAGCCCTGATGGAAAGAAAAAATAATCACATGAAAAGGAAAACTAGACTTTGGAGTATGATTTCAACATCACATACTCTGTAATGGATTGTGCCTTATTCAACAAGGTATCTATAACCAAACAAAACAAGTTCATAGGTTGGCTTCTGAAAAATTTCAACGTCAGGAGAGCACTGGCTCTAAATGGGATTAGTCAGACTACTCTGACATTTCACTATCTCTAACCTCATCGTAAGCAAACCGTATCTTTAAAATGTTACCTTTCCAGTTGAATCACGTAGCAGGGAAGAAGTACGTTCTGTATTTGATATAATTCCATTTGCTCGGCGAGATTCAGTCCTGGCTCTTGTGTTTTCACATTCGTATTGTTGTTCAATAGCATTTGCAGGTGTAAAATCACTTACGGTAAAGCCAGAAGCAGATCCCATACTCAAGTCCACTGAAGGTGAACTCTCATCCTGTCTTTGCAGGGTATTTTGGGGGTATAGTTTCTCTAAGGACATGTGCAGATCAAGTACTGAATCTGAAGAATTTTCAGTAACATCCTGATTAAAGAAGAAAAAATAAAACATTTATGGCCAGAATTACACCAATGTGTTTTGTAAGACCATTTTTTAATGAACAACTACAGTGAAAAGGCAAAACAAAATCTAACTATTCACACTCAAAAACCATTAGCAAACATAAAAATTCATCACTTGGTTGACAGTCTGCGTATCTTTATTTTTATAAATGCTTTTAAATACGTTTCCTGAAAATCATACCTCTCATTTCTACTGAGTTATACCTGTGCAATATACTGGACATAAGATTACTGAGATACAATATTATGCTCAATTCACAAATAAAGTCATTCAGAGTTCGACCTGCGTGAAAAAGCAAGTAACTTGTATTTCCAATGTCCAAATCTTATTTAAATAGTTCATTTCATATTGGTCTAAGTTCTGATTTATTACAAGATCAAGGGCATAAAAGAAATGAAAATGATTCAAATTCACAGGCATTTATGGAGAATGGAAAATCATACTATTCATATTATTATAGAGAAAATTTTCATAAATATTCTGCAAGCTATAACAGAGGAAATACTAAGAAGGGTTATCATTAAGATATCAGTTCTAATTCAGACTTTCTCATTAACAATCTGTACATCACAGGACCTCTTTTGGCTTTAAATTAATTACTAAAATTCCCTGAAACTCTAAAATTCTATAGCTCTACATAAGCACATGTATTTCCTTACAACAGATATACCATATCATTTGTGTGCTTTGAGCAAGCAATTGCTCCATGAACTGCTGCTGAACAAACACATCAATTTTTCCTTCAAGTCTTTGATATGTTTAAAGTATAAAAGCAGTGCATGAATACATCATCACTGGAAAAGATTCAAGCCATCCAGATGAATACTGTGTATCCACATAGAGTACAATATTAAAGTCTTCCATTATGGCACCTACTTTTTAGTCCTTTCCCCATTAAAAATAGCTGGCTTCACCTGTGTGTTTATTCACCAGATTTTAAAACACATTTGCACAATATATACAAACAAGTACAAATGCACACATTTACACATTCATGCACACATACATATACAATTTTAAAACCCAAACAGAGCCATATACTACACAGGTTTTTACTTGTTCTTCTGAAGTATCTTTAAACGTTGACAGGAAAGAGTCCCATGTCAGTAAATAAAAGTCAATTTCCATCTTCTTATGGCTACAAAATACCCTAAGTATGAAAAGACTGGAGTGTAGACTCTGCAGCCAGGCTGCCTGGGGGGTTCAGATGCTGGCTTCACCATGAGTTAACTCCTTGAGCTTTGGCAACTTTTTAAATATACTCTGTGCCCTGCCTGGTTCCTTCATCTATTAATTAAGGAAAATATAGAACCTTGTACAGGACTGTTGGGAGGACAGGGAGAGTGAAAAGCATAACTACTAAAAACATGCCTCACGTAATAGACTAGTAATTCTTAGCCACTGCTGTTACTTTTATTGCACATCTCTGTGGACCTGTGAAAATTTACTTAGCATGAACTCCTACGATGAGAGCTGTGGGTCAAATGATGTGCACACTTAGAATGCTGGTATATATTGCCAAATAGTCTTCCAATTTTCTCTCACAAAGAGACCATGGGAGTACCTACTACCTATTAACTAATCCTGACAATCTTAAATTAGTTTGGTAATTCAATCTGTAAGAAATATATGCATTGGTGTTTCAGTGTTTTACTATGTGTGTCTATGACAATTAGTGAGGCCATGCCATTTGTCTATCTCCTGTGAACAATCTCTTCATATACTTCATCAAAGTTTTTATCAACTAGTTTTCACTTATTGTCATCAACATATTCTGAATATAAAGTGTTTGTGATACATACTGCAAGTATGTTTCCAGCTTGTTACTTCTCATTTACACTTGTGTAATATATATATATATATATATATATATATATATATATATATACACACACACACACACACACATATATATAAAGTTAAATTCTTTATGAATTCAAGAATTCATTATATAATTCTTAATAAAATTTTTCAACATTTTTTGTGTTCCAGTTATGTCATTTAATAAGTCCCTCTTCTGTACAAAGTAAATGAAATGCTTTCTAGTATTTTTCTTCTAATTTATAAATGTTTTGTTTTTAGATTCACTTTCAAGCCATCTAGAATTTATTTCGGGGTATGGTGTGAGATATCAGCATCTCTTTTCATTTTTTTTTAAGAGGCTAATCAATTGTTCCAATACAATTTATTACACTTCCTCAATCAAGTTTTCATCTCTCCTGAATTAACAAATATTCCTGGTAAAAAGAATATTATACAAGCAATTAAAAATCTTTAGAATCCTCAGGAACAAATGATAGGAAAGTATCATCCTCTACACTCTTAGAGCCTAAATCAGGGGTGTCCAACCATTTGCTTCCCTGGGCCACATTGGAAGAAGAACTGTCTTGGGTCACACATAAAATCCACTAACTTTAGCTGATGAGTTTAAAAAAAAAACGGTCCATGCATAATTTTTGTGATGTTTTAAGAAAGTTGACAAATTTGTGTTGAGTTACATTCAAAGCTGTCCTGGGCCACATGCAGCCCGTGGGCCACAGGTTGGACAAGCATAGCCTAAACTATAACCTCATTCACCCAACTTTGTTATTTTAGTTTTATGAAAAATAATAGCATATTTACTATAGAAATCCCTTAGCTTCTACACTACTAATTATAATAAATTAGCAGTAAATCATCTCTCCCACTCCCTAAATAAAGATAACAATAAAAACTACTTTTTATCAGAAAAAGAGATCAAGCTACCTTTTTGCTGGGGTTTACTGTAAATCATGTAAGAGAAACTGCCATGCATTATTCATGAAGGAGTTAACACAGACACACAGAAAAGAAAGAGCTAATCAACACAGCAGACAACATACGCCTACTTAGGAAACGTTTCTGGTTGCTGAACAACCAACTAAGTTTTATTTTTAAAAGTCTTATGTATCTAAAAGAAAAGCAGTTCTTCCTCCATGTATGTCCAAAAATAACTACAATTTCCCAGTGCAACCTGGTATCTAAATGAAGTTGAAATACCAAAATTCCACCTTAATATGTGCCTCCACTTGATATATTCTCATGCACTGGAAAAAAATGGGGAAGGGGTTAAATAAAAAAGTCAAATGTACTTCAAAAGAGTATTTTTAAAGCACAACGGAAAGCTCTATTATTTTAAGTGTAACGAACAAGTTAAGATTATATTTGGACATATTATTTATCCAGATAACATTTACAGAGAGTAGCTAAATACTTAAGCATTCACTGGACACAACCTGCTTATTTTTAATAAGCAGTCCACCACAGAAGTCCTCTTAATAGTTTTGAAAAATAAACTGTAAGAACAGCTGCTCCAGCTTACATTGTTCTGCCACTCCTTCGGAGACAGGGTGCACTTCCTTTATCATTTATACACTGACCCTATTCAGTAAAAAGGCAACATGTTTTATACTTTTGAAAGCTTGCAGTTTGGTCACTAAGATTTCTACAATCATTCTCATCATCTTGACTAGAGTGACTTAGTTAGTTTTTGATACTAACCCTCTTCTCCAATACATATTTTAAACATGAGGTAAAGGCAGCAACATTTTATGCTATAGAAGGACTGCAAATGTAGATTTGTAGGATTTTTTTTAATATCATGGAATCCCTTAGCTGTGTTTGGTGTACAAGGTGAAAAAGGGGGTTTCTATCTTGACAAACAGAGTTCAGTGTGAACCAGAATCAACAGCACTTCCTAGGGGTATGAATATTCAGAAATGAAGGACATGTACCACACTAGCAATCATGTCATCCCTGCAGCAAGGGTGAGAACGTGGGTATACAAGAGAGTGTGGGGTATGCGAGTGAGATCAGGAGTAGAAGGGGAGACTAATTACAGAGCTATTAAATTTTTATTGGGTGTAGTTTTAAGCCAAAATAGGAAAAAACTAAATGAAAGCATCCTTTGCCCCCAAATATGTTGACCTTATAAACAAAACTATACAAGTCTTTAAGTTTGAAAACAATTATGTCTGCATTTTATGTTTTTGGTGGTGACAAGGAAAAGGGGAAGAAAAGATTAATAAAAAAATTAAAACCTAGAACAATACGAAGAAAGACCCCAGTGGCTTTTTCCCTTTATTATTCACATGGCAATGACTTTCCTCTATTAACGCAAATGCCATGGAAGCAGCTACATGTTTCAGATTTGTGAGTAATGGTTATTTCCCTTAAATCCCTACATGATAATGAATCAAATTAAGCCAACATCATTCCTTTAAAAAGAAAAAAGAGCAGAATGGGCTTCCTGATGGGGGAATCTCGTGCAGAGGAGCTCCACTTATGGCTGGAGTCCTCTGGTGTCTAAGTTATGCCAAGGCCCAGGCTCTGCAACTATGGGTGAGGCCTTCGTTCAGGATGAGTTCTTGCTCTGCGTGACCAGATTTCAACACCCGCTAGCACACCTGACCAAAGTAAAAAGACCTCTCATTAGGGTAAGGAGACAGGTAAGATTACTTTAAGCAAACTCCAAGATTGGTACATATGCAGCAAAGTAAAAAACGTGAGGAATCACTGAGATCCTCGTGTTCTATTTCATTTTTCTTTCAAATCCATATGGAGGCTTCTGCTCTTTAAAATACCACACAACCTCATTTGATCAATTAAAAAGTCCTAAAGTGAGCTCACTTTTCTTTAAGAAGAATGGTCAATTCCAAATTCCATAACAAACTGCCATTCTGTTTCTTTAAAGTAAATTTAGTGCGAAGAAACAAAAAGATGTATGCATCATCTATTTTGTCTTTATTTACATACAATTTTCTAGTAAATATCTAGATGTAGGAACAGGCCTACCTACTTTCAAAGAAAACTAAAAGCACATGGGGGTTTCACAATTTGTTTTAAAATACCTTTATTAACATTTTTTTGTTTTGCAGCTTAAATATTTCAGTTGATAAACCAGCTTGCCAAAATTTGCTCCAACAAAAGAGCAAACTGCTTTGGGAAACAAACAAACAAAAAAAGGAGGCAAACAGACTTCCATAAGCCAAAATGCTGTACTCCATACAGCCTGTAAAATACATGCTTCTCAGTACGCAGACTGTGTAATCCCTTTAAGTAACAATTACTAAATTAAACAATGCAATCTGTCCACTGACAAGAAGTGTGCTATGCTTTGGATTAGGAGATTCCATTAGGAGATGAACTCAGTTTCCAGCCTGAGGCCAGGAAAGCCTTAAGGTGGGCCAGGCTGGACCCAGCCAGCCAGCCGGTCTCAGGTGTGGGGAAAAGGGAGCAGCTGCAAACCAGTTCAAAGAGGGAGCCCAGCATCCTTTGCAAGGATAACGGATGCACCTTGAACATAAAAGAAAATGCTTTGAAATGTGCTGGCTAAAATGTCATTTATTAATCAGCGAAGGAGGAGAACTGGGCTACACCTATGAAAATTCTACTTTCCAACTTATTCATAGAGTCAGATTGCCTTCCCACTGAATTTAATTTATGTGGAAAATATGTATTTTATATACTTAAGAAAGCACTGTCCAGTCTTCTTGTCTTTTATTTATGGTATAATTCCAACATTAAAAAATAAAGAAAATATATCCATGTATGAACTCTTTGCCCAGATTTAATAGCTATTAACTTTTTGTCATATTTTCTTCAATCTCTTTCTTCTAAAAATGATATAATAATGTATTACAGATACAGCTAAATTTCCATGCTTTCTTTTTTCTCCAAGAATAACTTCTTCCCTTAAATTGAGAAGTAACATTCCCACACATTTTTAGGTTTTTTTAATACATACACTCACACACACACTCATAAAATTACACTGCATTGCTCTGTATTTCAATGTCTACAAAACAGAAACAACTCCAACAAATCAACAGAAATAAAAATGAAAGACGTGAAGAGGCCATTCTTGAAAGTGAAAGTCAAATGGCCAATATATGAAAAAGTGCTTACCCTCACTAGTAACCAGGAACCCCAAATTAAAATAATCAGATACCATTGTACACCCAAAAGATTGTATAGGTTTTAAAATATCACGTGTTAAACATTATAGAGCATGTCACCAAGAAAATAAATGGCTGGAGATTTATGCCAATAAATCTATTTGTAAAATATAAATGGCACAGATATGTCAAATAGTAACTAAATTCTTCATTTATATCCAGTGACTTAAACATACTTTGCCATTCACTGTGATTTTTATGTATTTTTTGGCATCATTTTAAATAAAAACACATGACAGCATTAAATTTAACTTAGCTAGTAAATACTAAATTAATGCAAGAACTATTTTACTATCCATCTTTGCATGAAATCCAGTTTTAAAACCATTAGGAAAACAGCTACTTTTGTAACTTTTCCAAAGTACACACAGCTAAAAACATGATTTGAGAAACACACTTCATTAATGTTTTTCCTTATTAACACAGAGCTTTGGGTTAGACACAAGGGTCAGAGCTTTGGACCCTTGTGTCTATCATTTTGTATCACAGACCCTGGGATTAAACAGTTTCTAGGTCTTGAAAAGCCACCCAATCAATACTATCTAAGTGCAACTATACTTTAATCTGATGATGAATCCATGAATGGAGAAACATAATGTCTCTAACATGCTATTCCTACAACTCCCCACAAGCAATGACCTCCGGAAAACTACACGCTAGGTTCTCCCATAAGTAAAACAGCATTTCCTTTGTACCTTGGGAGAAGGTGGGAGGGAGGGGCCATAGTTCAGGCCATCACTACAAGTACTGCCAGGAAGAGATAAAAGAGAAGCTTGAGCAGAGTAGATACTGTCATTATCAGGAGAGTACTGAGACTCAAATGCAGACTCATCTGCTAAGTCAGCACCATGTGTGTCCACCTAGGAATACAAACAATAACATCAGTTGGAAATTCTGTTCTAGCACATGTATGACAAAGTGTCCACTTGAGACTAAATGGAATACCGGTATCATTCCTTTGTCTATTCTATTTTCTACATGACCTCCTCAACATACCAGGGACTGACTAACACCCCAGAATGAGGACGGACTGCCCATCTGCAGCAGAGGTTGCTGGGATCGAAGATTATTTTATACCATCAATAAAAGGGCTAAAGGTAACAAGTAACAAAGAGCCTGGATCAACTGTAAGTATCAATAGTTCCATAAGTAAAAAAGAAATACTTGTTTTTCTTTTCCAGTTGAGATTATTTTTTAATGACACCTGCCCAATTCCTAGAATTGTATAATAAAATAAATGAGGTCATCACTTTTCCTATTCTACTAAAATAACTTATTCAATAGGGAAGCTAGGCAATCATCTATTTGTAAAGGTCACTAAGACAATGTATTTTGTTTAAACTACCTTTAACTAGATTTTAGAACAATTCAAGTTACAGATCTAGAACTTGATGTTGATCATCAGAAATCGAAGAGAAAATCTGTCCCTTCATGCTGAAATTATACCAATAAACAACAGGCCTAACTATAATGTGGTTATTGTGAAGCTTTAAGTTGTAAACTGCTACTGGAAAATTCATATAGAGAATTTCACTACATATTATCTGAAAATCTTACTACTGTCTTCTGAGGCAGAACCCAGTGAAAGAATCAAGACAGGATCAGCTGGACGCTGTTCTTAAAATTCACTCACTGTTACGCCTCAGAATAGGGAGAACTGACATAAATCCACATAAGTGCCCTTGTCCAGTATTACCAGTATTTTCTTGGGGTTTTTTATTAAATTTATTGGGGTGACACTGGTTAGTAAACATTACATAGGTTCCAGGTATACAATGCTACAATACATGATCTATGCGTTGTATTATGTGTTCATCACCCAGAGTCAGTTCTCTTTCCATCACCATGTATTTGTGTCCCTGTCCCTGTTGCCCACACCTGGCCCCTGGTATTTTCTGTTTTAATAGCAAGATCGCGTATGTTTTATTTCTTTGTGGTTTCTTACATATTTAGCCAGGAGGAGTTACAAGCATTATAACAAGATACCAGGTCACATTCTTACAAAAACGTGGTTAAGAATACTGATGGGCCATTTCAAAATGAACCTCTCTCTAATAATAAATTTGTAACACATGTTCAAATTCACTAGTAAGTAACTACATGGAAGTTTACCATTTACAAATGTACATTATGTACAACAATCTAAACAGTAAATATTTAACATTTGCTATCTAGATAGATATTAACTAAGGCTTGAGTCAAGGATTACAATAGAAAAATAAGTGTTTTAAGTAACATTAAAAAATATCTCAAAAATATTGTATACCTTTCATTAATGCCTTAGAATTTTAAGAGAGCTCCTAATAATCAATTCATCAAATTACTGTAGAAATAAAAACAACAGGGCCCAGAAAAGCTGAGTGACCATTATAGTTAGTTATGGAGAAGGCAGAGGACACCTACTACCATGAGATGCCGAGTTCACAGAAAGTGCGACTGATCTTTTTGACGGGCCTTCAGTTAAGGCTATTCAAGGAAGCCATGCAAACTTTAGAGAGGAAACTGTTTCTTGGGGCACTTGCAGAGACAATGATATATTTGTGTCCTGCAATATTTCAAAAAGAATTTTTTATGGCTCGGTACTATTTAACATATTTATAGGATAGTACTTTGTGTATTTCATAGCATTCTAAACTACCTAGTTTTGAAATGGTGACATAATGTTAACATAATGCCCATGGAGACCTGTTGCCTCGTTAAAAGGAAGCTAAAATGCTGATTTTATGGCTAAATACTGAAAATACTTAGAGAATGTCTAGAGATATCCAAGTATAAAATTAGAGGAAACAAGTGCTCCAACAAACTTCGGTATGATGTAAAAATTAAGTCTACATGCTGCCATAAGGCCTCGCTAAATGAATTT
Source organism: Lyroderma lyra (assembly GCA_004026885.1). Classification (NCBI taxonomy): domain Eukaryota; kingdom Metazoa; phylum Chordata; class Mammalia; order Chiroptera; family Megadermatidae; genus Lyroderma; species Lyroderma lyra. Next base: position 808,332 of record PVJL010000025.1, read on the forward strand.
CCTCCACAAATCCAACAAATAGTTTTCACATGTGTCATGTTAGTTTTTCTTCCCATTTTGAATTATGAGAACTATTGGAGTTGATGAGAAACAGTTTAGTTTTCCAAAATGTAATGAATAGAGGATACAGCAAGACTTCAGACTATTTTGAAAGGCAAATATAAGACACACAAGACTTTTGAAAAGAACGTTCGGGAAGTCGTGGCCACTAACCAGAGCCCAGTCGGCCCTGAAGAGGGCTTTGCCAGCCAGCCCTCGCTCCTCACAGGAGTGCAGGGCGCAGAGGAAGGGCTCCTCCTTAGCAGAAGCGTAACCTTCTTCTGGTGAAAGCTGCAGGGAGAATGAAGCTCCGTGTTTGAGGGTGAGGTCGTGAAAAACAGAAAGAGAATAGGAAAGAGAAAGAAGAGAGAGGAGAGGAAAAAACGGTAAAGTTTTCAAATGATGCCACACGAAGTTAACATCGATTCGCACAAAATGTGATAAATATTCATGTTTAACATTTTTATTTGTTAAGATACCATGAGGATATTTACTCTAATAACAACATCATTTGTTAGATGAGAATCGCTTTCTATTTTTTTTCATTCTTCTTATAAGATTATCAAAATGAAATTTTTATGTGATAGTTGCCTGGTAATTTTTAATCTGCCAAAGATTCTGGCTAAACAATGAATTCTTAATATAGAAATAAGGCAACTTTTAGGTATTAAGACAGAAGATGTTGCAGAAAAACAAAATATTATGAAGATGGATCAACTTCTTTTCGTCATCCATTACTAGAATATTACTTCAAAGAATGTAATTTACTTGACAAGGAATATTAGTGAACCCTACCATGAAATCTCTTAATTTAGCATGACTTGGAAAAAATCTACATATATACAATCTACTTAAATTGAAGTCTTGAGCTATTATACTGTAACCCTGATCACACTGACAGACAACCAAACATTTTAATTCTAACCTCAGATCAAAAAGGCTAAAATACTTATATAATTGCCCTCTCTACATCAACCTGTATCAGTAATACATGCAGAAGTATTTTAGGAAATAATGGTTTCTCTTTTCCACACATATGTGTTTAATAGTCAGTAAACCTCACTTTATGTAAAAGGTATTTAGCACAGTACTGCAATGCATATTAAATTTGTGTTAGTAAATAGTCTCATGAAAGAAATTTACTTTGGAAATAGTTAGGAGAAAAAAGTCTGCTTCTGGATAACTGGTATGGTTTCCCCTTCAGGGCAGTAAAAAAACGTATATTGAGTCACATTTGCCATTTTTCTTTGTCTAACAGTAAGACCAGAATCAAATGTATGATTCCATAATGGCCTATCTTCATCCTTACATTACCCTTTGTATTGATATTTTGCTCTCATTTCTACAATCCTGATTTAAGTTTGAATTAATATATTCTTTCTTCTTCCCTCCTTCTCTCCCTTTCTTTCTGTTTTTATAACTGTATTTTCAGAGGTTATCAATTTTCTGTGGAGTAGGAAGTGGAGCATGAAAAATTTAATTAACATTTTAAAGATATTAACAAAGCTTACTATGTGAACAAATTCTTTAACAAAGTCAACACACTTTTATTTGATGTTTATGCAAATATATTTATGTGTTTCTGTATTCTTAAGAGAAGGTATATGTATTTACCCTGTCATGTAAAAATGTATCTATACACTGAAAAAAAGTCACAAATACTGAGAATGTCTCCAGTACTCAATGCCATTCAGCGATAAGTGCTATGCTGCAATCACTGTACCTATTAAACATATTGACATTAAGGAGCATCCCATTAGTTATTTTTAATCGTGCCGTAATTAATGATATGAGAGCCATTCTCTCCCAGGAGGAGAGCCACGAGCTGATGAACCCACTTTGGAAAGTTCAATTTCTTGCTTTGCAGTAATTAGACAAATATGTTGAAATCAGCAGAATGCACCTTACACTACTCTGACAGAGATTCTACTTTATTTCACCCTAATTAAATATTCCACTGTTAGTTGTTAATGCCATTAATTTATCTAATACTCTACTGTATTGGTATAGATATTTCTATTAGGCATATTTCTTTGAAAGTATTGGATTCTGTACCATCATGACCTTATTACTGACTAAAAAAAATGGTCAAAAGGGAACCACAAAAATATAAGTTATAAATTTCTTTCTGAACTCTCTGTTTTCTTTACTTGTTCAAAAATATTACTCGAAATTAGATCTTCAAGCTCATGGAGCCAATAACCACGTTGATGAAAAGTACCGAAAGTCATGACTCAATCCTAAGAACACATGAAGCTAAAAGTAAGCCTACAAGCCCTTTTGTTTGCAAATACAAAAGAAATCCATAAAGTTAACATTCTTACAGGTAAAGGCTTGGCAACTCCTATGCTCACAGCTCCCGACGGCACGCCCTTCAGAGCCTGCACAGCCTCTTCCAGAGTGCTGCTTTCCAAGTTCACGTCATTGACAAACACGAGCCGGTCTCCGGGAAGAAGGCGCCCATCCTTTTCGGCAACACCACCGGGCACCAAAGAACGGATTACGATCACAGTGCTTGCTGGGTCAAGCGGGTCCTGACAGAACAGGAAAGGAAAGAGGAGTTACACCGAAAAATGTTCTCACAGCTTGTCCACCCTGAATTGCCACCGATGAGTAACTGTTTCAAGTCCTTCAAAAGCTTCTCATAAACGCTTCCGATGAATTATCAGGGCAAAGTTTACCTCCATTTTAGAGAGTTCAGAAAGGGGTCACCCTAAACAAGGCACCCTTCCTTGACATCATTCTTGAGTGGGACTTTCAAACTGTACAGATAACTTTAAAATAATACTTTTCATTTTCGATAAATTGTCAAATTTTATAACTAACCTGAGGCTACATGTCAGATCATAAAAAAATATTATTTTTTAGTTTTTTAAATATATGAACTGATAACATCAGCAGCTATTGAAAAGTATGTAACTGTTCTGACACACCAGTAGATGTGAGAATACTGAAAGCAGGGCCTATCTTTTAAAATAAGGAAATAAAAAAAAGAGGCCATATAATAGTATTTGGTGATGCAATGTAGGGTGCTCAGAAACCCTAATATTAGCACAAGGCTCCAGAATCAGGCCCTGTGAAGAAACCAACCGCAGGTGTCATTGGAGATGGCGTCTGGTTCAGTATTAATTAATGAGGAGCAACAGCTGCATGCTATCGGACAGGCTGTAGCATTTCCTCAGCTACTCACACGCAGCACAGAACACAATGCAAAGTAAGGATGTTGGTCACATTTGACTAATGTAAGCTTACTCATAAGTTTAGTCAAATGAAAGGAATACCAGAAATTATAATATATCCGGTTATAAATCTATCATTCACTTCAGACAAAAGAAATACTTTGTCTTACCATTAAAATATGAACAATCAATTAAGTGCATGGAAATAAAAATAATTTAGACATACTCCACAAATGTCCAAAAAAAGACTACATTTCTATTAAAATCCTAAAATATATTCTGCAAATCCCAAGAGCTGAAATATAAAAGAGCTCAATGAATTCAATATTAAAAGACATCTTTTATGATAACCAATGAACCATATAAATTACTATTTTGAAAGACTTTGCAAAGAAAAAAAATCTTTGATGACTCTCAAATATATCTGTTTTTTATCTGCTATCAACAATATACCTTTTTAGCATATATGCATCAACCTTTAAAAAAAATTGTTGAAAGTAGGATATGTTTACCTGATAATCTAAAATGCTAAAACCAAGTCCCTTGCTGCCTTTCTCCAGCTCGATGTACTGAATGTCAGCCTCCCACATGGCCAAAGGTCTTTGAGCCTTCTCTGCATTCTGACTCTCATCAGTCATCTCCAGCACAGGGTCCTCTGTCTCCGAGGACCCGATGAACTCGCCCAGATCTACGTGAGGCTGGAGAACAGACCAGAGAGCTCTTATTTCACCGGCACCGGATTAGCAGTTACATACACCTACACTACAAGGAAAAGGCAGATTCCAGCATATGCCCACAACAAAATACCCTCAAATAAGAGTAGTAATAGCTTATGGGGAAACCCTTAGGAATGAGGGCTGTAATTACTGAACGTTATTTAAGAAGAAGAAATACCCAACTTGTAACAGGCATTAAAAATGTATGGTTTGAAGATCTCCTATAAAAATAGACAATGGTTACATTTCAGCAGCATGACTGAGGGGGATTTTCACTTTTATCATCAGTGTCTCAATCACCTCTGCAGTCATAAGAAAAAGGTAAAGCTATTTTCATATTAAAAACTAATTCTTATGGTAAATAAGAACAATTCAATAAGAAATGGCTTGTATGTAGAAGTTCCATACTCTATGCAAACAAGGGTTCTAAAGTGCTGTGACTCACGCACAAGATTATTTCATTAATAAATGAACATGAGCAGTGGCAAGATAAGATCTGAAGTCAGATTGGCCTGGCTTTAAAACCTGTCTCTAGGATTTCTTATCTGTGTTTCCTGGAAGAATATTCCTAACATGGATTTCATAGTTACTCATCTCACAGATTTTGGAGGATTAAATCAGGTAACATGTATAAAGCATCTGGCACAGAAATAGAGGTTCAAAATGTCAGCTTCTTTAGTAAACATAAATTAAAATGAATCTAGATTAATTCAGTTTTGTCACTCTGTATGAACACATCAAATTTAGAAAAGATGTATGTTTGATAATGAAATTCTACTTTGCATATATGCTTTTAGTCAATTATTGTACAGCCTTTGGACGCAAATCTGTTCACCTGCTTTATATAATAATCACATATATCACATAAAAATGTGTATGGTACTACACAGTTTGGAATTATGATTCCTATTCTACTCTATTTTAATCACCCATATGAATATTATATAAGACACTTACTGTTCAAAATTTTCAAAATTATTTTTATTGATTCGGTATAATGTAAATCAAATTCTAGCATCATCTCTCCCATTATACCTTAAATGAGATTTGACTATATTGCAAATTATGCACAGTCCAAATCTTATCTTTAGATAGTTATTTTGAGTCCTCAGAAAAGCCAATTAGCTCCATTTCTTGACATTTTGATCTGAATGGAAAGGAATAAGCAAAAAGGTAAATGGAAGTTTCTGGGTGTCACAGAGTATGATCTGCCATGTAGTATCATGAGCTCAAATTTCACATATTTTATAAGTATAAATAATGTATAAATAAGACCTCCACACACAGAAATGAATGTCTGTCCCTATTTCAGCCAGTCACTGTGTGTCAGGTACTGAGCTCAGGAGGTTATATAAAAGTATCTTTTACCACATACCATGTACTCACTATTTACATACACTTCAATTTTCTCTTCTGTAAACGGGGACAATATGAGTGTTGACTTCACAGGAATACTATGAATAAATTACATAAGCATATAGTGTCCAATATCCAATTATTACCTTACCTTATTTAACATACAGAGCAACTCTCTAAGATAAGCAACATGACTTAAATTTTACAGAGGAGAAAATGGAGATTCAGAAAGATGAAGTCACAGAGCTAGTAAGTGCCAAGCCTGGTGCAAAGCCAAGACTGCCTGACCCTAAGGTCTACCCTATAAGCCATGGGCTATGTGAGGAAATCAAACACCAAATATAAGAAAAAAGGCTTAACAAATTCAAACACCATCTAGCCTATTATATTGTGAAACATCATTTAGCCTTTCTACTATATATTCAGATTAGTCTCATATCAACATATCCAATACCTTTTCTCTTAGTTCAATATCATGTAAGTCTAGGCTACCCAATTCTGATTGGGTGGTGGGTGGCATGGTTCGACGACAACACACCATGGTCACTTCTATAGGGAGTTCTTTTAAAATATTCACCACATCTTGGTGATTTTCTCCAAGCAAAGTTATGCCATTCACCTGTGGAAAAAGATAAATTGTCCAATAAAGAACATTTCATAAAATAAATATTCTTTTGAAAGCAACTTTTCATTAAATAAAATAAATATTATTGTTACTACAGTTCTGTTGTGCTCAGAACTACAGTTAGACTTGTAGTAGCACTTTCTGAAACAATTTAGACATAAGTTTAGGGTCTTGTTAGAGACTTTTGGACCTCCTAAACCACTTACAGGAAAATCACTAGCTCTCATCCATGTTTGATCTGCCAGTGTAGTAGTTTGGGAAAGGAGAGTTAATAAAAACATTTCCAAAGTATGAAAAGAAAAGATTATTTTAAAAATTGACATATTATTTCATTAAGTAAAAAAATCAACATGGAAAATTGCACATATTACATGCTAGCATGTTTTTTCAAGAGGAGCAAAATAATATAGTCAAACTTTCTAACTTATACATTACAACTATCTGGGAGACTGCAAAGAACCAAGTGCAACAGTAGCTGTCCATTGATGTGTGATGGGAACTGGGTGGAGTGGAACAGAAAAAAGGCTTTTTTCTGTAGGCCTTTGTATTCTTTGTCACTTGTAGACATGTAAATGTAGTACTTACTCTAAACTTGAATAAATGCTAAAATAATTTAAGGAGCTTTTTATAGTATTCTGTATCCCCCCACCTTCCAGCCCCCAAAAAAGGATGGGATCAGGTCTGAAAAATCAATGTACATACAGGACTGAAATTTCTGCTGTGGGTAGATTTTTATTTGTAGATCTCTCTTAAATAGCCTTTAGAAGGGAAATTTAAAATAACAACTTACTAAGCCTCCTGCAGTCTTTTAAGAATTTTATTTAAGGTGGGGTAAAATGGCATAGCTCCTTACTTCCAATAGCTCATCTCCGCTGAAAAGCTTCCCACTGTGTCCTACAGGTCCTTCAGGCAGAACTGATCGGATAAAATGATGTCCCACTGTTGCTTCCAGACTTATCCCCAACCCACTGTTCTCACTGAACTTGCTCAAGTGGGCCACCTGAAAGGAGAAATATTATTACAATTCTAGTATTCTTTCATTGTTTTTTTCACCTCATATATATATTTTATATTCACTCTAAAAGATCAACTTTCTCATAAAAGCTTCAAAAACCTAAAAGAGTACTGGCAAAATTAGTCTCATGAACCAACACAAACCGAAAGGATGCAGCCAGCTGCAAGTACTCAAGATACTTGGCTATGCCTGCAGTTGGTTAGTAACAGATGGCAAGTAGTCAAAATGACCACAGATAAAATCAAACGTCTGCACTTGAACAACAGTATAGAAAAGATGAACACTCAGCACTATGGGCCAGGGACTGCGCTAACCCGATTACACTGATTATCTCATTTGCCCCTCATACAAAAACAATTTCTATCCTTCTTCCCCAAACCGAGGAAACTGAGTATTAGAGAGGTTACCTTAACCAAAATCAGTCAGCTAGAAAAGAACTTCGAACCTAGAACCTATACTCCTGACCTTATGCTGTATTAAGGGACAACACTGGTCTTTAAAACTGAAACAAAGCTTAAAACAGGAGAATGAACACTTATTTTCTATTACTACACTATATAATGAAGAATGTTAGGAAATCACCCATTTTCACAAAGAATCCAATCATTGTAATGTTAAAATCAGAAAGTATATGCAAGATGATCTAATTCATCCTCTTTATTTTTAAAGTTATGGAAACTGTTTAATTTTAAAAGATCTCTTTCAAATTTTAGTATGTGCAGGGTTATTACCAGAAGGTATATCATCTACCTGACTTTGAAATCTCACGCTGGATGAAATCTTCTGTACTCCTTAAAACTCATTTTAGATATCACTTCCTCTGAGTAGCCCTCCAGGTCCCCACTGATAATGTCCCTTGATCCTCTTTACTACCCACTCCTCTTGTGATTACATTTATGCTGCATAGTGACATAAACAATTTAAAGTCAGATGTACATCTTATTTACTTTTGTTTGATGAGAGTCAGTAAACACTTAGTTCTTATTTATAGCACACTTCTGCCCCTGACAGATTACTGGGAAGTCTCCAAAAGACAATGTGTACAAAGGACAGTTAAAAGTCCCCAGTCTCAAGTCTGACCTCTGTAACAAAGTGGCTACTCAGTTTCCCATCAGAATTCAATTAGCACCTGAAGAAGTACAGTCTCAGTTATGCAGGCCAGCCTAGCCCACAGAAGGAATACCTGAACTTCCTTTTCATTTTAAGTTAACCACAGTTAAGCTGGACCTTACTGTACTTTTTTTTGACTCGATTTAATACAGTAATAACAGCTGTACCTACTTCTTATTTAACTGTTCATCATTTTGAGGGTTTTGTTTTTGTTTTTGTTTGCTTTTGGGTATGTGGGTAGCTCCCTGGCTGGGAATCGAACCCAGGCTGCAGCGCTGACAGTGCCAGCGCTGAAGCCTTAAGCCACTACACCATCAGGGAACTCCCGAGGGGTTTTTTTTTTAATCATTGTCTTGAGGATTAAATAAAACACTAAGAATATTACTTGGCACAAAGGGCTCTATAAAGCTGGTTGTTAATATTATATGACATCTGCTGTGTTTTATCTCTTCTAATCTTATTTGAATATTGTATGAGAAAGTCTACCTACACTATTATGCTTTTCCTTTTGAAATCCCTGAAATTTGACAGTATACATCTAAAGATTGATAATTTTTGTCACTTTTGTTAAATCTCTTTTTAGGACAGCTGATCACAACTGCTATATAAGTATGCAAACTGTTAATAAACAGAAAACATTCACTATGGCATAAGTGATATAAAAAGCATGTAGAATTAAACCTCTTAAAGTACATGAGAGTCATAAAAAGACAGTAGGAATAAGTCTTTTTACAATTTTGTATACAGGTATAATAATTTTTGTTTTATCTTTAAGTAAATTCTGCCATTCTTTTCTGATTCTTTCTACAAATCCCAAGTGTAAGAATCAGGCACAAAACCTCCCTTGTATCTATAGACTACTGCCAGAAATATTAAAACATTAATGAATTGTGACTTCTAAAACATTCATCCCATTTATTTCAGTTCTTTGGTTACTATCCAATTTAATACAACCTAGATTCTTTAAATACCTGAATCAGCACATTTAGGTCTCCAAAAAACATTCTGGGCATTTGCTACTTCTCTAGGACTCTATATGATTATTATTTTTGTTATGGTCATGAACTACTTGCTTAAATACAGTTGTAAGTTAAGAAGTTAGGAAGAGTAAGCTACCTACCACTATTTCATAATTAACTCCCATAATCCTCTGCCACTTCGCCAGCAGGGCCACTTCCTTTTGTGTAGCTTCTATTTCTTCTGTCTCAGCTGATAGCAACGGATACCCTGAAATAGTCAACGCAATTACATTAGCGACAAACTACAAAAACCATCCCTATTTTAACATTCTCTACCAGGAATACTGTGATCACAGCCTGTCACACCAAGGCTGACTCTTGAACCTAACATATGAGTTATTCTTATTTCTCTACATATTTTAATAACTTAATTTAGAACCTTATAATCTGCATGTTCTAATACTAATCTCTTTCAAGAGATCTCTTTTAAATCTTGACTACATTTCCATTAAAGTATCCACGGATTATCTAGCTTTTATTTAAAAGAATGAGAATTCCAAATCATTCCAGGTGTCACTTGGTGGTCCCTTGATGACTCTATAGTAAAACTATGCCACCTTCTATGTTAATTTATTGCTTTCATTTTCATTTGGTTCTACAGAGTAAAGAAAGACCATGTTATACCTTAGCAAAAACAAACAAAAGAAAGGAACAAATAATATATGCAATTCCATGTACAATGAAAAAAATGTAAATAAAAATAAACAATGAAAAACTGAGAATGCACATTAAAAGAAAAGCCCATAATTGCAATTTCACTAATTGGCAAAATGGAAATTAAAAAGAAAAGTATGTATGCCATATTGAATTAAAATACTTAGCTAAAATAAGAAACTTAGTTGAAAAGAAGTTTTTATTTCATATTTAAAGATTTTTATATTTCATCATAATTCTTATTCATAAAGGCTGTCTTTTAAAAAACTCTATGAGGCACTACTCTAAATCAACTTTTTAATATCCCTTTTAGCATTCACTATTCAAATTTA